>CM053034.1:126491426-126935436 GCA_028564925.1 Lithobates sylvaticus
AGCAGAAGAGGGAGCAGGGTGCAAAAGCGGAGCGTCCATCCCCTTGACAGTACGTCTGCTACTGCCCAACGCAGCAAGGGACCGAGCACACCAAAGCCAGGTCCAAGGAGTTCCCTAGCGTGGCAGTTCTTCAGACAATGTGCTGATGACAAGACACGAGTGGTTTGCACGCTGTGCAATCAGAGCTTGAAGCGAGGCATAAACGTTCTCAACCTGAGCACAACCTGCATGACCAGGCATCTAAGTACAAAGCACGAGATGCAGTGGAGTAGACACCTCAAAAACCAAGAAAGGTCTCTGGCTCCTCCTGCTTCCTCTTCTGCTGCAGTCTCGGCCTCTTCATCCACCTCTGTAGTAACAGTGACACCTGCCAACCCGCAAACAGAGGATCTGCCAGCAACACTACCACCTGGGTCACCAACCATCTCCACAATGTCCCATGGAAGCGTTCAGTTCTCTGTTTCCCAAACACTGGAGCGGAAGAGGAAGTACCCCCCTAGCCACCCGCGATCCCTGGCCCTGAATGCCAGCATTTCAAAATTCCTCGCCTTTGAAATGCTGTCATTCTGTCTGGTGGAGACGCAGATTTTTAAAAGGCTGATGTCATTGGCTGTCCCACAGTACGTCATGCCCAGCCGCCACTACTTTTCCAGACGAGCTATCCCTTCCCTGCACAACCAAGTGGGGGACAAAATCAGGTGTGCACTGCGCAACGCCATCTGTGGCAAGGTCCACCTAACTACGGATGCGTGGACCAGTAAGCACGGTCAGGGACGTTATATCTCCCTAACAGCACACTGGGTAAATGTAGTGGCGGCTGGGCCTGAGGCGGATAGCACTTTGGCGCATGTCCTTCCACCACCTAGGATTGCAGGGCACTTCAGTTTGCCTCCTGTTGCTAACTCCTCCTACTCCGCCTCCTCATCCTCTACCGCCTCCTCATCCGGTCAGCGTAACACCTTCACCACCAACTTCAGCACAGCCAGGGCTAAACGACAGCAGGCAGTTTTAAAACTTTCCTGTTTGGGGGAAAAACCCCACACTGCGCAGGAGTTGTGGAGGGACATGGAACAACAGAGCGATGAGTGGTTGGTGGCAGTGAGCCTCAAGCCCGGCCTGGTGGTGTGCGATAATGGGCGAAATCTCGTAGCTCTGGGCCTAGGTGGTTTGACGCACATCCCTTGCCTGGCGCATGTGCTGAACTTGGTGGTCCAGAGGTTCCTTAAGAATTACCCCAATATGCCAGAGCTGCTGCAGAAAGTGCGGGCCGTCTGTGCGCACTTTTGGCGTTCTCACCCTGCTGCTTCTCGCCTGTCAGCGCTGCAGCGTAACTTTGACCTTCCTGCTCACCGTCTCATATGTGATGTGCCCACAAGGTGGAACTCCACCTTGCACATGCTTGCCAGACTGTGCGAGCAGCAGCAGGCGATAGTGGAGTTTCAGCTGCAGCACGCACGCGTGAGTCGCTCTGTGGAACAGCACCACTTCACTGCCAATAACTGGGCCTCCATGCGAGACCTGTGTGCCTTGTTGTGCTGTTTCGAGTACTCCACCAACATGGCCAGTGCCGATGACGCCGTTACATAGTTAGTTAGGTTGAAAAAAGACACAAGTCCATCCAGTTCAACCACAAATTAAACAAAAAAAAAAAAAAATATATAATATATATATATATATATATACATATAAAAATATATATATATATATATATATATATATATATATATATATATATATATATATACACATATATATATATATCATACAATCCCATATACCCCATTCTATACCCACAGTTGATCCAGAGGAAGGCAAAAAAAACCCCAGCAGAGCATTCTCCAATTTGCTAAAGCAGGGGAAAAAAATTCCTTCCTGATCCCCCGAGAGGCAATCGGATTTTCCCTGGATCAACTTTACCTATAAATGTCAGTACCCAGTTATATTATGTACATTTAGGAAAGTATCCAGGCCTTTCTTAAAGCAATCTACTGAGCTGGCTAGAACCACCTCTGCAGGGAGTCTATTCCACATTTTCACAGCTCTTACTGTGAAGAAACCTTTCCTTATTTGGAGATGAAATCTCTTCTCCTCTAGACGTAAAGAGTGCCCCCTTGTCCTCTTTGTTGACCGTAAAGTGAATAACTCAACACCAAGTTCACTATATGGACCCCTTATATATTTATACATGTTGATCATATCCCCCCTTAATCTCCTCTTATCAAGGGTGAATAAATTCAGTTCCTCTAATCTTTCCTCATAGCTGAGCTCCTCCATGCCTCTTATCAGTTTGGTTGCCCTTCTCTGCACTTTCTCCAGTTCCCCAATATCCTTTTTGAGAACTGGTGCCCAAAACTGAACTGCATATTCCAGATGAGGTCTTACTAATGATTTGAACAGGGGCAAAATGATATCTCTCTCTCTGGAGTCCATACCTCTCTTAATACAAGAAAGGACTTTGCTCGCTTTGGAAACCGCAGCTTGGCATTGCATGCTATTATTGAGTTTATGATCTACCAAAACCCCCAGATCCTTCTCCACTACGGATTCCCCCAGTTGTACTCCCCCTAGCATGTATGATGCATGCATATTCTTAGCCCCCAAGTGCATAACTTTACATTTATCAACATTAAACCTCATCTGCCACATAGTCGCCCAATTTGACAGAGCATTGAGGTCGGCTTGTAAATTGGAGACCTCCTGTAAGGACGTTATTCCACTGCATAGCTTGGTGTCATCTGCAAAGACAGAAATGTTACTTTTGATCCCAGACCCAATATCATTTATAAAGATATTAAAAAGTAAGGGTCCCAGCACTGAACCTTGGGGTACACCACTGATAACCTTAGCCCATTCAGAGTAAGAATCATTAACCACGACTCTCTGAATTCTGTCTTTTAGCCAGTTTTCTATCCATTTACAAACCGATATTTCCAAACCTGTAGACCTTACCTTACACATGAGCCGTGTGTGGGGAACTGTATCGAACGCTTTTGCAAAATCCAAGTATACCACGTCCACAGCCACGCCTCTGTCCAAGGTTTTACTTACCACCTCATAAAAA
This sequence comes from Lithobates sylvaticus, assembly GCA_028564925.1. Classification (NCBI taxonomy): domain Eukaryota; kingdom Metazoa; phylum Chordata; class Amphibia; order Anura; family Ranidae; genus Lithobates; species Lithobates sylvaticus. The sequence continues at coordinate 126,494,488 of CM053034.1, forward strand.
GAAATGAGGTTTGTCTGACAACTTCTGTCTTTCATGAACCCATGCTGTCTGTTGCTTAAAATATTTTTTTCCTGCAAGAACTCGTCTATGTGGTCTTTTAATAATCTCTCCAGTATCTTCCCAACTATAGAAGTTAAACTAACAGGTCTATAGTTACTTGGTAAAGACTTTGTTCCCTTTTTAAATATAGGCACCACGTTCGCCCTGCGCCAATCCAGTGGTACTATTCCTGTCATTAATGATTCCCTAAAAATTAGATACAATGGCTTTGAAATTACAGAGCTCAATTCTTTTAGGATCCGTGGGTGGATGCCATCAGGTCCAGGTGCTTTATCCACCTTTATTCTGTCTAAATATTTCTGGACCATATCACTTTTGAGCCATTGTGGATTTAGGGCTGTGTCACTACCACCCCCATTGTGGACATGAGCTCCCCCATGCTCCTTTGTATACACAGAGCTGAAGAAAGTATTTAATAAATTAGCCTTCTCTTTGTCCCCAGTCACCCACTCTAGATTATTTTGTAAAGGGCCTACATGCTCAGACTTGACCTTTTTACTATTAATATATTTGAAGAATTTTTTGGGGTTTGTCCTACTATCTTTTGCAATCTGTCTTTCGTTTTGAATTTTTGCATCCTTGATTTCCTTTTTACATATTCTGTTATGTTCTTTGTAACATTTAAATGACACTAGTGATCCTTCATTTTTATATTTTTTAAAAGCTCTTTTCTTATAGTTTATAGCTTTTTTAACTTTGGCCGTGAGCCACATAGGTTTTATTTTTAGCCTTTTAAATTTATTGCCCATGGGAATATACTTTGCAGTGAGTTCACAAACAGTCTTTTTGAAGAATCCCCATTTCTGTTCTGTGCCCATTGTTGCCAATATTCTCTCCCAGTCTAAGTCCTGGAGAGCAGCCCTCATCCTTGGAAAATTTGCCCTCTTGAAATTAAGTGTTTTTTATCTTTCCTGTATGTGATTTTTGCTTACAGCTAACATCAAATGAAATCATGTTATAGTCACTGCTACCCAGATGCTCCTTTATCTGAACATTAGTAATATGCTCTGCATGGTTTGAGATTACCAGATCCAGCAGAGCATCATTCCTGGTTGGGGCCTCAATGAACTGGACCATAAAATTGTCCTGTAATAGGTTTATAAATTTTTGTCCTTTAACTGTCCCAGCAGTGCCATTATTCCAGTCAATTTCTGTTCTCAGCGTTACTATCCCAGTTCTATGCCTCCTTGAAAAAATGCTTCAGGCGATGATGGAAGAGGATGTGGCACAGGAGGAGGAGGAGGAGGAAGAGGGTTCATTTCCAAGGCTTTCAGGGCAGTCATTTACAAGTGGCTACGAGGGTGGGTTCCTGCACCAACAAGCGCCAGGTACACAATTGTCCGGCAGCAAGGGCACAATTCTGGGGATGACGAGTTGGAGGATGAGGAGGAGATGGAGGATGGAGGAGGAGGAACCATGTTCACAGCAGGGTGGCACCCAGACCAGCTCATGTCCATCACTGGTGCATGGCTGGGGGGATACAGAGGACACAGACGATACACCTCCCACAGAGGACAGCTTTTCCTTGCCTCTGGGCAGCCTGGCACACATGAGCGATTACATACATTACGACTGCCGAGTTGCCCACATTTTAACTGGTGCTGATTATTGGGTGGCCACCCTGCTGGATCCCCGTTACAAGGACAACGTGCCATCCTTAATTACCTCACTGGAGCATGATCGTAAGATGCGCGAGTACAAGCGCACGCTGGTAGACGCGCTGCTGGTGGCATTCCCACTTGGCAGCGGGGGTACGGTGGAAGCACAAGGCGAAGGCAGAGGAGGAGGAAGAGGTCGCCAACGCAGCCGGGGCACTGCCAGCACCTCGGAATGCAGGGTTAGCATGGCCGAAATGTGGAAAAGCTTTGTCAGCACGCCACAACAACCAGCACCACCAGCTGAGATGGAACGTCTTAGCAGGAGGCAGCATTTCACCAACATGGTGGAGCAGTATGTGTGCACACGCCTACACGTACTGAATGACAGGTCTGCCCCCTTCAACTTCTGGGTCTCCAAATTGGGCACATGGCCTGAGCTTGCCCTTTACGCCTTGGAGGTGCTGGCCTGCCCTGCCACCAGTGTATTATCTGAACGTGTATTTAGCACAGCAGGGGGCGTTATCACAGACAAGCGCAGCCGCCTGTCCAGAGCCAATGTGGACAAGCTCACGTTCATTAAAATGAACCAGGCATGGATCCCACGGGACTTGGCCGTACCTTGTGCAGAATAGACACATATACCGGTGTTCTGACGAAAACTGTCTTGCTATCGGATAGTGTCCGGCCACTTACTGCGCAGGTGCAGTGCTTGCGCAGTACAGAGGACAAGGAGATTCACAAAATCTCCAAAGATGAACGTCGCCTGCGCAGTGAGTGCAGGTTCAAGCCCGACCATCCAAGTGGACATACGGTAGCACATAGTAACAGGGCCCCTCACGGGCTCGCTTGGCTAGGCTTCAACCTCGGATGATGTGGCTTGAACCTGGAGTCACCGCGCATCGTCTTCGGAGAGTTTCAAAATCCCCTTGTCCTACGTACTGAGCAAGCGCAGTACAGGGCGGACACTATGCGACGGGGGACAGAATTCGACACATAATTCACCACTAGCCTTACCCAGCCATTGTTGTATTTTTGAACCAGTGTTGGCTACCTCGTCCTCCTCCACCGCCGATTCCACCTACACCGCCACATCCACCGCCACCTCAACCTCCTACTCCATTTGAAACTCGTCCTCCTAGGTCAAGATTATAATTTTTTCATTTTTTTAAATTTCCAAGTATTTTATTTTCCCACTATCTTATCCATTAAATTGAATAATTTTTTCCAGAAAGTGCGTATTCTGGGGTATTCCCACCATATGTGCGGCATCGTTCTGTTGAGTTTCTGAGGTTCTTAATGACTTCCTGTACCTCTTTTGCTGAGAAGGGGGCCTCCAGCATTTTTTTTTTTTTTTTTTTTTTTTTATGTTATTTTAAGTTATTTCCCTATCCACATTTGTTTGCAGATCACTTGCCATGCTCTTAACAACATTTTGTTGCCATTTGTAGCCCTCTAGCCCTTTCCATGACTTTTTTACAGCCATTTTAGTGTTCAAAAGTTCGGGTCCCCATTGACTTCAATGGGGTTCGGAGTTCGGGGTCAAGTTCGGTCCCGAACCAGGACTTTTTTCCGAAGTTCGGCCGAACCCGAACATCCAGGTGTCCGCTCAACTCTAGCAATAAGCGTATATTGATTGGTTTGCGCAAAAGTTATAGCGTCTACAAAATAGGGGATAGTTTTATTGCTTTTTTATTATATATTTTTTTTTTACTAGTAATGGTGGCAACCTGTGATTTTTATCGGGACTGCAACATTATGGCGGACACGTCAGACAATTTTGACACATTTGTGGGACCATTGGCATTTTTACAGCGATCAATGCTATAAAATTGCATTGATTACTGTGAAAATGTCACTGGCAGTGAAGGGGTTAACCACTAGGGGGCAGTGAATGGGGTTAAGTGTGTCCTAGTACATGTTCTAACTGAAGGGGGGAGGGGACTGTGCAGGGGAGATGACGATCTGTCTGTTCTCCCGTCAGAGAACCAGAAACTGTATGTTTACACACACAGATCCCAGTTCTCCGTGTGCCCCAAGTGATCGCGGGAGCCCGTAATGATCGCGACCACTGGGCACTCGCATCGGCTTTGTGGGCGAGCAGGGGGTGCGTGCGCGCCCCCTAGTGGCGTCTATGGTACCAACGTACTATGGCGGCGATTTGTGCAGCCGAGGCATGAAACCAACCAGTCTCCATATGTAGTTTCAATCAATGTTTTTCTTTTATATGCTATTGGGACCCCAGGCATGGCTGTTATCTGGGAGTAGGATGGCTTCAATTGTTGCCCCTGCTTGTCCAAGGTGGTGATGTTGCGGTGGTTGGAGCTTGGGGGAATCCCTTGCAACTATTGACATATTATGTAGGCATTATGTTCCATCGGTTTTGCTATTTTAATTGTATTTGGTTGGATTCATTATATAATGATGATTTGGTGCTGGTTTGGTCATAGATGTGATGGCTATAGGTATGGGATAGAGGTTGTCTTATCTGGAGCTGTCTGCTGTATATAATAATTACTATTTGACAGCCTCTGTTGTGCTGTCCGTAATTAGAAGACTTGTTTTTCTTGTACTGTGCATTCTCGTTCTTTTGGCTTGATTCAGACCGAGAATGACGTGCAGCGCATTCGTGGGACCACTGGGCAGTGCTGTATGGTTTCATTGGGATGGGTGAACATCAGAGATTGCCTCCCCTCTACAGCTGATACATTAAACTGCTGATCTGGCGCAAAATTTTAATGTGTTAGATGAAGAAGCTTGAACACGTGGCGATACCAAAATCCCAATTTAAATGAATACAAAACCTTCTAAGAAGGAGAGGGGGGAACATGAGGCCACATACCTCAGGGATTTTTTGTAAATGGTATCTAATAGATTGATGTATAAGGACAAATAGAAATGTATAAAAATATAGAATTTTATTTTCCCATAGGGGTAGAAAACAACAAGGACAAAAATAATACATCCATACTTTACAGACATATGAGTTAAATCAGATAAAGATGTAGAGCTTCGCCATACTCGACATGTTTCACTCTATGGAGTTTCTTCAGGAGTTTGATAGGGGGGGGGGCCATAGAAAGCAGAGGGAGGGCATTGATAGGTTAAGCTCAAAAGTGTACTGAAATAACAAAGTTGCATGAAAATCGCATCCTTTTTCAAAAATGTACAGATCAGATGTACATAATCATACAATATTATAAAACAGTTAGCTCAAAATAGAGTATACATCTAAAAAGATGAGCAGTTAATACATAAATTTTGTTGTAAATGTTAATAGGGGGGGGGGCCATAGAAAGCAGAGGGAGGGCATTGAGAGGTGAAACCAGGCAGAACTTACCACAGAGACTTGGATGGATATAAAGTAGGTCTATATGCATACAATGCAAGTTTGTTTTAGGGTATAAAAACAAATAAATTATAGAGAGAGATGAAGTCGCTTCCAAAATGCCACAGATCAGCACTGTGTCGCTTGCAGAGAGTCACGCTATAGTGTTAAAGAGATAAATGAAACTAAATTAATGAGGTATTATATATGGTGTGGTTCATAGTAATATAATAGTATCAGATTGGTGAATAATGATTGAATGAATAGATAAATAAATAAATAATACCTGTAGCAAAGTACGCTGAGAGTAACCGAGCTCATGAAAGTTCAGTATACTGTGCAAGTAATTGCAATCAATCCAAAAATTTTTTGAAAAGTCATTCTCAGGTTTGTCTGCAATGGAGCAGAGTGAAAAACACTCCGTTAATTGCTGTGTATAAATGAAAAAGTAGATACATGAGTTGGGGAAAGTGAGAAATGAAGTCAGTAGTCTGAGGAATAAAATTAAAGAGTGTCTTACCCTATGCAAAGTAAAGTGTCAATAGCGGAATTGCCATTGAGTGGGGGCGGATAAAACCACCTCAACCTCTCATGTGCTGAAGATTCCAGGCAGATATGAAAAATGGCAGAGGGAACTGCCATAAGTAGCGGCTCTCCGATCCGGCGGCGTCTGACGTCACCGCCAGATCGTGGGCGCCAAAAACGGCCGCATCCAGCCCTGGACGTCAGAGGGTGAGTGGTGCGCATGCGTCAGCGGCGAACCTTGTCGCCGATGCATGACGTCAGTTGGTGCGTCGCTATAGAGCGGCGCACCGGCGGCCATCTTGGATTGTCCAAAGTTTGCCCACATCTCTATGGAGGAGAAAGTGGGCTGAGCCCTCCATACTGGCAAGAAACACCTGGATGGCGAGCGTAAATCGCCACCAGGGGACAACATTCAGGATGGAGGGGGACAAATACAGGAAGGCAAACGGCGAAACAGGATGGAATAGGCCAAGGGGTGGGGGAGGCCCGATACATGAGAGGCTGCAAAGCTAATCAAGCTTGCTATATCTCAAAAAAGGGGACATCCCCGGGGCGCCCATACAAGCGACTATGAGGTGTGCGACTGTGGACATTGATATAGGAAGCATCTCTCTGTAAATATAATGCTGGTCACTAGGGCAGAAACAGAGCCCATAGAATGGGTACCAAGTTCAAATATGTGATAAGTCTGCCCGGTTACGTCTGTCCTCCATCTGTTTTAAAACAAACATAGAATAGGAAATATTAGATATTATTTAAGTTAGGTCATCAATTGCATATTCACATTAAATGACATACTGCATTAGTCTATTGCAGATGATACAGGCAAGGAAATCTAAATTAAAAATAAGAAAAAAAGGAAAAAGAAAAAAAAGAAAAGAAAAAAAAAAAGAGAGGAATAATAGATGAAGAAATACAAAATGATGATTAAAAAAAGAAAAGAATATTCCCCATATAAAATATCTAATTTATAGAAAGGATTTATAACTGAGAGCGTCATTCAACCCTGGGTAACTAGTTGCTTTGAGATCAAAGATCCAACGAGCCTCACGTTGGAGTAAAATGCGATCATAATTGCCACCTCTTTCACCTGGAGGCACATGCTCCAGTGCGAAAAAATGCATTTTTTGATCATCATGGGCATGATATAGTCCCATGTGACGGCTGATTGGAGTTTCCATCTTCTTTCCACGGACAAGATTTACATGATCTCTTATACGGTGGAAGAATGGACGTTTTGTTTTTCCGATATAGAAGGCTGTGCATTCGCACAGCATAATATATACTATGCCAATAGATTGGCAATTCACTAAAAACTTAGGTTTATATATATGTTTGTTTGGTAGAGTAATTTGTTTAGATGCATATATATAGCAACAAAAATTACATTTATGACAAGGTTTAGTTCCAACATTTTTTTTGGGGGTAGCAGAGGAGCTGGAACCATTGTCTTGAATTGTAACATAATGGCTACGTACAAGGGTGTCTCGGCGCCAAAAACAGCCTTAACATCAGTTTGGGGAAGTGAGCAATAAGGGACACCAAGGTGTTATCTAGTGGGAGTTGATAGAGGTTGATAGAGGTGAGTGCTGTTGGTCTAGTCCTGAAAACAGACACACTGTCCATTGTCTGTGAAGCTGTGACTTTAACTTACTGGCTGTACTGGATGTGTATATCGCTTATAGATTCTCTGGCTGGGTAATAGGATTTTGATCTGAAGTTGGATGTCTGCCATATAATGTACTTGCAGCTGTGTAGATCCTTGGACATTAGCCCTTTGGTAAGTGTGCAGCTTACTGTCATAAATTGGATTGTCTTTTTATTGGAATCTGCATGATTGCAGAGTAACTTGAACTATTTGACTATATGCCATTAACTTTATATTCTGTTTAGCTTCTATTTGGAACAATCTGTTAAGGGGACATCAATTTTATCCATTCGATACTATTATCAATCATGATTATAATGTCACGGAGGTATTTATATCTGCCTGATTTTGTTTGGTGGAAATTTTTAGGAATCCAGATTTCAGTGTTTGGAGTACTGATGCATTGTGTTTTGGATTCCTTAGAGGTAATTTTAAGAAACCAGCCTTCAAATACAGTGAGGATTGGTGGTTGACCTTCCTCCCTTCCCTTTTCTATAATCAAGGAAATAAGGTCCTGAGGAAGCATTTAAGTGAAACGCATCGATCTCTTAACCCAAATAGTAACAGAGATCCACTTTATATGTATTAAGTGGTTGTATTAATAAGAGCTCTATTTTCTTTTCACATACTAAAATCATATTAACATTTACTAGCCAAATCACTAATGTTATTGTTATTTTTTTATTTAATTTGTTAATTATTTTTTATTAATTTTATTATCATGTAATTCATTTATGTTATGTATACTGATATAAAAGGTATGTGGCACTACCTTGTAAAATTAATAAATAAATAAAATACTAAAAAATATGAATCGCATGGAATAAGGGTAAAATCGCATAAAAGTCTCAAAAAAGTTGCATGAAAATGAATATGCCTGGTATGCATAAAACTTCATGTGCCAGTGAATACTTCAAATCTAATACATAAATGTAAAAAATAATAATATCGCATGTGAATTGATGTGCAAAGAAATCCTCATGTGCAAATAAGTGCAAATATTTCCACAAAAATATGTGTAAAAAATCTGAAATGACTGAAATATCTAAGGGGAAAGGATTATTCCCCAACAGTATTCAAATATAAAAATAGTGTGCAATTCCTCTCCAGCATAATGTGCCAATCAATAAATAATGAATATATATCAATGCAATAAATATGTAAAAACGGTAATGAATAAATATAAAGTGCAAGTGCCAAAAAATGCAAGTGCCAGAATAAAAATATAAAATTAATTAGTGACTCCAACAAAAAAAACAACACAAATAATGTGAAGCAGGTCCACTATGATAGTCCTCAATAGTAAACCATCCAGGAACTGTCTATAAACAAATATAAATGGTGATATTCTGTGCATCCAGCCATCCAGTGAATTCTGTGTCATCCAGGGTGCTCCCCACTGTTTCCCCCAGCCTCTCACCTCCAGAAGCGGACTTTTAGGACCCTTTTAAAAAGTCACGTGCTCAGTGACAATACTAGTCAGGGAAGTAACCAGGTGTCAGTGTTTTGCTTTCGGTCACGGCCGAGACCGGAAGCGTCCTTTGTCTTCATCGTCTGTGACAAGTTTTTAATGTAAGGTATTATGTTTGTTTAAATAAAATTATACCGCCATACTACACATTGGACCCCCCCTCTCCTTTATTACCCTCGTTATCATTAATTGGTTATCGGGAGTAATGCAGTTCCTGGTTGGAGTGGATACAGGGAGATCGACCTGCCCAAAGTGATATTACATATACAGCGCTGCTAGGCCTAAGGAGGCCGCTGCTGGAGGTGAGAGGCTGGGGGAAACAATGGGGAGCACCCTGGATGACACAGAATTCACTGGATGGATGGATGCACAGAATATCACCATTTATATTTGTTTATAGACAGTTCCTGGATGGTTTACTATTGAGGACTATCATAGTGGACCTGCTTCACATTATTTGTGTTGTTTTTTTTTGGAGTAACTTGGAGTGGAAGTCACTAATTGTATATTTTTATTCTGGCACTTTCATTTTTTGGCACTTGCACTTTATATTTATTCTATTCATTACCGTTATTACATATTTATTGCATTGATATATATATTCATTATTTATTGATTGGCACATTATGCTGGAGAGGAATTGCACACTATTTATATATTTGAATACTGTTGGGGAATAATCCTTTCCCCTTAGATATTTCAGTCATTTCAGATTTTTTACACATATTTTTGTGGAAATATTTGCACTTATTTGCACATGAGGATTTCTTTGCACATCAATTCACATGCGATATTATTAGTTTTTACATTTTATGTATTAGATTTGAAGTATTCACTGGCCCATGAAGTTTTATGCATACCAGGCATATAAATTTTCATGCAATTTTTTTGCGACTTTTATGCGATTTTACCCTTATTCCATGCAATTCATATTTTTTAGTATTTTATTTATTAATTTTACAAGGTAGCGCCACATACCTTTTTATATCAATACCTATACTGTGCGAGATCACATTTATGTTGGCAGCTTCTTAGTTTATTTGGTTACAAAGTGAGGTTGTGCGCACTAGTTACATCCATTCTTTACTATGTAATTTTTCTAGTATTTTTTTTATGGTTTACCATCATATTTCTGAGTTTTCTGGTCCTAAAAAATTGGGTTCCTTTAAAAAGGCTTATAAACGCAAACGCGGATAAACGCAGGTGCCTGCGTTTAGCCGCATTTAGCTGCGTTTTGCATCTGAAACGCGGAAAAGCAAAGTGTCTGAAAGCATTTTTTTGCTTCTGGAAAAACGAGGTTAAACACAACTGCATAAAAAAGGGAAAATACGAGACTGTGTACGTGGACACATAGGATAACATTGCATGCGTTCAGGTGCAGTTGAAAAAAGTGTCCAACTGCCTCTGAACGCGCGTTTAACAGCGTCTCGTGTGCATGAGGCCTTAGATTCATTCATTGCCATCATTATGATCGGATCCCATTACCACATATTATTGTTATTTTTTAAATGTATTTATTTATTTTTCGATAAGATATATAGAACACACTACGTTAATGTATTATACTAATTCGTACCTCCCCTTGATATATTATAAACAGCTGGGAGAATTGTTGTTGGTGCCGTGCCTCTTTCCTTCCTCTTTAGGGAGGCATAGAACGTGGCTTCTTGTAAGCCTTCTGGGCTGAGCTCCTTTCTCAGGGGAGGTGCAGATGGCCGTGTAGTCTGCCGGATTATCCAACTGATTTTAGACTATTGCCTCTGAGGCTATTCAATATAGCAATGTTTATGTCCATGTAAATTGGTGCATATTGAAATATGTTCTTTGAAAATGTAAAATTGGATGCATTTGTTCTAGAGCAAACTATCCCCCAGAAGAAGACCATGAACGAAAAGGTCAAACCGTGTAAGTGTTTTTGACATGGCAATTAGTAATGCTGAATAATGTATGTTTGCAATGCTGAATCCTGGTATATGTATCATGCCTTTTGACCAGAGCTCATATTTTAATGTTCAACATGTGGTTTCAACTCATTTAATAAATACTTTTATACATTAAATAATTTGTGATATTTTGCTGCTAAAAAAAAACCCTGTGGGGGAACATTCCCATTCATATTATAGTTTGGGTGTGCAGCCCTTATCTCTCACTTAGGTGTCTTTCCCATTACAAATCTTCTTTCTTCTACCCTTAAATCATGACCATGTGTCATCTTCAGGGACCTTAGCGTAAACAGTTTATTACAGTTACTAAAGTTTGATAGATTTTTACACTGTAATCATATCCTCTCCCATGTTCCTGTTCTCCAGACTGAGTAACTACTGTATAATCTATGTAATTGATCCCCAAAGCTAAGGTCTTCCATCCCCCTTATTACTTTGTTGCCCCTCCCTGAAGACTTTCTAATTCAACAACGTCTTTCCCGATAATTAGTGACCAAAACTGAACACCACATTCAAGATGAGGCCTGACCAGTGTTTTGCAAAGGGGTAGAATTATAGTATCTCACAAAAGTGAGTATACCCCTCACATTTTTGTAAATATTTTATTATATCTTTTCATGTGACAACACTGAAGATATTACACTTTGCTACAATGTAAAGTAGTGAGTGTACAGCTTGTATAACAGTGTACATTTGCTGTCCCCTCAAAATAACTCAACATACAGCCATTAATGTCAACTGGCAACAGAAGTGAGTACACCCCTAAGTGAAAATGTCCAAATTGGGCCCAAAGTGTCAATATTTTGTGTGGCCATCATTATTTTTCAGCTTTGCTTTAATCCTCTTGAGCATGGCATTCACCAGAGCTTCACAGCTTGCCACTGGAATCCTCTTCCACTCCTCCATGATGACATCGCGGAGCTGGTGGATGTTAGAGACCTTGCACTCCTCCACTTTCCGTTTGCGGATGCCCCACAGATGCTCAATAGGGTTTAGATCTGGAGACATGCTTGGCCAGTTCATCACCTTTACCCCCAGATTCTTTAGCAAGGCAGTGGCCATCTTGTTGGTGAGTTTGGGGTCGTTATCATGTTGGAATACTACCCTATGCCCAGTCTCTGAAGGGAGGGGATCATGGTCTGCTTCATTATGTCACAGTACATGTTGCCATTCATGGTTCCTCAATGAACTGTAACTCCCCAGTGACGACAGCACCCCTGCAGCCCCAGACCATGACACTCCCACCACCATGCTTGACTGTAGGCTAGACACACTTGTCTTTGTACTCCTCACCTGGTTGCTGCCACACACGCTTAACACCATCTGAAACAAATGAATTTATCTTGGTCTCATCAGAGCACAGGACATGGTTTCAGTAATACATGTCCTTAGTCTGCTTGTCTTCAGCAAACTGTTTGCAGGCTTTCTTATGCATCATCTTTAGACGAGGCTTCCTTCTGGGAAGACAGCCACGCAGACCAGTTTGATGCAGTGTGCGACATATGGTCTGAGCACTGACAGGCGAAACCCCCCACCCCTTAAACCTCTGCTGCAATGCTGGCAGCACTCTATCTATTTCCATCATCTATTTCCCAAAGACAACCTCTGGATATGATGCCGAGCACATGCAGTCAACTCCTTTGGTCAACCATAACGAGGCCCGATCTGTGTGGAACCTGTCCTGTTAAACTGCTGCATGGTCTTGGCCACCGTGCGCAAGCTCAGTTTCAGGATCTTGGCAATCTTCTTATAGCCTAGGCCATCTTTATGTAGAGCAACAATTATTTTTTTCAGATCCTCAGAGAATTCTTTGCCATGAGGTGCCATGTTTAACTTCCAGTGACCAGTATGAGAGAATGAGAGCAATAAAACCAAATTTACCACACCTGCTCCCCATTCACACCCGAGACCTTGTAACACTAACGACTCACATGAAATCGGGGAGGGAAAATGGCTAATTGGGCCCAATTTGGACATTTTCACTTAAGGGTGTACTCATTTTTGTTGCCAGTGGTTTAGACATTAATGGCTGTGTGTTGAGTTATTTTGAGGGACACAGCAAATTTACACAGTTATACAAGCTGTACACTCATTACTTAACATTGTAGAAAAGTGTAATTTCTTCAGTGTTGTCACATGAAAAGATATTATTAAATATTTACAAAAATGTGAGGGGTGTACTCACTTTTGTGAGATACTGTACATTTTAATGCACAAGAGTATTTTTCTAGCTTTGTTAGCTGTGGCTTGGCATTACATGCTATTACTAAGTCTGTTATCTACAAACACCCCAATATACTTTTCTATCATTTGCTCCCCCAGGGGAGCCCCTCCTAATGTGTATTTTGCATTCATATTTTTGGTACCCAGGTGTATAACTTTACATGTCTCAATACTTAACCTCATCTGCTATGTCATAACATCTACCAAACTATCCCAATTCCTACAACTTGCCCTCCTTTCAGTTCTCACAGACTTCTCTAAGAAAGGCTTACTTTGGGTTGTCATCATAGCTATGAGATCAGCTATCCCCAAACACTGGAAATCTACTACATCACCCTCCACACTTGAATTGGTAGATGAAATGCAGTTTCTGAGAAGAATGGAGCAACTGACATCATATCTCTATAATGGATATATTAACTTCTTTAACATTTGGAGTCCCTGGATACTCTTCTGTACTACTGTGCAATTCAAAGAACTGCTATTACAAATAGGAGATTGCATCAACAAATCTATTTCCAGTAATGTGGGGCCATGGTGTGGATGGATTACCCCTTAAGCCTAGTACACACTAGTCATTTTTTTTGTTCAACCCAGCATTGGTTGAGAGCGCTGATCAGGAGCTAATCGGCAGACCTTTTTCGGTCATGTCCCTTTCGACAGAAGTCGCCTGAATGGCTGGCTTCTGTCGGACCAACTCCAGTACACACAGGCCAAATGTCAGGCGGCTTCTATTGAATTCCGATGTGTACTAGGCTTTATTCTGTATCCCTATGACCTTCTCCCCTTATCTTCTTCTCCAATTTCCTCCCCTTTCTATAGCTATATCTCCTCATTTATATTTCTTTCTGTTCCACTAGCAGAGCATGAGCTTATTATGACATCACAATATTACCTAATGACGTACTTAAAAGATTGAATGTGAATACAAATACCGTTCTTATTGTATGTGAATCATCAACTGTCAGGAAAGAAGGCATGTTATACCCTGGTTTGTGTGTAAGCTAATGTCATTGCCGTCTTAGAAAAAGGAAAGATTGCTTTAAAACTTACTATGTTCTGACTCATGGACTCTGTATTACTTTGACTTTTCCAATGAAACAATCTTTAAAAAAAACTATTTAATAAAAAGAATATGTATATAAAACTGCCACATGATCCTGTATTAGGATTAAAGAAAACATTTAAGATTATTAACCCTGTGTTGTAGACTCTATTGAAAGCATACACATTCCACAATTCCGCCAGGCTGCTCAGTTATTTGTGGATTGGGCTCAATCTTTTCTTCATTAGTTACCAAATTTGACTGAATGCTGGTGTCAGGGCTGGGCTCAGCCCTTCCTTCTCTGAGCTGGCCACTCAGCTGTCGGCTAATTGCCAGCTCCTATCTCTCCACAGTTACTTAGCTGTTGATGATATCCTGCTCATCAGTCCTGCTTACCTAAGCTGTCCAGTTCAGATGAGCTCTGCCTTCACCTTGGTCACATCACAGAAAATCTCCTGTGATCCTGTTCATGACTTGCTTTGCTGACATGCATTCTGGCTCCAGATCCTGCTTGCTGTTCCACTACATTGATCCCTGACTTCTGGCTTGGCTGAATATCCATTCCAGGTACCGAACTTTGGTTATGTTTTGACTACATTTTTTCTTTTTACTTTTATTATTAAACAAGTGTGAGTTAACTGTACTTTTGTCTCAGCCTGTTGTCATGGTTTCTGACAGCTGGTACACTTGGGTAGACAAACCCAAACTAATTTTAGGGACATGTCTGACTTGTTTACAAAAAGTTAAATCATTGTCAGACTTACAGGACATGGTATTAGTCACATGGAATGATACAAGTCATTATGCATCTATAGCACATCAAAGGGTAACTGATTTGGCCAGCTCTCTGATCAAAAACAGTGGTCTGAAGCATGACAAAGACATTTTTATTGTATTATTTTCAGCAATAAGTACTATCTGCACAACAACTATGAGTTCAAATGTATGTTTTTTTCAGATGTGCCATTCACGTCATAGCCATGTTCACAATATGGTGGTGAAATTAAGTTTATATTGTCATTTCAAAACAGGATTAATTTAGCAGATTAAAATATCTAGCTAAATATTACTTATAATTTTAAGTATATGTCATTTCTTGAACACTTGGGACCAGGTGACAATGTTCACTCTAAAAAATGTACTTAACCAATAGATCAAAATCAACTACCAATGTATAAAAGTGAATAGAAATGTTGGTATTTCCGCGCTACTATGGCAATGAACAAGTGATATGAGTGGATGGTTTGCAGCAACACCAAAAGGTCAAACGGTGCTCAAAAGTATGTATGTGAAAAATCAATATATGGTGTTGCGCTCCCATAAATAAGTGAATAACTGAGATAAGCTGTCAGTAGTACATATCATCAATGCAATATATAAAAAGACATTTGAATGTGGAATAAATAAAGATAAAATACAGTGAAGTTATAGGTGACTGATAAGATTGCTAAAATCAGATAAAAATGGTTCAAAGTGAGCAGCTAAATAAATGTGCAAAATATGCTGGAAAATCGCATAAATGTGCAAAATATGCTGGAAAATCACATAAACCGCTAAGCAGCGTTTAAGGTGAAGTGAACAGAAGTGAGAGATGGAGATGAAGGTGTTAAGATCAACTTAAATTCATAAAATTGCAAGTGAAACATTCATAAACGCATAAAAACGCATATGGAATTTGTAATCGCATAAAGTTCATAATCGCATAAAATTTCATAAAAACGCATAAAAGTTCATAAAAAAATAGGCGTGAGATGACAGTGAGGAAATAAAGAATGGTGATGATGCTAAACTATGGCTCTGCGGCATTTCTTGCAGTAGCGTGAGAGACTAAAGCAGTGCTGAGGGGTCTTCAGTAAAGTGCTAGTGAGGATGCTTCGTGCTCTGTGTTGGAGATCTTCGGTGATGATTGACACCTGTGGGTGTCCTAAATTATTACCTTACTGCTGCAAGGTAAGCAGCATTGAACAGGAGCCAGGGGATATGTGGCCACTTCAGGGGGATGTGGGTCTGGTCACAAGCCTCTTCCTCTGTTTTGGTTCCTTCTCTAACAGTGTGGGCTGGATGCCTCTGTGAACTGGATGCCACTTCACTAGCAGATAGCGCTCAGCATGCAAAAGTCATGATGACCATAGAGGGAAAATAAAGGGCTATCCTGTGTAGTAGTTTTGGAAACCATTGATTTATTTGCATTAAAAACAGATATACACTTACATTTATATGTAAACAGTCAGTCCTGGTAGGAGACGAGCGGCGAGCTCGCGCCTAAAAAAATGTCACTTCCGGTGAATCCCCGATGAAGTCACGTGACGGTGACGACATGCATAGGATACACGGACACCGGAAGGGATGTTTTTTAGACGCGAGATCGCCGCTCGTCTCCTACCAGGACTGACTGTTTACATATAAATGTGAGTGTATATCTGTTTTTAATGCAAATAAATCAATGGTTTCCAAAACTACTACACTAGATAGCCCTTTATTTTCCCTCTATGGTCATCATGACTTTTGCATGCTGAGCGCTATCTGCTAGTGAAGTGGCATCCAGTTCACAGAGGCATCCAGCCCACACTGTTAGAGAAGGAACCAAAACAGAGGAAGAGGCTTGTGACCAGACCCACATCCCCCCTGAAGTGGCCACATATCCCCTGGCTCCTGTTCAATGCTGCTTACCTTGCAGCAGTAAGGTAATAATTTAGGACACCCACAGGTGTCAATCATCACCGAAGATCTCCAACACAGAGCACGAAGCATCCTCACTAGCACTTTACTGAAGACCCCTCAGCACTGCTTTAGTCTCTCACGCTACTGCAAGAAACGCTGCAGAGCCATAGTTTAGCATCATCACCGTTCTTTATTTCCTCACTGTCATCTCACGCCTATGTTTTTTATGAACTTTTATGCGTTTTTATGAAATTTTATGCGATTATGAACTTTATGCAAATATAAATTCCATATGCGTTTTTATGCGTTTATGAATGTTACACTTGCAATTTTATGAATTTAAGTTGATCTTAACACTTTCATCTCCATCTCTCACTTCTGTTCACTTCACCTTAAACGCTGCTTAGCGGTTTATGCGATTTTCCAGCATATTTTGCACATTTATGCGATTTTCCAGCATATTTTGCACATTTATTTAGCTGCTCACTTTGAACCATTTTTATCTGATTTTAGCAATCTTATGCACATCAGTCACCTATAACTTCACTGTATTTTATCTTTATTTATTCCACATTCAAATGTCTTTTTATATATTGTATTGATGATATGTACTACTGACAGCTTATCTCAGTTATTCACTTATTTATGGGAGTGAAATACCATATATTGATTTTTCACAATGTATAAAAGCTTTCATCCTCCCAGTGTATTCAAGTCTATTGTTTACAGGCAAATCTATATCAATAATGGGTATAAATGATGACCTCAGCACCACATACAGTATATAGAATCAAGGAAAAATTGAAATGAGTAATGGGACTTTTTAGGTACTAAAAGTGCTACCCTCAGGAAGTTAAGATACATTGAAACATGTATAAAATTGTACATTTTATTACATAATCATATTATTAAAAATCGGGTAGGTAACCCCAAAAGGTAATAACATACTGGATGAAACTATTGCAAAAGTATATACAGCAACCCCATACACCTTCCCACACATACAACCTTTTCAGCATTGTAGAATTAAGGGGATAAGCTATGGGTGGTACCTCGTCCTAGTGAATATACAAAGAAAAAAGGAACAAGAGGGGGTTTAGCCAACCTGACGGACTATCGCGGCACCTGAACAAAAACGGATATTCCGTAATAAATATTTCATTGATTTATTTAGAAAAAATATAAACAGTGATATACAAAAATACATATAGAAAAATAAAAGAAAGAAAAAAATATTGTTAAAGGTTTAGTCATTGAATACAGAATATACATAGAGACATTTCAATTTCCATTGATAAATTTTACATGCTGGTCAGAAGATGGTTGACGCGTTTCGCTTTTAGCTTCATCAGAACCAAAGAGCAGCAGTTTTTATGTCTGTAGTATAATTATAAGAGAGAAAACATGAGAGTTAATCGACAGTGAGCCAAATTATCTCCCGATATATATAATATCAGAAGGTGTTTGTTATTATTTCCCCTCACCATGGATAGTAGATTCTTGGCCTACCTTATAGGTATATATTGCTGTTTGTGAGGTATTCAAGTTATAAAATTACAGATTCGATTGTTACATGGAGTAAAAACAATCTTCCGAGAAGGGAATGATTACCAGCTTGAGCAGGTTTGCTTCATATTTGATGTAATGCAATTGCTGGGGGAGACAAGAAATAAAGAAAAAACGAAGAAAAAAAAAAAATTATATATATAGAGATATATATGTATATAGATATTTGTTCAAAGTGTGTTAAATATAGAGTAAGTTTCGTCAGTAATTATGTTATTACTTACATCTAAATTATTGCTGGTATTTGTGGGCATCTATTCGTAACAGGGGTCCTAGTCTACCTGAGTAGGTGGGGATATTAAGGCTGAGCCCGTGTTATATCTCTAGGGGCAATAGACAGAGAAAAGGTGGTCAATAATATATTTATAATGCTAGACAGATCCTTTAGGGCTTAGGATTTGATATATCCTACCTGGTAGAATTAAATTAGAATTCAAAGTGGGAGGGCCAGCAGATCGGCCAGAATCCAGTTAGATTTTAGAGACGCCGAGCAGACGTGTCCCGTTGCTTAGGGTTCTAGTAAATAGAATAAGCATGATTTGTAGGTAATATCAATCCTCCCAAGGATAGTGTGCTAAGTAGTTGCTATCAAACAAAATATATGAGAGCATATACCTGTGTAAGTCCGATGAAAATAATCAGGAAAGGGCAGCCTAAGAGCTCTTAGGAACACCCCTACGGGTTGGGTAGCCCAACACTGGGTCTGGGAGAGTAGAAAAGGGAGGTTGAATTAATCAAAAGTTCAAGAATTGAGATTCGTTTTTTAGGATGCATATTCCCTTGATACTCATAGTATCAAGCTTCCCCGTTGGATCGTAGCACATACCTTATAGTTGGAGATGACATAAGAGCTGCCTTCCCAGTACCTCCTCTGCAAAATGCTTTGCAGGAATGCTGTTTATATGATGAACACTCCCGCCAAATTAAGGCGGATGCTGATTAAGCTGGAACACGAAACACCTGGGGCAGGGGGCTGACCTGCCTAGGTGGATGTGTGGTAATTTCCAGGTCAGAAGCGCGCATGCGTGATTCCCGAAGTTTCTGTCTGCCGCTATCAGGACCAGCTTAGTAAACCAACTGTGCGCACAGTCCAGACCTCCTGCCAGTGCGCATGTGCAGGGGGAGGCGGAGACAATATGTCACCGGCGGAAGCATCAATGTCTTCCGTTTACAGGGCGGACCACCACACATGCGCAGTAGTAATGAGTGGGGAGTTAGTCTCCGCTAATGTGGCACTTAGCAAATCTTACTATGCAGAGTGTGGCATAGAACGCAATAGCACCAGTGTGCAAAATAGGTGAAATAGACCGGCTCCATTTGGAGCGCTTAAGCCTACATGCGGGGTGACAGGCTAATTAGGGAGATGGTGATCAAATCCTATTTGGTGGTGTTATCTCCATCTAAAAAAGACATGAATGAGATCCATTCTAAAAATAGGTAATTAATGTAAGTATAAGAATAAAAATAAAAATAAATATACAAAAAAAAAAAAAGGGGTGAATTTGTCTTCTCCCAGACATTGCCAAATCTATGGAAGAGCAGGGGGGCCGATGACAGGTCCCTCCGGAGCCACCACCGCTACTCCCCCACCGTGGGGGGAGCCGGGCAAAGAATTTTTCCGAGTCCCCCCAGTATTATGTCCATACCAGAGGGAGCCTTATCACCAAAGCCCCTTTTCCTCCATAAGATGTCATAAATTTACAATAAAAGCTGAGGCAAACGGGATAGACAGAACTAGAATAATCATAATATATCCATAGAGAGTGGGAGACAAACACAGTGGAGTAAAACAGGAAATCCGTATGGCTCTCTGTGGGTATAACCCCCACATGTCCTAATGTACATAGCATCCATATTTTCAACACTAAACAGGTGAATAAAATATAATACAAACAGATGATAATTACATCAGAAGTTAATTTGTGCTTGAGGGTTTTGTATCGTCACATATATTTAAATTCTATCCACATACATCTAACAGGCGATGTATACTTTCACTTTATTATGTAGAATTTATGATAGGGCTGACGGATGTGTGCCTTGAGTATTGTATTTTGTTCACTCATCCATCATAAAAAGGGGCGGAAACTAAGTGAGTCATTGAGGCCTGGAGTTTGTGTGGCATTTAATTTAAAAATCCACCTCGCCCCTCGTTGTAGTAACTTTTGGTCAATATTCCCCCCTCTAAGGTCCACATTGATTTTTTCCAGGGCTGTAAAGCAAACCATTGAGGTGTCGTTTTTATGATATAGAGATACATGCCTTCCTATTGGAGTGTAGAGGAGATTTTTTCTAATATAATAGATGTGGTCATATATTCTCCTCCAGAAGTTTCTAAACGTCTTACCGACGTAGAATGCTCCACATCTACAGAAGGCTATGTACACTATTCCCTTAGTCTGACAGTTGGCTGAAAACGTAATTTCCTGACAGACTCCATGGCAGCCTACGTGTGGGTTAACCCCGCCTCCTCTCCAATGCTATAGGACCCCATTCCCATAAAAGAACACTCACCACTCCATACTGTGTTCCTTTTTTGTCCTCCTCCTATGGATCTTCACATTCTGTTCACGTCTGGTCGGATCTCGGATTCTTCTGGCATACCAACGCGGTGCAAGCTCTGTGCTCAGCCATGGGCGGGCGAGTAGCTTTTTGAGGCTGGATGTGTCCCCAGAATAGGTGGATTGCCTCTGTATGCCCATCAGGTGTATCAGACGGACGGTCGGACGGACGGATGGTCGGCAGACTGCGTGGCCTAGTGGATTCATCGGCTGGCAAGGTCCCTTTTTCTTTCTCCATGGCAGTCATATCTGTATTTTTATGTGTGTTTATTGTTTCCCTGGCGTCTAGTGTATTCCCCCCTGTATGGCGGCTGGAGCGCTTCTGCGTTCCAGCTCGCCGTGTTGTTCCTGGTTTGGAACTGTTTCGTTGGTCTGCGCATGCGCACCGGCCTCCGGCGGAATCGAGGCTTGGTTCGCGCACGCGCGGTCCGCGGGCCGCGCATGCGCAGTACGACCATCGTCCACGGGGGCGGTGACGTCACGAGGCGGGGAATTTAAAAGCCAGGCTGCTGCTGCTGTATCACTGGGGGTTTCCAGTGCAGTGGAATCAGCAAGCCTTTTTCCCCAGCCCTCGGCCTTACAGGATTACAGGTTAGTGCTATTTTTTTTATACCCTAAAAGTGTATGCCCGTTTTTTGTGCTAAGTGTTTTTAAAAAAAAAAAAAAAAAAAAAAGTATATATAAATAAAATAAAGGTGTGTGTATATATATATATATATATATATATATATATATATATATATATATATATATATATATGTAAAAAAAAAAAAAAAAAAAATGATGATAAATTTTTTTTTATTAAACGGCGGTTTTTTTTTTTAAAAAAAAAAAAAAAAAAAAAAAAAAAAAAAAAAATAATATAATATTATAAGATATAGCGAATGAAAAATTTGGGGCATGCATTTTTTCTGTAAAAAAATTGCCGGTGGTATGCTTAAGTCGCAATCTTGTCTTGCAGAACTCTGTGTTATTTTTGACGCTCTTCGTCCAGAGATTATGGACAAATCACCGCCTTTAAGTGGCCAGCCCTTACGCACTAGGTATGTGCTGCTAAGGGAGGGGTGGAAATACATTTGCTTTTCTTAAAGCGCATTCTGATGCCCGTGTTTTCCCCTCCCCCTGTGTGTTTTTTCTGCTTAGCCCTTCCAGATTGGAATCGCAGGACCGGGACCTTGCCAGGCCACAACAAAAACAGTCGTCCAGATCCAGGCGAGATTCTCCGCATGGGTCTCACCACCAGAGGAGAAGTTCACATTCCTCCTCCAGACACCGCTCCCACCGCCACGATGATCGCTCTGATCGCAGAGCATGCTGGGGATGCAAGTCGCAAGTCCCGGAAGGCAAATCGTTGTGTGACAGATGTTTTGCCAAGGCGGTTGGGGAAAAGGACACGGAAAATCAGCGCATAGAATCCCTGGTAAAGCGTGTCGTGCAGCAGTCGCTTAAGGACATAGTAGTCCCGCGCACATTGAGTCAGTCTACAGCTGCGTCTGGTCCCCAGTCCGACGAACCCCGGGACGATCCGGGCACATCCCAGCCCTACGAGGCTTCTGGCGAGTCCTCTGGAGAGGAATTTCCAGGCGATGAGGAGATCGGGGGCTTTGATTTCGCCATGGTCTCACCACTAATTAGAGCAATTAAGGAGGCCCTCAAGTGGGAAGAAGCATCCACCCCCCCAGCTAAGCAGAAGAAATTCTTCAAGCAGCTGGGTAAAGAACGGCCAAGTTTCCCTTTACTCACTGAACTGAAAGACATTATAGAAGAAGAGTGGAGCAAGGTGGATAGGAAATCCTCCATGACCAACAAAACTTCCCGGCTATACCCTTTCAAGGTAGAAGAGGTGAAGCACCTGGAGAACGCTCCGCTCGTGGACGCAGCGTTGATGCGTTTGGCCAAGCACGTCACTCTTCCGATGGAGGACTCAGTGTCCTTTAAAGATGGCCTAGAAAGAAAGATCGATCAGGACCTCAAAAGGATCTACGGTCTTGCTGGAATGGCCTGTAAACCGGCCTTAGCCTTAGCAGCGATGTCCAAGGCCATGGAGGCTTGGACTGAAAATGTGGACTCCTTCCTGAATGGCGTGTCGGTCGAGTTGGCCAGGAGTTCAGCGGCAGCGGAGCTAAAGCTCGCAGCGGTGTTCCTGGGGGAGGCGTCCATTGACCTGATTCGCTTGCTAGCACGCATTATGCTGTCCTCAGTCACGGCTAAGCGCGCTTTGTGGCTACGGCCCTGGCTCGCCGATCCCGTGTCTAAGCAAGCATGGTGTAAAATCCCTTTTGAGGGATCCACTTTATTTGGTAACAAGCTGGATGATGCCATAACGCGTGCGACAGGCGGTAAGTCGGGCTTCCTTCCCCAGGACAGAAGGCTGCTCGGGCGAAAGAAGACTCAGTTTAAAAAGCGCAGTCCGGAACGCTCAAGGGATGCACGCTCCTACAAGCCTGGAAGGGACTTCAGGAGGAATTGGAGTAGAGGACAGAGTTCCTTTCGTAAGCCCGTCAAGAGCCAGTCGTCTGGTGGGCGAGAGCCACCCAAGTCTTTCTGAGATTGCGCCCGCCCAGGCGGGTCGGGTGGGGGCCCGTCTATCCCTTTTCCGGCACGTCTGGGTGGCCTCGATCTCGGATTACTGGGTCATCAAGACGATCTCGTCGGGTCACAAATGGACCTTCTCCAGAGTTCCTCCTCCCAGGTTCATGTCCACCATGCTTCCTCGTTCAGAAGAACAGAGACAAGTCCTACTGTCATACGTAGAGCTGTTAAAAGCCCAGGGTGCAGTGGTACGAGTGCCAGAAGAAGAACGGTTTCAAGGAGTGTACTCCCCCCTCTTCTTGGTGCAGAAGAAAAGCGGATCGTGGCGCCCGGTGATAGATTTAACATACTTAAATCAGTTTATAGAATACGGAAAATTCAAAATGGAAACCCTACTAACTATACAGCGAGCCATCCAACCAGGGGATTGGATGGTCTCGATCGACTTAAAGGACGCTTACTTTCACGTCCCGATAGAGGAAAGCTGCCAAAGGTTTCTAAGATTCCATGTCGATCAAGACCATCTACAGTTTATCTGTCTCCCCTTCGGGTTGACGACCTCCCCTCGGGTCTTTTCAAAAGTGCTCCTGGCAGTGGTGGCCCTGATCAGGCTGGAAGGGATAAGGCTGTACCATTATCTGGACGACCTTCTGGTTCTGTCACAGGACAAAGAGCAGCTGTTGGTTCATCGCGAGCAGGTAATGTCCACACTGACCAGCTTCGGGTGGCTTCTAAACATGGAAAAAAGCCAGCTAGTGCCAACACAACGGCTAATCTATCTGGGTGCTCAATTCGACACTTTGCGAAGTACAATCTCGCTACCGGTGGAAAAGATCCCGATCATACGGGAAAGGGTCTCTCAAGCCCTTCATACGCGGTACCTGAAGGCCTCACAGTGTCTCAAGATCGTAGGGACAATGGTCTCTACGACGCCTATGGTCAAGTGGGCCTTGTGGAGACTACGCCCGTTCCAGTCAGGGTTTCTGAGACAATGGAAGTCGGGAAGCAAAAGCCAAGAAATACGGATAACATCAACGATGAGGAACAGCCTCTTCTGGTGGCTCCAACACAGGAATCTCCTGAAGTGTCACTCGATCGCTCCCATCTCTTGGGTAACGGTTACGACCGATGCCAGCGGGACCGGATGGGGAGCTCTTTGCGGGTCGGACCTTGCACAAGGCAAGTGGGACACAAGTCTTCCTGTTCCAGGATCGAATATTCTGGAACTCCGAGCAGCTTGGTGCGCTCTCCAGCATTTCTCCCAGGTACTGAAGGGGAAGTCGGTGTTGTTGCGAATGGACAACACCACAGCTGTCTCCTACGTGAAGAGACAAGGGGGCACCAGGAGTTCTGCTCTTCTCCAGGAAGTGGAACCCATTCTATCATGGGCACAGAGGAACCTGGAGAATATTTCTGCAGTTTTTCTCCCGGGGGTTCAGAACACGCAAGCGGACTTCTTATCACGCACCCAGTTGGACAACAACGAGTGGTCCCTCCACATTCAGTCCTTCGAGTGGATCAAATCGCTGGGGGTCAATCCCGAGGTCGATCTTTTTGCCTCCCCCTGCAACTTCAAAATAGAGAAGTTTTACACACGGAATCGCTGCAGCCAGGCCTTAGGGACGGATGCACTAACAGACCAATGGAGGTTCAAGAGGGCCTATGCCTTCCCTCCACTTCCACTAATCCTCAGGTTCCTTCAGAGGCTCCAGACGGAAGCAGTAGAGGTAGTGATGATAGCTCCTTACTGGCCCAACAGGCCTTGGTTCCCTCTGCTAGTCCAGCTGAGTGTACGGAAGCCGATGTCTCTCCCTCTCAGGCCGGACCTTCTGTCTCAAGGGGCGGTACTGCACCCATGTCCAGCAGTACTGAAACTGATGGTCTGGTTCTTGAGAGGAAGAGGCTAGAGTCCATCGGATGTGCTTCTAGTGTAATTTCTACCTTATTAAGCTCCAGGAGATCGAGTACGAACAAGGTTTATGGTAGAATCTGGTCCAAATTTGTGAACTTTTGTTCATCTACAGAGAGGTCCTTCGAAAATCCAAGAGTCCAGGACATCCTCGGGTTCTTACAAACTGGCCTTGACCTTCCCTTGTCCATAGGCTCTCTCAGGGTGCAAGTTTCAGCCTTATCAGCCTTCTCTGGTACCTCCTGGGCAGTCCATCCTTTAGTTCGCCAATTCTTTCGGGGGGCCTCAAGACTCAAGCCCCAAAAGAAGTCTAGATTCCCCAAATGGGATCTTCCCCTGGTCCTTGATTATATTTCTGGACTAAGTACGACGGGGCCATCCCCGCTTTCCATTAAAGATTTTTCAGAAAAAGTTGCCTTCCTAGTGGCAGTCACTTCGGCCAAGAGGGTATCAGAAATCGGGTCCCTGGGCTTCGAAGAACCCTTCTTGACTTTCTTTCCGGACCGAGTGGTCCTCATTCCTATGTTGGGATCCAACCCTAAAGTAACCTCGGTGTTCCACCAGAACCAAGAGATAGTTCTACCTACCTTCAGATCACCAGGATCTGATGATGTTCATCCTTTGGATGTCGGGGAAGCTCTGAGAGAATACCTTCACATTACTTCTGCCTTTAGGCGTTCGGATCACCTCTTCATACTGCACTCAGGCAGCAACAGGGGGAACAAAGCTTCAACCAGGACTCTGGCAGCTTGGATCGTAAGAACCATACAACAGGCTTATAGGGCTAAGGGCTTGGCTCCTCCTGAGGCGGTGACGGCACATTCAACTAGAGGAATGGCTACTTCATGGGCAGCAGCCCGGCACGTGGCACCTGATACCATTTGCAAGGCGGCCTCCTGGGCCTCTATTAACACTTTCATGTCGCATTATTGCGTTGAACCTGCTTCTTTATCCTCTGTAAACTTTGGTTTGAAAATTCTATCGGCTGATAGATCAAATTAAATATTTCTGTTTAAAGCATACCCACCCGTGTGGATTGGCTAGTTATTTCCCACACGTAGGCTGCCATGGAGTCTGTCAGGAAAAAGGAAAATTTATTATCAAATACTTACCGTAATTTTCCTTTCCTGATGGACTCCATGGCAGACGGAGTTCCCACCCATGAGTCATATGAGTAGGCTAGTTACGGAACACAGTATGGAGTGGTGAGTGTTCTTTTATGGGAATGGGGTCCTATAGCATTGGAGAGGAGGCGGGGTTAACCCACACGTAGGCTGCCATGGAGTCCATCAGGAAAGGAAAATTACGGTAAGTATTTGATAATAAATTTTCCTTTATTGTGCGTATCACCATTGGGGAGTCGATAAGATGAGCCCTCCAGCACCCAGTCACAGTATCTGGACATTCCAGGGTGGTCTATATCCAGTTCCAGGTGTCCCTGGAAGTGGGTATGTACCAGCCGGTCCTTAAGGGATTGGCACTTTTTGTAAGTGATTTGGGGGGTCTCTCCAACATATTTGTTTACTATTCTATCTCCCGTTAACAAATGCCAATGTTTGCCAATGACCTTTCGTATATCCTCATGGTTGTTGGAATAAGTTGTAATGACTCGTGTCACATTTTGTTGACTCTTATTGTGTCGCTCCCCAAAAAGTAGATCAACCCTCTCTTTGTCTATTGCCTTTTTGAAGGCCTTTTTCAGGATCGTTCTGCTGTAGCCCCTGACTAGTAAGCGTTCTCTTAGTAAGTTAGCTTCTGCTCTAAAAGTGGTTTCTGTGGAGCAGTTTCTTCTTAAGCGTAAGTACTGAGAATATGGAATGCTCCTGATCAGGGTCGTGTTCCCTGCAGTTTTCTTTCGGTATAGGGAGGTAGTGATGTACCCATCCTCGTGTTTAATTATGGTCAAATCAAGAAAAGGCAGGGTTCCCAGACTGTACTCCATGGTGAATCTTAGATTGAAGTCATTCACGGATAATAGTTCCATGAATTTATGAAGATCCTCCAAGCCTGCATCCCACACCAAAAAGATGTCATCGATATATCTGTGCCAGCATAAAATGCTGGCCAGATATATCGATACATCAGGATTGGAAAAAAGAGAACGTTCCCACCCCCCCAGGTACAGATTGGCGTAGGATGGGGCGCAACATGTCCCCATCGCTACGCCCTGTGCCTGGAGGTAGTGGGAACCGTCAAAAGAAAAAAACATTTTTGTAAGAATGTGTGTCAATAACTCTAGAACAAATAGATTGTAAGGTCTCCGTATTGGGTCACTTTCATCAAAGAAGCTTTTGATTACTTTTATTCCCAAAGTGTGTGGAATACTACAGTAGAGAGCTTCTATATCGATGGCAACTAAATAGCAGTTAGGGGGGACCTTTTTGTTGTGCAGGACCCTTAACAGTGCTAGGGTGTCCTGCAGGTATGAAGGGAGCTGTATAACATATGGGCGCAGAAATGCATCTACTAGTCTGCTGCCCTTTTCGTTTTTTGCCCCTATCCCCGATATGATTGGACGTCCCGGGGGGTTTTTGATGTTTTTGTGAGTTTTAGGAAGTGAATAGAAGGACGGGATCCTAGGGAAGGTCGTTTTCAAAGCTTCAAAGACATCCTTGTCAATTATCCCTTTGTTGAAAGCCTGTGTGATTAAAATTTCATAGTCCCCATTGAAGGATACTATGTTTTCGAAAGGGATAACTTTATACCATTCCTTATTGGATAAGATATCTAGGCACATTTGTCTATATTGCCCTGTGTCCATTTCCACTACATTTCCCCCTTTATCCGCCATTTTTATTTTGATATCTTTGTTTTCTTGGAGTTGGCACACTGCCAGTGATTGTTGGGGAGTGAGATTTTTGATTTTTTGTGACCTAAAATCTAATTTTTTGACGTCACTTGTTACCTGTTTTTAGAATGGATCTCATTCATGTCTTTTTTAGATGGAGATAACACCACCAAATAGGATTAGATCACCATCTCCCTAATTAGCCTGTCACCCCGCATGTAGGCTTAAGCGCTCCAAATGGAGCCGGTCTATTTCACCTATTTTGCACACTGGTGCTATTGCGTTCTATGCCACACTCTGCATAGTAAGATTTGCTAAGTGCCACATTAGCGGAGACTAACTCCCCACTCATTACTACTGCGCATGTGTGGTGGTCCGCCCTGTAAATGGAAGACATTGATGCTTCCGCCGGTGACATATTGTCTCCGCCTCCCCCTGCACACGCGCACTGGCAGGAGGTCTGGACTGTGCGCACAGTTGGTTTACTAAGCTGGTCCTGATAGCGGCAGACAGAAATTTCGGGAATCACGCATGCGCGCTTCTGACCTGGAAATTACCACACATCCACTTAGGCAGGCCAGCCCCCTGCCCCAGGTGTTTTGTGTTCCAGCTTAATCAGCATCCGCCTTAATTTGGCGGGAGTGTTCATCATATAAACAGCATTCCTGCAAAGCATTTTGCAGAGGAGGTACTGGGAAGGCAGCTCTTATGTCATCTCCAACTATAAGGTATTTGCTACGATCCAACGGGGAAGCTTGATACTATGAGTATCAAGGGAATATGCATCCTAAAAAACTAATCTCAATTCTTGAACTTTTGATTAATTCAACCTCCCTTTTCTACTCTCCCAGACCCAGTGTTGGGCTACCCAACCCGTAGGGGTGTTCCTAAGAGCTCTTAGGCTGCCCTTTCCTGATTATTTTCATCGGACTTACACAGGTATATGCTCTCATATATTTTGTTTGATAGCAACTACTTAGCACACTATCCTTGGGAGGATTGATATTACCTACAAATCATGCTTATTCTATTTACTAGAACCCTAAGCAACGGGACACGTCTGCTCGGCGTCTCTAAAATCTAACTGGATTCTGGCCGATCTGCTGGCCCTCCCACTTTGAATTCTAATTTAATTCTACCAGGTAGGATATATCAAATCCTAAGCCCTAAAGGATCTGTCTAGCATTATAAATATATTATTGACCACCTTTTCTCTGTCTATTGCCCCTAGAGATATAACACGGGCTCAGCCTTAATATCCCCACCTACTCAGGTAGACTAGGACCCCTGTTACGAATAGATGCCCACAAATACCAGCAATAATTTAGATGTAAGTAATAACATAATTACTGACGAAACTTACTCTATATTTAACACACTTTGAACAAATATCTATATACATATATATTTCTTAATATATAATTTTTTTATTTTTTATTTATTTTTTTTCTTCGTTTTTTCTTGTCTTCCCCCAGCAATTGCATTACATCAAATATGAAGCAAACCTGCTCAAGCTGGTAATCATTCCCTTCTCGGGAGATTGTTTTTACTCCATGTAACAATCGAATCTGTAATTTTATAACTTGAATACCTCACAAACAGCAATATATACCTATAAGGTAGGCCAAGAATCTACTATCCATGGTGAGGGGAAATAATAGCAAACACCTTCTGATATTATATATATCGGGAGATAATTTGGCTCACTGTCGATTAACTCTCATGTTTTCTCTCTTATAATTATACTACAGACATAAAAACTGCTGCTCTTTGGTTCTGATGAAGCTAAAAGCGAAACGCGTCAACCATCTTCTGACCAGCATGTAAAATTTATCAATGGAAATTGAAATGTCTCTATGTATATTCTGTATTCAATGACGAAACCTTTAACAATATTTGTTTCTTTCTTTTATTTTTCTATATGTATTTTTGTATATCACTGTTTATATTTTTTCTAAATAAATCAATGAAATATTTATTACGGAATAGCCGTTTTTGTTCAGGTGCCGCGATAGTCCGTCAGGTTGGCTAAACCCCCTCTTGTTCCTTTTTTCTTTGTAACCTTTTCAGCATATAAATAGCATTTTGACCAATAATGCATAGGTAAGAACAAGATATAGGGAATGTGTAGTATTCCAATGTGTTTCCCAGGTTAAGCTTCCTCAGGGGTTCAAGGGGGTGCAGCTAAGGAAAAAGTACAGCACATGTAATTCACATATTTAGACAGCAGTCAATAAATATAACATGCCAACAGTAGTGTGGCTATAATTACACTAATTACATTACAATTAATAGGTTTACTCACAACAGTATTCATCATGCAAAATAACAATTATTGTGCCTATAGGTGAAGGTCCACAGAGAACAAATATGGAGATAGAGACAGCACTAAACCACAGGGGACAGCTCCCATTGGTCCTGGCTATGAAGCATAGAGGTGACATATAGGGAGGACATGGACCATCATGCCCTTAATTACATCATGCCAACAATGGAAGAGGCATACTGCATATACTAATAAAAATGTGAACCAGCAAACCCCCAGGACCCACATTTTTATTAGTATAATGTCCTTGTTCTGGTCACCATACAGTATATATTTACTTATGATACTGTTGCTTTAAATTGGCATCCATTGCTGGCAGAAAACTGTAGTATATCACTCCCACTTCCTGTCTAGCAGACATTTTGCTTAAACCTCATGGGAAGGAAGCATGGCATTGGAGCTCCATGATTTCTTAAAGCTGGCCTTGGAAGCATAAGTCTGTAAGTAGGCTGTCATCAACATTTTATTAAGTAGTATGTGCTCTACCGATTCAACTGCATTTTTGTGTGTGTTTGATGGTACTTTTCTGCTAGGGAGTTCCTTTCAGCTAGGCCACATTTATGTTAGCTAGGGCCTTGCACTAGAGAAGCATACCTGGATGTACTTGCATTTTGTAATGTAATGTTTAATGCTAATGTATACTTTATACATTGTATTTTGCAGTTTTACAAATATAAAAAATATCTCAGTAAAGATTACAGTCCTATTAGACGAAACGTGTTAGTTGGGCCTTGGAGACACAAGCACGCTGAGAGCTGTGGCAGTTCATGAACTTTTATTCCCATTGTTTGTTTTTATTACACACTGAACTTTTCACTTATCTGATGCTGCATGTGGACTTTTTTTTTTTTTTGCTTAGTAAATATTTTAATAACATGTAAATATAAGGTAGAACAATACAAAGTAGCGTCCAATTTTCTTAGTGTCCATACCCCACTCACCCCAAGTGGATACTAACTGCAAGTAGGGACTGGACACTAAGTTAGGAATGTAAGGAACATAACTGCAATTATTATCAATGATATTTAGCATAACATTGGGTGTCAACATAAGTGAGCATAGTATCATTATCTGTGAGCTGGATGAGTAAAGATAATGACTTGTCCTAAAAATGTGAGCTAGCCAGACTGATTTTGAGATGTTTAGTGAGAGATAACAAGTCTGCTTCTGGATCAAACAGTTCGTAAGTAGACATGTCTGGGTATATGGAGAACTGAGGAAAAGGGAGAAGGGACTATTTGTTAGAGCCTTGTCAATTAACCAGTTCCGGACCAGCCGCCGCAGTTATACTGCAGCAGGTATGCCTGCCTGGGCAAAGCGTCTTAGCTATACATCAGGCGCACGGTGGCCTGGGGGGCTGCACACGCACCCCCTAGGCGCCCGCAACGATTGGATTAGCTTCAGACCCGATCATTCTCCAGGCCCAGGCCAATGATTTCTGGCCTGGACCTGATGATTGGTCCTGGAGTATGAAATCCTTCCCCTGCCTGTGTAAGTGTAAATACAGACAGGGGAAGTGATTTCATCTCTCCTCATGGAATCATTTTCGTTCCAAATAGAGGAGAGAAGACATCTCAGAGTAAGTGCACCAACACTATACTGACACCAGTACACTTGTCACTCGATCACCGCCCTATCGCCCACCCCCAGTTAACACATGTTACTGTGTCACCCAGTGCAGTGTTCATATTGTTTTCTGATCACTGTACTTGTGTCATTAGTGACAAAAATCAGTGTTAGGGTACTTAATGGTAGGCCCAGATAGGTCTAGGGACCCCCCTAACCCCCCTAATAAAGGTTTAACCCCTTGATCACCCCTTCATGTGATTACCATATTAGTGTCATGGGTGATGCTGGTTAGCTAGTTATTTTTTATAGCATCAGGGCACCTGCCGTATATTACCTAAATAAAGGTTTAACCCCCTCATCACCCGGCGGGTTTTAGAGTCAAATAGGGTCTGTGTTGCCCCAGGCAGCGTCAGATTAGTGCCAGTAGCGATAACGCCCACGCATGCACCTCCCTTAGTAGTATAGTGTCAGAATGGATCAACATCTGATCAGATCTATACTAGCGTCCCCAGCTGTTTAGGGTTCCCAAAAATGCAGTGTTAGCAGGATGAGCCCAGATACCTGCTAGCATCTGTGTTTAGCCCCTCCGCCCAGCCCACCCAAGTGCAGTATCAATCGATCACTGTCAGTTAAAATAAACTAAATACTAAGCACATAACTGCAGCATTCGCAGTTTTTTTTGTAGTGTTTGAAGCAGTCGCTGACAGACAGGTGTTTTTTTTCCTGTGAGTCTCACTACTGTACCAGTAAATTTAGAGGCCAAAATGTCCAATAGAAGGTACAGTAGTGAAGAGGCCTACACACTTCTGAGCATGCCAGATAGCGAAGAGGAAGTCACCCATCTGTCAGATTCAGGCTCAGAATACGAACCGGTAGACAGCAGTGGCACCCTGACAGATAGCTCTGACGACGGAGTAGTGGTCCCCACCAAGGTCAGGCATACCCGACCCCATTCTTCTGCTGTCATTGAGGTGCAAGAACTGCAGGGCTCTCCTATGGAGCAGAGAGCCAGTACTATTGCCGCTCATCCTTCTGGATAACTGGCAAGCACCAGCAGCCTAGTACATCCTGGTCGTACATCCAGCACTGCAGTAACACTTGGTGATGTGGCAAGTCCCATAGGTGCAGTTCAAGCTGGTTAACTGGCTAGCATAAGTAGTGTCCGGCAGCCACCAAGAAGAAGACAAACACAGGCCCGTTGAGCCCATAGTGCCCTTCCTGCTGTATTTGCCAATCCAAGTTGGGAGTCCACCACTTCTGCAGCACCCGTACTTCCCCCATTCACTGGCCAACCCAGAATTCAGGTGGATGCTGGTCAATTCGTCGCTGTTAATCACCAGTTGATCCTTGCCAGAGATTGCAAACCTATTACGGTTTTTGAATTTAAGACCTTTCAGAGCTTATCCCTCCTCATGGGCATTACTAAAAAGAATGAGTTGTGGTCATATTGGTCCACTGACCCATTTCATTATATGCCAGTGTTCTCTGGCTCCATGACCAGGACACAATACGAGCAGATCTTGCAGTTCTGTCATCCTCGGGTGACCCTGGATTTGATTGGCTCTACAAAATTTGCCCCCTCGTAAACCACTTCAACCAACAGTTTGCAGCCTTGTTTACTCCCGATCAAGTTGTCTGTGTTGATGAGTCCCTGATTACATTTTCTGGCCGCTTGTCTATCAAACAGTATCTTCCCAGCAAGCGTGCCAGATATGGGGTCAAAATGTATAACAGGCTATACATATAGTTTTATGGTTTACGAGGGAAGAGATAGTCATGTAAAGCCAGAGAACTGCCCAGACTACATAGGGAGCACTGGTAAGATTGTGTGGGACTTGGTGTCACCCTTATTCGGAAAGGGGTACCACTTGTACGTGGACAATTATTACATGAGGGTGCCACTTTTTAGTCACCTTTTTGATTGTGGAATTGGCGCATGTGGCACTGTGGGATCTAATCACTGGGGCTTCCCCCAACGGCTTGTAGAATCATGACTTAGACTGGAGGAGAGAGCCTGCTTGAAGTGTAATAATTTGTTAGCAGTGAAGTGGAGGGATTCACAGAATGTTTCATTCTGTCCTCTCTTCACGCAGATATGACAGCCCAAATTCCTACGGCGACTGGTGTTGTGGAGAAACCCCTCTGTGTCCACAAATACAACCTTAACATGGGAGTGGACCTCAATGACCAGTTGTTGGCGTCGTACCTAACTGCCCGTGCTATGCCCCACCTTCCCAACCCAAATGCAGTGAGCCAGCTGCATGAGAGGCATTTTCTGTATGTCCTCTTTGGTACCCCTATCAAAAAGAACACCCCAAAGAAGATATCGTGTCTGCAGAAAACGCAGATTTAGGTGTGACACATGCTTTTATTGTCCCTCCTGTCCTGACCAACCTGGTCTCTGCATCAGTGACTGTTTCACACTAGTCGAGTATTAGCGTAGGGTACAACACTGCACAGTCCTAGGGCACATTAACACAGGGTCTCATAATGAGATGGCCATCACATTTTGAGAGACCCTAATCTGTAACGTTCACAGTTTACAGTTTTTATAAAAGTGCAAAAAAAAGAAACCCACACAAAAACACAAAAATAAAATAAAATAAAAAAGCCAAAAATAGTTGGTGGTTTTATTTTTCTTCTCTCTCTCTCTATTGTTTTCTCTATTATGTTCGCTCTCTATTGTCCACTCACTATTGTTCTATATCTATTGTTCTCTCTCTGCTGTTACTATATTTTAGAACTGTAATGTTTTATTTGTACTATGTTTTATTGTATTTGCTTTGCAGGTATGGTATGTCTTACTGTTATACTGTAATGTTACTTTGTTTTACTGTTCACCATCATTTGCTTAGCAGGTACACCATTCAGCTGCAGCACGGGTTTATTTATTCTGACAGCAACAGCGTTTGCTCCCACGATACGTAAAGCTGTGACTCCAGCACTGTTTGAGGTGATTTCACCCCCACAGTTAAAAAACAGAGCATATATGCTGAAGCATAGGGGCAGGGGTGGAGGAGCGATTTGCTCCTAACACTAGGGGCAGATTGCCCCCATGCTTCGGCATTTATTGTGTTAAAAAATGTTTTATTTTTACTATGTTTTATTGTATTTGCTTTGGAGGTATGGCATGTCTTACTGTTATATTGTAATGTTACTTTGTTTTATTGTTAACCATCATTTGCTTAGCAGGTATGCCATTCAGCTGCATCACTGATTTATTTATCTTGACAGCAACAGTGTTTACCCCATTTTGGAAAGTAGACAACCCAAGCTATTTGCTGAGAGGCATGTTGAGTATTTTGTAGATCTCGCTTTTTGTCACAAAGTTTTGAAAATTGAAAAAATAAAAAAAAAATACATTTTTTCTTTTCTTTCTTCATTTTCAAAAACAAATGAGAGCTGAAAAATACTCACTATGCCTCTTAGCAAATACCTTAGGGTGTCTACTTTACAAAATGGGGTCATTTGGGGGTAGGGGGGGTTGTGCTATCTGGACATTTCAGGGCCTCCGTAACTGTGATAGGTAGTGAGGAGTAAAATCACCATTTTACGTCCTTAGAAAGCCTGAAGGCGGTGATTGGTTTTCGGGGGCCCTGCACACGGCTAGGCTCCAAAAAGTCTCACACATGTGGTATCCTCGTACTCGGGAGAAGCAGCAGGATGTATTTTGGGGTGTAATTCCACATATAACTATGGCATGTTTGAGCAATATCTCATTTAGTGACAACTTTATGCAACAAAAAAAAAATGTTGTCATATTCCCGCAACTTGTGGCAAAATATAAAATATTCCATGGACTCAACATGCCTCTCAGCAAATAGCTTGGGGTGTCTACTTCCCAAAATGGGGTCATTTGGGAGGGTTTGTGCTATCTTGGCATTTTATGGCCTTCAAAACTGTGATAGGTAGTGAGGAGTGAAATCAAAAATTTACGCCCTTATAAATCCTGAATGCGGTGCTTGGGTTTCGGGGTCCTGTACGCGACTAGGCTCCCAAAAAGTCTCACACATTTGGTATCCCCATACTCAGGAGAAGCAGTAGAATGTATTTTGGGGTGTAATTCTACATATAACTATGGCATGTGTGAGCAATATGTCATTTAGTGACAACTTTGTGTATTTTATTTTGTAATTTTTCAATCACTTGTGAAAAAATACATTTTTTCAATGGCCTCATCATGCCTCTCAAAAATATCCTTGGGGTGTCTACTTTCCAAAATGGGGTCATTTTTTTTTTTTTTTACCAAAGACATGTGGCTGAATACATTTTGGCCTAAATTTATGACTACAATTGAGTTTTTTGGATTGTTCTTATAACAAAAAGTAGAAAATATCACTTTTTTTCAAAATTTTCGGTCTATTTCCTTTTTATATCACAAAAAAAAATCGCAGAGGCAATCAAATACCATCAAAAGAAAGCACTATTTGTGGTAAAAAAAAAGATTGTTCGGGTATAATATTGCATGACCGCGCAATTACCAGTTAAAACAGGGCAGTGCCAAATTGTAAAAAGTGCTCTGGTCATTGAGCAGCCTAATCTTCCAGGGCTGAAGTGGTTAAGGGATTTGCTTCTTTGGTCATCAATCCAAGCAGCCCAATTTTTTTTAAAAGACTGTGGTGGTCAGTTTGGATTTAGCGAATGCATACTCCAGTTTGAAATGTTTGTTTAGTATATGAATAGTGTCTGCTATTGTAGGTAGATTTACTGATTTCCATTGTTTTGTCAGCGCTAAGCGGGCACCTATCAAGATATTAGTTGCCAGTATTTGGGATTATCAATCCCCATGTGGCCTGGACAATCAAAACAGTTCACTGTACAAAATAAGGTCCATTGGCATGGACCATACAGTGAGTACATGGATTGGAAACTGGCTATAAGTGATAAATGGGGAGTACTTGGAATGGTCAGGGGTGGGTAGTGGGGTCCCCCAGGGTTCTGTGCTGGGACCAATCCTATTTACTTTGTTCATAAACGACCTGGAGGATGGGGTAAACAGTTCAATCTCTGTATTTGCGGACAATACTAAGCTAAGCAGGGCAATAACTTCTCTGCAGGATGTGGAAACCTTGCAAAAAGATCTGAACAAATTAATGGGGTGGGCAACTACATGGCAAATGAGTTTCAATGTAGAAAAACGTAAAATAATCCATTTGGGTGGCAAAAATATGAATGCAATCTATACACTGGGGGAAAACCTCTGGGGGGATATAGGATGGAAAAGGACCTGGGGGTCCTAGTAGATGATAGGCTCAGTAATGGCATGCAATGCCAAGCTGCTGCTAACAAAGCAAACAGAATATTGGCATGCATTAAAAAGGGGATCAACACCAGAGATAAAACGATAATTCTCCCTCTCTACAAGACTCCAGCCGCACCTGCTGTTGCTGTCCAGTTCTGGGCACCAGTCCTCAGGAAGGATGTACTGGAAATGGAGCGAGTACAAAGAAGGGCAACAAAGCTAATATAGGGTCTGGAAGATATTAGTTATGAGGAAAGGCTGCGAGCACTGAACTTATTCTCTCTGGAGAAGAGATGCTTGAGAGGGGATATGATTCCAATATACAAATACCATACTGGTGACCCCACAATAGGGATAAAACTTTTTTGCAAAAGGGAGTTTAACAAGACTCGTGGCCACTCATTAAAATTCGAAGAAAAGAGGTTTAACCTTAAACTACGTAGAGGGTTCTTTACTGTAAGAGCGGCAAGGATGTGGAATTCCCTTCCACAGGCGGTGGTCTCAGCGGGGGACATTGATAGTTTCAAGAAACTATTAGATAAGCACCTGAACGATCACAACATACAGGGATATACAATGTAATACTGACATATAATCACACACATAGGTTGGACTTGATGGACTTGTGTCTTTTTTCAACCTCACCTACTATGTAACTATGAGATCTAGTGATGTCAGGGGGGAGATGCAGGGCATGTGGAGGAGATGAGGTTAGATACCTCTCGCCAAAACTTTTTGATATTGGGGCAGTTCCACCAGATGTGGCATTAAGATCCTATCTCATCGCATCCTCTCCAGCACTTCAGTGATGTTGTAGGGTAAATGGCAAAGAGCCTGGCTGGAGTGCGGTACCACTTATGATAGAGTTTTTGTACGGCTTCCCAGTGGGAGATGCAGTGGGACAGGAGCAGAGGTAGAGTTAGGGCTCAGTGCCATAGATTGGTCGGAGGTGGGTTGTCCGCAAGGGAGGACCATTAGTAATTAGGTTGAAGAGGATGAGTGATCATCAGGTGGTGTGGTGAGCAGACTATATACCAAGGAGATTCCTTTAGACTGTGGTGGGTTTAGGTGTATCATAGAATTTCAGTATAGCATTTGGGAGAGAGTCTTTCTGTGTCCATTGAATTTTGGATAGTGTTGATCGAGTCCTGAGATATAAGAAAAAGGATTGCGAGGCAACTCCATATGTCTGCTGCAGGTATGAGAATGGATGTAGGCCCGCAGTAGAATATAATAGACCCAGGTTAGTGATTCCTTTGCTAATCCACTCTGAAAGGTTTAGATCTGGTGACAAAAGCTCTATGGCTTTCATGGGTAGCTGAGAAAGGATAGAGAGTGGTAGTCCTTTGCTAAGTTGTGTGATGGCTGACCATACTCGTATTGCTGCCATTATTGAGCTTAGAAACTGATGTTTTGGTTTGAAGTTAAGTAGGATGGTGGTAAGTAGAATGTTCATGTCAGAGTTGAGAACTGTGGATTCAATCTGTTTCTAATTTTTTTGGGAGTTAGTTGACCACCATTCTCTGAGTTGGTCCAAGAGTACTGCTCTGTAATATGCTTGAATGTTTGGAGCTACCATGCTGAAGAGGGGTCAGGAGAATGGATCTTTTCAATCTTGGCTGCTTATGTTGCCATATAAATGCATTGATTAGTCCTTGTAGTTTTCTTAACTGAGATGGAAGAAAGGGTAAGGGAATAGTGTGAAACAGATAGAGTATATGAGTGTAGAGGCCATAACTCCCTGAGGGGCAGCCTTGACTTTCTGGGCTTACCAGTTACCTCCTCGTGGCTTGTCGGTGGTTGCCTAGGGGTTCCCAGGGTTAATACCCAGTGACTTTAGATGCTGACACATAAAAGTCCTTTTCAAGGTTTTTATTTTGCAGTGGTAACATCCAACATAACAGTCTCTGATGGGAATAGAGGGCACGGGTGATAAAACTCAGGCACTTTTTTTTTTTTTTTAATTCTTTATTTATTTCAAAGTTTCAAATACACACATTATACTGCAATATTACATTTAACCCTTCCCCCCCATCCCACCCTTCCCCCCTCCCCCCTCCCCCGCCTCTACCCCGCAACCTCTTCCCCGGAACCTCTGTTTGATTCTAACCGTCCAATTGTTTAGTCGTAAAAGTATCTTTACTATCTAGATATCTCCTCATAATATCTCCATGTCTTTTTGAAGTCCTCCCAGCTGGTCCATTTATCTCCCCCTTTACTCTGTTTGTCCTCGTCTTCCCCCCCCCATTCTGCGCTCTCTCTTCTTTGCTGAGTATTAACCCGCAAGAACCATTCCCAAATTTGCGGACTATCTACTTCCATCCACTTTTTGGGAATCAAGTTCTTTGCCTCGTTTAATAGAGTGGGGATTATTGAGTTTCTGTACTGCCTCATGGGCATCTCTGTCCCATGGAACAGTACCACCCATGGATCCTCAAGGACTTCTTTTCCTGTTATAATTTTAATTAATGCAAGAATATGTTTCCAGTACCTTTTTATAGCCGGGCACTCCCACCATATGTGTGACATCGTTCCTATACCACCGCATCCTCTCCAACATGTAGGGGATTTATCTCTTTGTATTTTGCTCATTTTTACCGGGGTTAAATACCACCCCATAAGGCATTTATAATTAACTTCTGTGGTCTGACTATTCACTGCAGTCCCGTGTATTAGGTTTAAAATCCTATCACATCTATTTATCGTGCAGGGAATCCCCAACTCCTCCTCCCATCGTTTGACACCTGGAGGGATACCCCCGCACCCCTCCTGTATTAATATTTTGTATATCCGTGACACATTGTGTCTAGTGGAGGGATTCATACAAATTTTCTCCATCGTTGTGAGGTTCTCCCCGCCTCGGATTGGCTGTGACAATCCCCCCACGAAGTATTTCAACTGGATATATCTCCAAGTGTCAAGCAACATTAACTCCTTATTCTCCCTCAAATCGTGAAA
The DNA here is from genome assembly GCA_028564925.1 of Lithobates sylvaticus. Lineage (NCBI taxonomy): Eukaryota > Metazoa > Chordata > Amphibia > Anura > Ranidae > Lithobates > Lithobates sylvaticus. The sequence continues at coordinate 126,534,438 of CM053034.1, forward strand.
AGTGCATAATTTACCTCTATTTGTGATATCCCTTAAACGTGCATCTCCTTTTTTAATCCAATTACCCCAGTGTTTGCTCCTCCCTGGTTCAAAAAAAACGTTGTCTTTTAAATTTATCAAGGGGGAGTTATAGTCCCATTTTTTTTTTCTGTGAAGCCAATCCCAAATTTTCAAGGTGACTCGTGTAATTTCATGTGTTTCTTCAGAAATTTCCCTAAATTTTGGTGGGTTCCATATTACGTGACCCCAGTTTCTATTACTAAGTGCGTTTTCTATATCCACCCATCTCTTTCTTATTCCCTCTTTTGTCCATTCAGTGATTCTTGATAGTGCTATTGCATTAAAATATTGTTCAAAATCTGGTAAGGCGAGACCTCCCTGCTTTTTCGACTTAGAAAGGATTTCTGCTGCGATACGTGGCTTTTTATTGGACCATATAAATTTGGAGATAATCCCTTTTATAGTTCGGAAAAAGGCTTTGGGGACGGATATTGGGAGCATTTGGAATTTATAATTTATTTTTGGGGCGATAATCATTTTAACCGCGTTAATTTTCCCCATCCATGACAGTGGGCTGTAACTCATCTTTTTTGTTTCCTTTCTAATCTCATCCAGGAGTGGTAGATAGTTTATCAAATACGTCTTCCTTAGCGTCCCAGCTAATTTTACTCCCAGATATGTTATGTTTTCTTTCCATGGAAACTGAAATTCTTTTGCTAGACGAGCTACTTCCATTTGGTTGATATTTATATTGAGGATCTCTGATTTAGACGGGTTGATTTTAAAATTAGAGACAGCGCCATATACCTTCAATACTTTCAGCAAGTTAGGTACGGATATTCGGGGGTTGGACAGGAAAAATAAGATATCATCCGCGAAAGCCGCGTACTTGTATGTCTCCTCTCCTACCTCAATCCCCTTTATATCCGGTGAATTACGTATGGTTGATAATAGGGGTTCCAGGGCGAGTACGAAAAGGAGGGGGGACAAAGGGCAACCCTGACGTGTTCCATTCCTCATAGAGAAAGGAAGTGAGAGTAGCCCGTTGACCCTAACCCTTGCCCTTGGTTGCTCGTATAATATCTTTATCCAGTCTATCATTCTTGATCCCATCCCCATTGCTTCTAACGTTGAGATCATGTGTCCCCAGTCTATCCTGTCGAACGCCTTCTCAGCGTCTATCGACAGGAAAAGACTGGGGACACCGCCCCCCTTAGCAGCCTGCATAAGAAGTAGTGCCCTAATCCCATTGTCCCTCCCCTCCCGCCCTGGGACAAATCCTGCCTGGTCTGGGAATATCAGTGCTGGCAACCTGCTCTTTATTCTGTTGGCCAAGACCTTCGCGAACAACTTGGTATCTGTATTCAGGAGGGCAATTGGGCGGTAGCTCGAACAAAGCGTTTTGTCCTTTCCCTCCTTCAAGATCAGTGTTATGGAGGCCATTAAGGCCTCTTTACCCATTCCCCTTTCTCCTCCCAAGGCGTTCCAATACCGGCAGAGTTTAGGCACCAGGATGTCTCGGTATTTTTTAAAGTAGGCTATAGAGAATCCATCTGGACCCGGGCTCTTGCCAGCAGAGGAACTCCTCAGGGCTTCATGGATTTCTGACTCCGTGATTGGTTCCTCCATATTACTGCTATCTTCTGGGGTCAGTGAGGGGGTAAAACTGTTCCTTACAAAGTTCTTGAACTCTTCTCGTTCGGCTTGTGATACAGGTTCGTCCGATTTTATATTGTATATGGTTTCATAATAGGCTCTGAACTCCTCTGCTATATCTTTAGTCTGATTTACCATTAGACCCGTTTTGTTTTGTATTTTGTCTATATAGTTAAGTTCCCTCTTTTTTTTTAATAATCTTGCTAGGTGTTTGCTACTTTTATTTCCCCACAGGTGTCTTTCTCTATCTATTTTATGGAGCCATTTCCTTGCTTCTTGATCTATTTCAGTTTTTAGATCTTCTCTTTTGTTTAACAACCTGTGGTAGGTATCTGCTTTCCTAGCTATGTCGTCCCTGTGTTCCTGTTCCAGCTCGTGAATTTCTCCCACCAATTTCGCTCGGCGCGCCTTTCTCTCTCTTTTTTTGCCCGCCCCTATGGAAATGAAAATTCCCCTAATGTAGGCCTTGTGGGCTTCCCAAAGGATGTTTAATGATGTCTCTCCTGTGTCATTGATTTCGAAAAAGGTTACTATTTCCCTGCGTATGATGTCTTCCGTGATGGGGTCGGCTAGCAAGCTGTCGTTCAGGCGCCAGGAAGATCCGCGTATGCGCGTTCCAGGGAGTCTGATTGTCATTGATACTGGGGCATGGTCCGATAAGGACATTATTTCTATCTTAGATTCGACCACCTGGTCCAGGAATTTATGCTCGACCAAGAAGTAATCTAGGCGAGAATGCGTTCCATGTACTGGGGAAAAAAAAGTAAAGTCCTTTACTTTGGGGTGCTGCACCCTCCACACGTCTATAAGTTGGTTTTGTCTAAGTTTAAATTTTATTTTCTTTAGTTGACGTTGGCTCTGGCTTCCTGATTTTGATGTGGTGTCCATCTTAGGGTCCCATCCAAAATTTAGGTCCCCTGCGATAATCACTTCTCCTGTCTGAAAACTTGCTAGGCGACCCAACACCTGAGACAAAAATCTAGTTGGATTTTTGTTTGGACTATAGATATTTACTAGCGTCAGTATGCTCTCTCCTATTTTCCCTTTTATGAATATAAACCTCCCCTCCGGATCTAGGAGCCTTTCCATGATGACAAACTTGATCTTTTTAGCGAAGCCTATAGCCACCCCCTTCGCGCCCCTTATAGGGGAGTCTCCCTGGAACCACAATGGGAATTCGTGAGAAACTAAACTTAACCCACTGTCTAGCGTCACGTGGGTTTCCTGCAAAAATACAACATCACCCTGATATAGTTTCAATTCATTAAATATCTTAACTCTTTTGATCTTGGAGTTTAAACCTTTGACGTTGTATGACAGTAACTTCAATTTACAATCTTCCATATTTCAGACAGAGGCCTTGTGCGATTATCCGACTATGAGATCCAATATTTAAATATTTGTGGTTGCAGGGTAGAGACGTATACCCACCCCCCCTCCCAACTTCTATCCCCCTACCCCCCCAGCTCCTATCCCCCCACCCCCTCCCCCCCTCCCCCTCCCCCTCCCCTGGTCGCTTTCCGACCCCGTGTGGGCAGCGTGTCATCCCTTGGAGATGCCTCCTGTCCACTGCGCCTCTGGGGTGGAGCACCATACCTGGCGGACGAATGCTGGGTCTCCCCCCTCCCCCCGTCGCTATCGCGAAAAGGGGGGGGAGGGGGGAGCCAGCCAAGTCGCATTTTAAGAACCCCAGGGCCCCTCCGCCCCCCACCACCCCCCCACCCAATCCCCCTCCACCCCTCCCCCAGGAAAAAAATAAAAAATAAAAAAAATAAAAAAAAAAAGGGGGGGGGAGAAAAAGGGAGAGGGGGGAAAAGGAGGGGGGTCACACCCCCCACCCCCCGGCACACATCTCCTCCCCAGTTATTTTCCCCCGGGGTTTACTGTTTTAGTTCCGGGTGTGTAAGCCTGTGGGAACTGGGATCCCCAGATCCCGACAAAAATTTTGCATCTCGTCCATAAATTTCAGACGTAATGTCTTTCCAGACTTAGTAACAATCAGGGCTGCAGGATATCCCCAGCTATACTTGATGTTCAAGGCTCGCAGGCTTTCTAGCAGGGGCTTCATCTGTCTTCTCCGAGCCAGAGTTCCCGCTGATAAATCTGAGAAGACTTGTAGTTCAGCTGACTCAAATTTTAATGGGGGCCTTCCTCTCAGATTGTTATAGATTTGAGATTTTTCTACGTAAGAATGAAATCTTATGAGTACATCTCGGGGGGCGTCCTCTCTGACGCCGAAGGGTTTTCTAATTCGATGAACCCGCTCAATTTTCAGCTCCGTTTTATCATCAAGTCCTAATATAGGTTTAAAGATATTTTTCATTTTTAGCATTAGATCTTCCCCTCTCTGTTCAGGCAGGCTCCTTATCCTCAAGTTTTGTCTTCTGCTTTGATCTTCCATACTTTCTATTTTGTATTTCATATCTCTTTCCCCTAATTGTATTTTTTCCAACTGTTTTCTGAGTTCGATATTTTCTTTAGTTTGTTCAGATGCAAATTCTTCAATTGTCTCTATTCTCTTTAGCAAGAAACCCATATCTGTTCTAATATTGGTAATTTCTGTTTTTATGGAATTTTCCAATTTGGCGAACATTTCCGCCATGTCGGTTTTGGTTGGCATTTGTGTAATGTCACTTTGTTGAGTACTGTGGCCCGCCTCCCCTATCTTCTCTAGAGCTTCTATCCTAGATGCTTCCGCCTGCTCTGCTTTTTGCTTTTCCAACTCTTTTTTTTTTTCTTTCGCCCCCTGCTGTTTTTTTTCCATCTCGGGACTTTTTAAGGAGATATCTTTAAGGTATTTTTGTATGGTACTAGTATTCAGGCTCTCCTTCGGTGTTTTGGGCTCCGTACCTCTTTGCGCTCTCCCTTTCATCATTAGCTGATACCCCCAGCCGCTCTAGCCCGTGACCCCCATAGGTCCAGGGGGAGTATGATATGATGTAGTGCCCAGCGCAAGTTTACTCGCTGAGATGTAAGGCTTTTTTTTTTTTATATAATCCGCATTGATAACACGGCGGGCTTCCACTTTAAGACAAGCAGCCCCCCTGCAGTCTCAGCAGAGGGTGGTTCGCGTCAATTTCTTTTACTCTTAAGGATGAAAGAATTTTGTTGACCCCCTTGCGTAGTGGGCGACCTATTTATATGAAAATTTTCAACAACCTTTCTTCTCACACTTATTGTAGACCCAAGCGGCACATTCAGGCCTCCAGGCCGTCTCTCCCACACATACTCAGCTTCCTGCCTGCTGTGTTTCAATGGGCTTTTATCACACGGCCCTTTTCTGCAGGCCCCCAGAATTTATCACCTTAAATAGCAAGAATTTGCTAAAACAGTTGTTTGTTATCAGTTCCTTCAATAAGGGATTTTAGCTGGGGTCACTGCTTTAGCATTCCACATTCAGCATTTCAGCAGAGCAGTGCTTATGACAGGTTTCCAGAAAAAAGACTTGAAAGATGTATACATATCCAACACATTATATAGCAAAAGACAAAAAAAAAATCCATACCTGAGAGAGGGATGCCCTTCTAAGATCCCCTCCCAGTCCCTTGTTGTCACCTGGTGATTAGCTGTACAGGTGGGAGATGGCCGCTGGCTTGTTGAAGACAGATAGATATAGGTGCCTGCAGGTTTGCTTAGCTGCGGGGCCTGTGTGGAGTAGGCTTCCCAGGGGGATATTGGGTTCAGGCTGTGGGGTCCCGGGCGTCTCTCTGTCACCGCTCGCTGCTGCTTTAGAGTTGGGCACAGCTGATTTTTTTTTTTCTTCCTACCGCCAACCGGCGGTCGCTTCTCTCCCCGCTGAGCGAGGGGGCTAGAGCGGGATGCGTGAGGGGGGGGGCGGAGAAGGGGACCCACGGGATTCCTTCCGGCCGGGTTAGGAAGGCTTAGCGCGGGCTCTCACTACCGCGCTACCCCTCCTGGTTCTCATCTCAAGCCGGAGTTCCGTGCGGCTTGAGCCTCCACCATCGACAGGCTCCTCCCCCGACGCCGACGTCTCACGTCAGCATGGCGTCTTGACACTGAGTGAAAAACTCAGGCACTTTGAACTGCTGACATCCATTGAATGTCTCTAATCAACCCAGAGAGTAGCCACTCGCAGCTGGGTGCTTCACTGCCAGATAAACCTCTAGCCAGAGATCTAGCAGCCAAACATGATCCGGAAACTTTGCAAAGTCTCTGCCATAGACTAAATTGTAACTGAAGATAGGATAGGAACCTTTCTCACAGTACCTGAATCTCTCAGCTTTCTTGCCGATACTGCCGATACTGTGTGAAGTGTGGAGTCTTTAGTGTCCATACAAATCAGTTCCCAGGCTCTTACTGAGCAGCCAGCTTGTTGGCCCTCCTCCTCACTTGTATGAGTTGCCATGTCCCTCCAATACCGAGAGCACACAGGGACGCCTTTGAATCCTCCTTCAGTTACCGGGCCTCGGACTAGCCAGATCCGAGACTCTGGAACAGACGGATCCCTGCCCCAGAGGGCCTCTGGGGCTGGTCGGATTGACCATGCTTGCGGGACGGCAAATGCTCCTAGGCCCGGGACCCCTCGCGGGGCTACCCTGGACCAGAACCAGGAATTAAAGCCGCAGCCGAAACCTGAACATGTGACTTCAGCACCTTAAATACCCCTTCCCAGACTACGCAGCAGGGCCAGACGCGCCCACTGATTGGGTCTGGGAAAGATTGGTACCAAAGACGTCAAACCAGGCCTAGTTCTCGGCCTGTCATGGGTGCCTCACTGCACCTATGACCAGGCGGAACCTTAGTACAGCCCAGCCAGACTTATGCCAAAGTAAATACTGTACAATTAACCCCCAGAACTCCATTACAGTTCTGAGAAAAACAAAACAAAATTTGCACTGATAGCGCACACTTAGTAAAGTGTGACCACTACATAAGGAAGGAGAAACATCTTTGATTGAGCAATTATACTGGCCCATGAGACAGGGAAATTGCTCAATTCCTTGGATAGGTGCAGAAGCTTCTCCACAATGTTGTTCTAGTTTACTCTTATTAGGTTTTGTTTTGGGCATGTTAAATGGATTCCAAGGTAGGGTAGAGAGGAGTTGGTGGACCATGCAAAAGGGGTTATCACTGTTATATAGTGCATGGTTTGCGAGTCGATGCCTAAGTTTAGCATGATGGATTTGCTATGGTTGATTTTATATAGGGAGATCGAACTGAAATTGTCAAGAGTGTTTTGGACAGCCAAGCGGGATAATTTGGGATTGGTTAAGGTGATAACGACGTTGTCGGCGTATAACCCGATTTTATGTTCTGTGTCCCCAATTTTAACTTCAGATTATGATGTTGCCCATCAAATGAATTGCACCAGTGGTTCCATGACCATGGCAAAAATCAAGGGGGAGAGTGGGCACCCTTGTCTGTTGGTGATTATGAAGAGATCTGACACTATTCCTGATGTCCAGACTCATGCAGTTGTAAAGGAGTAAAGGCTTAATATGGCAGCTAAAAATTATTCTGCGAATCCGAATTTACGGAGCACCGCCTCCATATATGTCCAGTGGATCCTGACGAACACCTTCTCTGCGTCCAAAGAAAGAAACAGAGAAGGCATTCGACTATGTTCCACCCACTGTATGAGGTTGATGAGACGTCAGGTACCATCCAATGCTTGTCACCCTGGTACAAATCCCACTTGGTCTGGGTGGATTATTTGGGGAATGATCGAGGATAGGCGTTGTGCTAATAGTTTTGCGTATAGCTTGGTGTCTGAATTTAAGAGTGAAATTGAGCGGTAGTTAGCAGGACTGTGAGAAGACTTGCCTGGTTAGTGGTCTAGTGATTCTTTAAGGATAGTGCCTGTGGTAGCAAGGTGATTGTAAGTGGTGCAAAGATGTGGGGTGAGAAGATCAGAGAAATGTTTATAGTATCCATTTGGGAAACCGTCTGGGACAGGGGCATTGTGTAAAGGGAGTTGCTTTATGGCTTTGATTATTTCTTCGGAGGAAAAGGGACTTGATAGGGATTCCAACTGGTCAGGAGTTATCATGGGAAGGTGGATTGCTGAAAGACAGGCTTCAATGTTTTCACGGTTAGGGGTCGCTAAAGGATCAGAGTCTTTGAGATTGTATAACTTAGCGTAGAATGCGCTAAATGTGTTTGCTATATCTAGTGGGTTATGAAGGTGCTTGCCTAGGTGATCTGTGAGAAATTGGATATTTTTTTGGGAGAATTGGTGTTTCGTTTGTTTGGCTAGGAAGGCCCTTGGTTTGTTGGCAGAGGCATAAAACTGAAGTTTAAGTCGCTTGATATAGTAATCAAATTGTTTGTGTAGATGCTCACTAAGTTGGTGTCTGAGGGTTGTTTGTTTGTCTGGTAAAGGTCGCGTATCTTTTTTAGTAAGGTCTCTGTAGTAAATGAGTGTGATTTTTTTGCCTGAGCACCTCATTTCATAAATATACCGCATAGAGAAGCTTTATGCGCATTCCAGAATATGGAATGATCATCAATCGAGTGGGAATTGCGTTGGAAATAATTCTTAATCTCGGATCAAATTTGTTTTTCGAATAAGGGGTTGTGAGCAAGGAGGAGTTTAGTCGCCAGACAGTATGTCTTAGGGAGTTTGCTGGTGAAAAGTTTCATCGAGACTGGCGCATGGTCACTGTGACTGATTGCAGAAGGTATTTGTCGGTCAGGAATAAGTCAATCTGGGAGTAAGAACTTTGGGAGTGAGAATAAAAAGCGTAATCTAGTTCCTCATCATGTAAGCCCCTCCATGGATTATATAGGTCTTCCTTCTTAAGCAGAGAGGATAGAGCAGATGGTCTGCATTTCATTGAGTTAAATGTGTCGAGGGTTGTGCCAATTATGTAATTGAAGTCCCCACATAGTATTACTGGGTTCGATTTATATGGTGCTATTTTAGAAAGTAGCTTTGTATAAAAATGTTTTTGACCCTTATTAGGCACATAAAGATTGACTATGGTGAGACAATGATTCTCAATTGTTGCTGATACAATCAGATACCTACCCTCCTCATCTACCTTGCAGTGATGAAGTGTGAATGAGACAGATGAGCTTATTGCGATCATGATGCCTTTTTTTCTTTTTGGGTGCGTTAGCAATGAAGCAGTGTGGATATTGTTTGTGTGAGCAGGAGGGGGGTTTAATTTTAGAGAAATATGTCTCTTGAACACAGAGTATATCCACATGTTGGGTCAGAGCTTCTTTCCATAACAGATTTCATTTGAACAGAGAGGTGTGAGCGAGAGGAACAAGATTATACTTGAGATATTTGTCAGTCGGGTGCAATAAGGGTATCAAGCCAGCCTATAAAAATATAAAATGATGCACAATGTGCAAATTGACACTTATGCGGTAAAGAATAACAAATATTGCTTATCGCGTTAGGTAATACAGAGTATTTCTAAACAATAAAATCAATAAAATAGAACACAGTAGTGTGCTTAGCACACAGTAACCTGAGGGGGTGGAACAAGAGAATAACGTTGCCCACGCTGGATCTGACTTGTGCTGGAACAGGTGGCATTAGTAGCGTTTAGCCTCAGTCCTTGTCAGGTGTTGGTGTGCAAAGGTAGCAACCCCCAGTTGGTTAACTTTTTGTACCAATCTTTGGGGTTGAGGATGGTAATTAATTGTTGTTGGTAGGTGACCAACAATTTTAGCTGGAAAAACACATCTATATATGATTTTATGCTCTTGAAGTATTGACGTGACTGGAGTGAAGGCTCTGCACATCTCAATTGTGGCAGGGGAGAGGTCAGTGAACATTAAAACTTAGTAGGGCACTGGTAGAGGTTTAGTGTTTTTGGCGGCAAAGAGGATTTGTTCTTTTACGTGATAATAATGTATCCGTGCCAGGACATCCCTTGGCACCATGGCGGGAAGGTGGGTAGGCTTAGCAATTCTGTGGGCCCGATCAATAGTGATATCACATGCCTTTTAAGTGCAATTCAATTTTGAGAAGGGTTGCTGAAGGTATTGAGTGAGTTTGTTTGCTTTAATGAATTCTGGTATGCCCCTGAATTTAATATTATTGCACCTAGAGCCATCCTCTAAGTCTGCCAATTTCACTTTAATGCGTTGAATTTCTTCCCCATGGTGATCATGGGTGTCCAGAAGCTCATTGTGAGACTTGGTTTACTCCTGCATGTTTTCTTCTAGTACATCAGCCCTTTCCTCTAGACAGTCCACTCTATCATGTATCTGAGATATGGACAGCTGTACCTTTCTGTGTAAATCCCTCTGCAGGGTTAACAGCATGGATTTGAGCATTGCTTCTGAGACAGGATTGTCTGATGGCATGGCGGCTAGGGATTTATTGTGGTCAGCAGTGTTGTCTGTGTCTGCTAAGTTAGCCCAAAATATTTTTTTGTCTTGGGGCTCTTTACATGGTGAGGGAGCAGGGAGGATGCCAATCTCTTACCTCTGTCTGCTGCCCGCATGCTGGGTGAGGGCTCCGGGAAGGTAATGTGTCCATGGCTTCTTTGGGGGGTGCAGCAGGAATGTCCCCATTAGATCGGGCAGTCTGTGAAGTGTGCCCTGGCAGAGTGACTGCATGTTAGCCTCCATTCCTGGCACCGAAGCATCTTTGCCTCTCACCACGCATGGCCGTGTTGCTATAATAGCGAGTGAGGCAGCATGATGTGGGTGGTTTAAACCACTTTTTAGACATGCCCGGGTGTTTCCTGGTCCTTCCCCCCGTGATGGAGCTGTATCGTGGGTCAGACAGTCGCCACGAGTTGCGGAGCATACGAACGATGGAACGGAGCTTGGGACTTACACCTCCATCTTAGTCCGCAGCAGGCCATGCCCCCGCATGTGGACTTTTTATGTGTTTTTTTTTCAATATATAAGAAAAAGGTTACAAACAATACGCCAGCCAGCCTGATACATTTACATAATGAACAAGTCATTCTAGGAGTTGTATAAAAATACATCAGGTTTTAGCCTCTAGCAGCATACATTTCTACAGATAAGGTACCCATTAGTTGTAACATTGAAAATTTGTTGGTACTTTTTTGTTGTAAATGCGTTGAAAAGAACAAAAGGATAGAAAAAATAAGTAAATATAACACAGCATTAATAGGCATAAAGCCAATACAGGCTTGGGGTAACAGATATTCATTTATCTTGGTTTTGAGTGTACCACTCAAGCCATGGTTTCCAAAGCAAACGAATGGCTTGGTATCTTCCAGAAGAAGATGCAAAGAGCAACTCGTAAGTGGTGTGCATGTGTATGATTTGAAGTACTTCAGCAATAGAGGGGGGTTGGGGGTCTATCCAATGACTGGCCAAGGACAGATGGGCTGCTAATAGTATGTGAACTACCGGGGTCCTTATTTTATGTGGTATAAATTCAAGGTCTAGGGAAAAGAGTGCTGTTCCTGCTGACATTGGAATTCCCATTCTGAAAATGTGGTTGATTAGCCGGAACACAGCTACCCAGAGGAAGGAAGCCTCAGGGCATGTCCAGATGCTATGATGAAGTGTACCTGTTGCACACCCCCTCCGGCATAATGGGGAGGTCTGTGGAGCAAATTTTGAGATTCTGTATGGGGTTAGGTACCAACACAGCAGGAACTTCTGGGTAATTTCCCATAGATTTATATTTTTTGTTGCAGTGTAAGTTGAGCATAGTGCTTTTTGACATTTTTCAAGGGAGGAGTGAAGGAGAGAGGAATGAAAAAATGTGGGGTCTGAGCTAGTCTCACGTCCGAAGACGTTACCTACTTATTGAGTGATAACCATTATAAACTCATAGCCCGAAGGACAGATAGAGAAAAGGTAAAGCGCAAGTGTATATGGGAAAAAAGCTCACAGAACGGTAATGCGGCTTCCGTGCAGCATATGGTTCCAATGAGTAAAAGCAGATTCTCATTTACCAAGTAAATAATAAGGATTTGTCGAAGTCAGGGGGCAAGCAGTCGTTCAAATTTTTGTATATTGTGATTTTAAACAGCTGTCATTTTAGCAAATACAAGGTCTCTATTCATTCTATCTTTAGCTTCAGCCACAACCAAAGTCTGGGCCTTCCATGCCTTGGCTATGGTTTGTTTGGCTGCTGTTGTGAGTTGTAAGAGTAATTGGAACTGAGAGTGTGTAAACTCAGTGGGTTTAAGGTTTAAGAGAGCTGTCGCCAGATCAAGTTGAACAGCTGTCTCTAGGGCTCTAGAGGCAATATCAAAGATATGCCTCCAGAATTCTTGGACAACTGGGCAGTGCCACCAAATGTGAATGTGTGTGCCTTGAGCTGAGCAGCCTCAACAGCGGCACCCTGAGTATGAGGGGGCATATTTAGCTATTCTTGCAGGCACTAGGTACCAGCGTTTTAGGACCTTGTTTTGATTGCTAAGACATTCGGTGAGGAGGATTTAGTTGCCTTCCAAATATTAGCCCAGTCTGCAATCTCAATTGTGTGCTCCAGATCCTGTGACCATTTCTTTGTGTATGATGATGGTGGTGCTGTATTTGGAATGGTGTTCAGTTGTTGGTATAGAATCGAAATGAGACCCCGAATGTGTGGGTCCCTCTTACAGATTTGTTCGAATTGTGTCATCTGACTCAATAATGATCCTGTTCTGAGAAATAGCATATAGAAATTTTTGATTTGTAGGTAGTGAAATAATTCAGACCTAGGTAGTCCGTAAGACTCGCATAGAGTGGGGAAAGGATGAATTTGTATTCAAAATGTTATTGTGAAAGATATTAGAAGTAGAAGAGGTGTAGAATTGCACCACTTGCCAAGGTAAGAATTTTTTTGGGGATAAGCTGTGTTGGAGGAAGTGTGCAATTCTTGTGTAGCTATAGAGATCATGAGACGGTATGTCAAACTCAATTTGTAGATTTCTAAAAGTTTTACTTGCATGGTCCACTTGTAGGTTATCCACTGAGTAAATGCCCTTACATGGCCAGTGTGATATAGGAAGGTCAGGAATGATGATGGGTAAACTCATAATAGGTAAGTTGATTGTAGACCTGTTAACGTCACCAAATTTCATGTTTAATATGTTCTGCCAAGCTCGTAAGGATGCACATATAGTAGGTTAATGTGTAGTAGTCGAGAGTGAGACGTAGCGGCTAGCTAGGAGATAATTATAGAGGTTATTATGTTTCACTTGGCAACTCTCCAATTGTGCCCAAGAGCTGCTTGGAGAATGGGAGAACCATATCTTTAGACTAGTGAGGACTGAGGCAGAGTAATATTCTTTAATCACAACATGCCCAATCCACCCCCGCCCTCCTAGTGGTTGTTAGTTTGCCAAATGCACATCTCGCCCTCCTACCTTGCCAAAGGTAATTATTCACTAATGATTGAGCAGATTTAAAAAAGGAGTCGGGTACCATAATGAGAAGTGTCCTGAACAAATATAAAAATATAATAGTTGAAGTAGAAGTACCATCTTAAAGGCCACCAGGCAACCAGTCCATGGTAGCTCAAATTTAGAGAATCCCCATAACTTATATTGAATAGTATCCAAGAAGGGAAGGTAGTTAGATGTATACAAGTTTTTCATGTTGGGAGTTATTGGATTACAACCGTGTAACTGAGACACCATATGAACACGTCACCAACTCCTCGCAACAGGGAGGAGGAGAGCAGTGTCTCCCTGATTAGCCTTCCATAATACAAGCTATATACAAGATGATGTAACATGTGAGTGGGATATTGCTATATGTTTATATCTATGGCCCTGATGTTATTACATTGTTGCGCGATGAAAGGCTGTTTCTGAGTCATTTTAGAAGATGGCTGGACCATCTTTAAAACATATTATTTAGAGCTTTGCATGACCCAAGGGGGTCTCCTTATGCCGTGTACACACGGTCTGAATTTCCGATGGAAACAGTCTGATGGGAGCTTTTCATCTGATTTTCCGACCGTGTGTATGCCCATCGGTCTTTTTCTGTCGGAATTTCCAACGGACTTTGGATTGAGAACCTGTTCTTAATTTTTCAGACGGAAAACCTTTCTATCGGATGTTCCGATCGTGTGTATGCAATTCCGCCACGCAAAATTCTGACGCATGCTTGGAAACTATTTGACGCAAGCTCAGAAGCATTAAACTTCCATTTTATATTGCAGTCGAACATGTTGTATGCCGCGGTGTTATTGACCGTCGGAAACCGTGGACTGACTGGTATAAGTCAAAGAGCTCTGAATACCACTTATGTTATACCTCAATATAAAGTGAAAAAATAGACTGTGTAATTGTTTGATTTTGTTAAATTTTCTATTTCCAAATTTCTTTAAAAAGTTTTCTTTTTTCCTTATCTTCTTACTCAAAGTATTGATGCAAACCTTCACTTTGGTACGAAAATACATTGTACCTTGAAGAATGCCTGATAAAAACCTTAGATGCATACTATTTTAGATATATAGGATAAGTTACCATGTAAACTCTCTGAAGATATAGCCACTACAATAGAGAGGGGACACGCAGCCTCCCTAACCTGGGCACAGATTGCTCCCTTTTGGGGTGTCAGGGGGGGAGGTCAATCCCCTCTTACCAAGAAAAGGTTGAAATTGTTAAAAAGCACATATGACACAAGGTTTATCAATGTATATGAATGAACAAGTACCTATTAAATGCTTAAGATAAAGAAACAGCTATTGATACTTTAATATTCTTGTATACTATGTGCTGTTACCTGAAATATTCAATAAAAACATATTGAAATTAAGAGTTTAGTAATAGTTTATCCAATTCTGACTTGACTTCAGGTTGTTGGAGAAGCTGAGGGTTGACCCTCCAAACAGGGTTGGACTTAACTGTGGATGGGTCTTCAATGGTCATCTGGACCAATGCATGGTTGGACCATGTAATGTTGTTAATGGATTTAGAGCTAATTCTAGACAAAAGCCATTTGTCCACTAGGTATAGATTGATGCGTGAATATAAGCGGTGAAGGGGCGAGAAGAATGTGGTCTCTTTCACTAACATGGTAGCACCTCTAGGCGTGTGTACACACGGTCGGAAAATCCGACCACAAAATCCATCTGATTTTTTCCGACGGATTTTGTCCGACACTGGTGTTGCATACACATGGTCGGACAAAGTTGTCGGAAAATCCGATCATTCTGAACGCGGTGACATTTGTTGCCTACGACGGGACTACGTAGAGGCTAGTAGCCAATAGCTTTGGTCTTGTAATGTTATCTGAGCATGCGTGGCACTTTGTCCGTCGGAATTCGCTACCCACGATCGTAAAAAGTCCGATAGGACTTTGTTGTCGGAAAATCTGAGAGCAGGAGATAAAATTTTGTCCGTCAGAAAATCCGATGGAAAAAGTCCGATGGAGCCTACACACGGTCGGAATTTCCGACAACATTGTCCGATAGGACATTTTCCGTCGGAAAATCCGACCGTGTGTATGGGGCATAAGTCTTGCTTGTGAATGGATTGTTGGACTGCTGGAGATTTGCGAATTGAGGTGTAAGTGGAGTCCATAGCTGGATCAGGAGTTAGGTTGAAGTCTCCACATAACAGTAATGAGCCTTGTTGATGTTTACTGATTGTGCGCATTAAACCATAAAAGAAGTGAAGTTGGTGTTTGTTAGGGGGCGTATACATTCACTAATGTAAATGTCATGGAATTAACGTCACAGATCAAAATCAAGTATCGAACTTTTGGGTCTCAAATTTTCTTATGTAGGGTGAAGGAGGCAGTGTCTTTGATCACTGTTAAAACACCCTTTGTGTCCGCATTTGCAGTGAAGATGAAAGGAACGTTTTTATGCATGCATTATGGAGGAGCTAGGCTACTAAAATGAGTTACTCACTGTCATGAAGAGGCTCCCTCTTGTGGGCAAGTTGAGAATTACCCATTCAATGAAAGAGTGGTGCTCCAACAACTGTAGACTGATCTCAGGAAAATGAAGCACTATCGACTGGATTGTAAGAATAAGAGCAGAAAACAAAGTGAACATATATAGCAGTAAACTGGTAGTCCAGTGACAGTTCCTGTTTTGAAACAAAAAAAAAACAACAGAGTAAGTGAAAGGGTTAATGAACTTGGGTGCAGCCCAAAGTTACTCATGCTATTGGGGGGGGGGGGGGGGTAACTTAAGCCTAAAGGTATCCTCCATTTCGCAGGGAATTTGGTAGTTGGCTACAGTTCTCAACCAGGATCAGTTATGTTTTTTGGAATTTTTAGTAGTTACCGACTGCCAGGGCCGATCCTAGGCAGGGTGCGCGGGGTGCTCCGCACCCAGGCACCGCAGAGGTGGGGGCGCCAAAGCTGCAGAGTGCTGCTCCCCTCTCTCCTCCTCGTCTGTGTC
This sequence comes from Lithobates sylvaticus, assembly GCA_028564925.1. Classification (NCBI taxonomy): domain Eukaryota; kingdom Metazoa; phylum Chordata; class Amphibia; order Anura; family Ranidae; genus Lithobates; species Lithobates sylvaticus. The sequence goes on from CM053034.1 coordinate 126,550,357, forward strand.
CAGAGGCGGAGGTGGAGCGCATGTAGCGGGTGCTGCGTCTCCCCATCCCGTTCATCAGAAAGAGAACCACGCTGCCCTGTGCCACCAGAGGGAAAGCCGCACAGCCTGGCGCCATCCCTGGTGAAGAAAGGAAGGGAGTCATTGCCAGAATAGAGATCTGAGCACTACCCAGCGGAGTCGCCATGGGCAACCCAGAGTGAGCTGACTCCTGATCAGAAGAACTGATGTTGCTGTATTGCCGGGTCTGGTCGGCCATTATCTACTTCCATCCTTAGGAACTGCAGTCTCTGACCATCTCCTGTACTATGTCTGCAGTCTCTGATCATCTCCTGTACTATGTCTGCAGTCTCTGATTATCTCCTGTAGTATGTCTGCAGTCTCTGATCATCTCCTGTAGTATGTCTGCAGTCTCTGATCATCTCATGTACTATGTCTGCAGTCTCTGATCATCTCCTGTACTATGTCTGCAGTCTCTGATCATCTCCTGTACTATGTCTGCAGTCTCTGATCATCTCCTGTAGTATGTCTGCAGTCTCTGATCATCTCCTGTACTATGTCTGCAGTCTCTGACCTTCTCCTCTACTATGTCTGCAGTCTTTGATCATCTCCTGTACTATGTCTGCAGTCTCTGATCATCTCCTGTACTATGTCTGCAGTCTCTGATCATCTCCTGTACTATGTCTGCAGTCTCTGACCATCTCTTGTAGTATGTCTGCAGTCTCTGACCTTCTCCTGTACTATGTCTGCAGTCTCTGACCTTCTCCTGTACTATGTCTGTCTGCAGTCTCTGACCCTCTCCTGTACTATGTCTGCAGTCTCTGACCTTCTCCTGTACTATGTCTGCAGTCTCTGACCTTCTCCTGTACTATGTCTGCAGTCTCTGACCTTCTCCTGTACTATGTCTGCAGTCTCTGACCTTCTCCTGTACTATGTCTGCAGTCTCTGACCTTCTCCTGTACTATGTCTGCAGTCTCTGACCTTCTCCTGTACTATGTCTGCAGTCTCTGACCATCTCTTGTACTATGTCTGCAGTCTCTGACCATCTCTTGTAGTATGTCTGCAGTATGTCTGGGGGCTCTTTCTAACAGATTCTCTAACAGAAGCCCTCTCTGTGTGCATTAGAGAGACCCCCCTCCAGGTCCCATTAGTGTACTCATTTTCTTTATTGTTAAAAGATCATGGGAGGATCCCAGGGTAATGAAGACTTCCTAGGGGAGCATCTCTGTGTTTGATTTGTAGCCATAGAAACATTTGTAATGTGGGGGAGTTAGTAAGATGACCACGCCCATGTGGGGGCGCCAGAAATATTTCCGCACCCAGGCGTCTGTGACCCTAGGATCAGCCCTGCCGACTGCCATTCCGGTTCAACTCTTTTAGTGTTAGAGACTAAGGGCACAAAATTAGATGATTCAACAAGTATTTTCCAAGACCTGAGCCAGTCGAGCCACCTATCCAAGGAGTAAATGATGAATGAGGACCCATCTTTTGTGACTGTGAGCTTGGATGGGTATCCCCATCTGTAGATAAGAATGTGATCACGAAGAGCTTTTTCTAATGATATTGAGGTTTCTCTTTGTATATTTTTGAAGTTCATAAATTATATTATAAATAACAATATTGATGAAGGACATGATCTTTTTTGAGCATGGCCGCCATGAGCCTTTCTTTTAAGTGGTAAAAGTGGAGCCTCAGTATTACATCACTAGGAATGTGGGAAGGAAGATGTTCTGGTTTTGGGAGACGGTGAATTCTATCAATTGTAAGGTCTATATCTGAAAGATCAGGAAGACTAGCTTTGAACATATCTATAGCAAAGGATTTTCGGTCTGCTTGTTAAATAGATTCAGATACGCCTCTAATTTTAAGTTGTCCCTTCTCTTCCTGTCCTCTATATCAGCAAGTTTCATTTTTACCCAATTGTCAGGTACTCATCAAGGCCGAATTGCTGAGAACGGCTCCCCTTGCAACTAGGTGCACAGTACCCCTGAAGGTGGGACAGCGGACACTGGGCACGGAGGGGCACGGGTTGCCAGCAGGTAGATGGAAGACTTCTGGAAGCTGAGATACCCGTGCAGGATGGACTTCATTACTTGAAGGAAGAAAAGCCCGGCTGAGCTCTAGCACCAGGAGCTGAACACAACAGGAGTCTGAGGGTCAAGCACAGAGGAAGTCCAGAATGGTTTCAGAGTCTGTAAAAGCAAGCCAGGGTCAAACACGGGGGAATCAGAGGGTGCAGGTATCAAACACAGGGAGTAAACTGAGACAAGTCCAGGTGGAGGCCAAGGGTCAAACACAGTAATAACAGGAGAGAGATATCCAGGAGGCAAGCCGAGGTCAATCACAGGAGAGGTTCAAGAGGAGTCGGGTACAGTCCGGGTCAAAACAGGTAGGTACAGGAAGCAAGGTCAAAGCACTGGAATACAGGAGCTGAAGAGACAAACCAGCAATGATACATAGCACACTGTCGCCTTTTATAGGCCTGTCAGGGGTCACATGGTGTGCCTAGTCGTGCGCGCCCGTGTTTGTGCTGTATTGTGCATATGGGATTTGGGGTCACAGGTTTCAGCAGGGCTGCGTGGAACACCGGATGAATTTTGTATGAACTGGGTAAGACTAGCTCAAAAGCCACTGGGTTAATTATTCTCTTAATTTCAAAGGGACCAATAAATTTAGGACAGAGTTTTTCCGGGATGGGTATGGCAATTTCAGGTTAATTGTGGACAACCATACCTTTTCCCTGATCTTGAAACTTGGGCAGTTTTTCCTCCCTTGGTTATAGTATTCCTCGTAGTCCCTTTGGGCCTTCTTCATGACCTCCTGGATCTGAGAAAAGTTATCCTGAATCGATTTCACTCGTTGTTGGACTGCAGGGACAGAAACTTCAGGCACGGAATCTGGTAGGAGGAAGGGTGAAAACCATAGTTAGCCCAGAAAGGTGATTGGTTGGTGGCGGAGTGTATGGAATTGTTGTAAGCGAATTCCGCGCAAGGCAGGAGAGAGGACCAGTTGTCTTGGGAGTGAGAGCAAAAGCAAGGGAGATACTGTTCTAGCGTCTGGTTGGTGCGCTCGGTTTGAGCGTTGCTTTGCGGGTGATAAGCCTTTCCAGAACTTGGAAGTAAATTGAATTCCCCTATCGGACACAATGTTGGCAGGGACGTCATGTAGTCTTACCACTTCTTTTATGAAGGTGTTTGCCGTAGCAGCAGCAGAGGGGGTGCCAAGCATGGGTAGAAAGTGTGCCATCTTGGAGAGGCGATCTACTATTACTAGAATTGTAGTAAATTGGTCTGAAGGTGGCAGGTCGACAATGAAATCCATTGAGATTTCCCTCCAGGGGCGTTCAGGGACTGACAAGGATCTCAAGAGTCCCCAGGCCTTGGTGTTTGACCCTTTGTTGCGCTGGCAAATAACACAAGACTGGTCTTTGCAGTCCTGCCTCCACCCTGGCCACCAGAAGGAGCGGCTAACCAGCTCGGCAGTTTTTTTGAATTCCAAAGTGCCCTGCCATCTTGTGGTCATGGAAAACTTTGTAGGATCTGGAGTCTCACTGAGGGGGAATGAACACTTTGTTGTTTGCCCATAGTAAGCCTTCTTTTCTCTCCAGGGATGGTGTTATATTTTCATGGAATTGGTTGGTGGCTTGCTTAATGGCGGTTTCCAGATCAGGTTGGATAAGTTGAAGAAAATTGTGCGGGGATAGAATAGTTGCGGGTTCAGACAGTTCATTGGTTTCAGGGAACATCTGGGAGAGTGCGTCCGCCTTTCCATTTTTAGAGCCAGGATGGTAGATTATGTGGAAATTGAACCTGGAGAAAAAGAGGGCCCAGCGTGCTTGTCGGGGTCTGAGGCGTTTGGCAGCTCGAAGGTATTCCAAGTTTTGGTGGTCTGTGAAGATCATAATGGGTTGGGACTAGGGATGAGCCGAACACCCCCGGGTTCGGTTCGCACCAGAACCTGCGAACGGACCGAAAGTTTGCGCGAACGTTAGAACCCTATTAGTTACAATGGACACAAACGTTCGAAATCTAAAGTGCTAATTATAACGTTCAATATGCATGTTATTGTCATAAAAAAGGTTTGGGGACCCGGGTCCTGCCCCAGGGGACATGTATCAATGCAAAAAGAAGTTTTAAAAATGGACGTTTTTTCTGGAGCAGTCATTTTAATGATGCATAAAGTGAAAAAAAAAAAAGTGAAATATTCCTTTAAATGTGGTACCTGGGGGGTGTCTAAAGTATTTCTTTGAAGTGGCATGTGTTTCCCATGTTTAGAACTGTCCCTGCACAAAATGACATTTGTAAAGGAAAAAAAGAAGCCATTTAAAACTGCTTGCGGCTTTAATGTCATGTCTTGTCCTGGCAATATGGATGAAAATCTTTGAGAAAAATGGCAGGGCTACCCCATCACCCCCCCCCCCCCCCCTACCGCAGCCCATTACCAGCCCCTTTGGGTCTTGTATGGATATTAAGGGGAACCCCGCACCCAAAATAAAACCCTATAACTACAACCCTATATACTCTGAACAGCAGTATACAGGCGGTGCAAACAAGACAGGGACTGTAGGTTTGTTCTTATCCCCCCTGGCGGTATTCCCAAGTCTGGCTCGGGGGGAGATTTTTGTACCAAAAGCGGTAACCCTGCTTGCATTGCAGGATACAGGGGAAGTTACTTACCTTATCCCCTGGATCCTGCGATGTCTCCCCCCTGTGTGAGCGAGCCGTCTGCTCGCTCGATTCACACAGTGCCCTGCATGTCATTTTATGTAATAAATACATTTTTTTCTGCCTGGAAACTGGAGATTGTCCATAGCAACCAAAAAGTGTCCCTTTATGTCAAAAGTGGTTTTAGACCAGCTAGAAAACAATGATAATAAATTAGAATCACAATTCATCATCAAACACTAAATTTAATGACAGCGACTATTCTGCAACTGAGCAAATTTTTGGGTTTTTGATTTGATTACATTATTGAATAATTTTTATATATATTTTTATTTTATTATAATTTATGATTTTGTGTTTCAAACTTTATCATACCCGGGATGTCTACTAGACTCTGGTTTGGACAGATTTAAGTGAGTTATTCATAAGAATTGCATGCCTACAATTAGGGATGGGCCCGGTGTTCGATTCGAACCCACGTTCAAATCGAGCACCGGGCGTTCGCCCGCTCGGCGAGCCCAGAACTATTTGGGCCATTCGCATCACATTCGTGTGATGCGAGCGGCCCGCAATGCATTGCGCCAGGCACAGTGCATTGCTGGCTGATGATTGGCCAAGCATGCACTGTGACCCCGCATGCTTGGCCAATCACAGCGCTGGCAGCGAGGTGAGCAATAATTGGCTACAGGCAGGACGCCTGTAGCCAATTATAGCTCAGGGGCTTTAGTACATGCCCCACTGTATAAAAGGCCGCCGCGCCGTCGGCCTAGTGCACATGTGTTCCGGCTTTGATTCTGAATAGGCAGACTGCTGATGCTGATGCTGATTCATTGCTGATTCATTGCTGATTCATTATCATTACTACTGAAGTGAATACTGATCATTTCTGCTTATTGCACTGCTGCTGAGTGGTGACATTATCTGCTGCTGTCTAACTGCTTTGATTCTGGGGATTAGTCTGGTGTGTGTGTGCTGTTAGTACAGCATTGCAGTAGCACCCTCTGTCCTATGCTGTTAGTACAGCATTGCACCATAACCTTCTGTCCTATTGTGATCTAAGGCAGGCAGGCAGGGATTTATAGGAGCTAGTGTGTGTGTCAGGACACATAAAACCACCTCAGTCACTCTATCTGCTATAAGGCCCAGTTCTTGTCATTGAAGGCAGACAGGCATCTCCAGGAGCTAGTGTGTGTGTGTGTGCTCTGTTAGTACATTGCACATAAAACCACATCAGACTCTGTAACTGCTATAAGGCCCAGTTGTTGTCAGTCATATAAGGCAGTCTCTATCTGCCGTAAGGCCCAGTTCTTGTCATCGAAGGCAGACAGGCATCTCCAGGAGCTAGCTAGCTTGTGTGTGTGCGTGCTCTGTTAGTACATCACACATAAAACCACATCAGACTCTGTATCTGCTATAAGGCCCAGTTGTTGTTAGTCATAACAGGCAGTCTCTATCTGCCGTAAGGCCCAGTTCTTGTCATCGAAGGCAGACAGGCATCTCCAGGAGCTAGCTAGCTTGTGTGTGTGCTCTGTTAGTACATCACACATAAAACCACATCAGCCTCTGTATCTGCTATAAGGCCCAGTTGTTGTCAGTCATATAAGGCAGTCTCTATCTGCCGTAAGGCCCAGTTCTTGTCATCGAAGGCAGCCAGGCATCTCCAGGAGCTAGTGTGTGTGCTCTGTTAGTACATCACACATAAAACCACATCAGACTCTGTATCTGCTATAAGGCCCAGTTGTTGTCAGTCATATAAGGCAGTCTCTATGTGCCGTAAGGCCCAGTTCTTGTCATCGAAGGCAGCCAGGCATCTCCAGGAGCTAGTGTGTGTGTGTGTGCTCTGTTAGTACATCACACATAAAACCACATCAGCCGGAGTGCGCATGCGCGGGACTTCCGGAAAGACGCACTGAACGGGAGCTCCGCACCGCTCCGGCCTCATTCGGCCCCCTAAGCGCTCAGATCGAGCACAATCCGTCCGGCCTTCAGCCCACAGCCTCCCGAGGGTGCCAGGCACCCACCGAAATGCCCGAGGGGTCACACAAAAGCGACGTAAGCCGCCAACTCACCTATAGCCTGGCGACCCCGGCCTCAGCCAAGATGGCGGCTGCAACACGAGGCAGCATGGATGATCCGGACTCCATTGCAGATCCACCAGCTCACCAGCAGCACCTGCAACACCGCAACAGCCTCCTGACGACCCCCGTGAGTACCTGCATTCCCCAGGGGATCTCCCCGGCCTCCACAGCATCCCTGCTAAGCAGAACATTCGGAAGCCTCCCCCCCCACCCCACTCCAGGGATCCCCTTTGGGCCTAGAGAGCCCCCACCACATTCACACCCTGCAACAGACCCACTCCGCTGATATGCAGCTCATGCTGCAACACTTCTCAGAGATGCTGGCCCAAAACGCTATGCAAATCACCGCCACTATCAAGGCAGATTTACAGGGCCTAGGGGCTCGCATTGATGTCATCGAGCAAGCTGTCGACAACACAGCAGCACGCACCAATCAGAATACCGCCTGCATCCAAACTTTGCAAGACCAACTAGAAACAGCACTCTCCAAAATCGACGATTTGGAGAACAGAAGCAGAAGGTACAACTTCCGCATAAGAGGAATCCCCGAGTCCACCACGGACGTTCCTAACACGATCAAATCATTCATTAAAGAACTCATGTCTGACATCCAAGAACACAGATTGGAGCTTGACAGGGCGCACAGAGCCCTCCAACCCCCCAGACAAGATGGTCTCCCAAGGGACATCGTGGTCAAACCGCACTACTACAGTGTCAAAGAAGACATCATGAGACACACACGCAATCGAGATTCCCTAACCTTCCAGGGCAACAAGGTCCAAATTTTTGCGGACATCTCACCTGCCACTGTTCAGAAACGCAGGTCCCTCAAGCCCCTCCTGGAGGTCCTCATGCAAAATTCCATCAAATACCGCTGGTCCTTCCCGTTCCGGCTCCAATTCCAATTCAAGGACAAATCCTATGGATTCTCCTCATTCCAAGACGGCGAGCGCCTTCTGCTCCAACTTGGACTCATCTCCCAGGACCTAGTCCCCCAACAGGCTCCAAGCAAGTCAGTCTCCTCCAAGCGTCCACCACCAGGCAGTCCCCTGACCCCGCTGTGGAACAAGCAACAAACGAAGAGACACCGCGAATCTCATCCCCTGAGATGAAAACCTTTGTTTGCCTCTCCTCACTGAGAGGCTTTGATCCTACTCTTTCTCAGGAATCCATCTTCCCCTGAACCTTGCTCCCCCCTCCCCTTTTTGTTTTACTCTTTTTGCTGCCCTGGCCATCTCATTTTGGTACCTATGACATTCCCTCTATGGCCAGTGAAGTGATCACCTCAGCCCTACTCAAGGTTCAGGGGAAGACGCACCCTCTAACCCCTGACAAATTTTAGTCAGGCCTGGGTACTTTTTGACCTGGGCAGGGCCCCCCTTAGTCCATCCCGTGACGACAGGGGCTTCCCTCCCTCATTCACAACCCCCGCCGGGGTCTTGGTGGGTATTTGTTTTATTTGACATGTTTCTAGAAGGGTTTAAATCTAGCTTTCAGATCCCCCACAATATCAGTCCCTACAGCCTCCCCTGTCCTACCCCCGTTCTGGACATTTTCTCCCCTCCCCTACAGGTACTCCTAACTACGCTAGCCTTGTACTATCCACTCGGACATTGCAAGACTCAACCTAGGACACATCTATGTTTATGTTGCTAGTGATTTTTTTTTACTTTTTTTTTTTTTTTCATGTGCCTTTTTGGCCGACCGGTCACATTGTTGTCCCAATCTGGGGGCCTCCTCGGCCGGAGCGGCGCTGCTTGCCACTCCACCTGCTGTGACGCGGAGGGTACCCACTCCCTCCGGTGACACCAGACAGACAACCCTTTTGAGGTTGCACCCTTTCCAAATGCTCCCCTCGGGGAGCCTTTGGACCTGGACCTGGTTCGCCGGTCCTTCTTGCACTTTGACAGATACATTACGGATGTGTATACTTTGTTGTATATATTTGGTTATTAATCATCATATTTTTCTCGTTGTTCTCTTTTCCTCTCTTTCTCCCCCCCTTCCTGCCCGCCTCCCCTACTCCCTTTCTTCCTCACACTCAGGACCCCTCGCGGAGAAGCATCGCCTCAGTCTACCTAAGACGTCTCCAAAGGTCCAACTCCCAGCCCACAATCTGCAGACTTCTGCACTCAAAGGTAAGCTCCCACCGATCACTTTCGAACCCACACTCAGATGCCCATGGCTGACACAGTAAACCGCAAACTGTCACTGAGAGTAGCTTCTCACAACACTCAGGGGCTGAACTCCCCTGCTAAACGCTGAAAAGCCTTCCAGAGTTTCCATGCCAGAAGCCTTGATATTGTCCTTCTCCAAGAAACTCACTTCCCAGCAAATTATACCCCCTCCTTTCTCCACCGCAACTTCCCCACCTTCTACCTGGCCAATGCACAAACCAAGCAGAGGGGAGTAGCTGTCCTATTATCCAAACGAATTCCCTTCATGCACACGCACACGATACAAGACGATAATGGTAGATTCCTCCTGGTCAAAGGACTTAATGAAGGGGAACTATTCTCACTAGTCTCCTACTATGCCCCCAACCAAGGTCAAGCGCGTTTCTTTACCTCTATGCTGTCCACTCTCTCTCCCCACTTAGAGGGGAGAATCATTATGGGAGGAGACTCCAACACCACGTTTGACCATGCCTTAGACAAGTCCTCCCCAGACAGACCCCGTCTCACAAAACCCCCCAAGCAGAGCCTCAAAATAGCCCGCCTCTTCCATGATTTGGGTCTGATTGACACTTGGAGGGAATTAAACCCCCTTACCAAAGATTATACTCATTATTCTGCCCCCCATAAGACCTTCAGCAGGATAGACCATATCTTTATCCCCAACTCAGACATCCACTCAGCGACTCAGGCTTCAATACACGAAACCCCCTGGTCTGATCATTCCATTGTCACCCTCAAGATTCACAGCTCGCTTACACCCACTGGCCCTCCTCAATGGCGCCTTAGTAAAACCCTCCTCTCCAACCCCATCCGCTGTAATCTACTCGCACATGAAATCAAAGAATTCTTCCGCCTTAACGACACAGGGGACACGTCCCCCAGCACTCTATGGGGCGCTCATAAGGCAGTAATGAGAGGGAAAATAATCCAATTATCCTCTAAGCTAAAGAGAGAACACAAGGTCACTGTAGAGAAGTTGGAAAAGGACTTCGAACTTCTGAGCAAGGCCCATAAAGCCAAACCCTCCCCAGCTAGCCTTGCCCAGCTGGAATCCTCCCGGGTTGCCCTGAATTTAGCCCTCACCACTAGTGCCGATAAACACCTACTTTGGCTAAGTGGCAGGTACTACTTACAGGCCGATAAAATTGGCCCTAGGCTAGCGACGAAACTCACCCCCAAGATAAAAAATGTCATACTTCCCAAGATCAAAACAAGCTCGGGATCCCTATCCCAGAATCCCCAAAAGATTCTTGATACCATTCATGCGTTCTACTCAAATCTCTATTCCTCTCCAGCCTCCACTGACCCAGCCCCCCTAGACTCCTTCCTTGAAAACATTATTCTCCCGAAGCTTTCAGATTCCCACAGATCCATGTTGGAAGCCCCTTTTACAACAGAAGAAGTCCAGGAGGTTATCAAATACCTCAAGACAGATTCTGCCCCAGGTCCTGACGGGTTTTCAGCCCCATACTACAAAACCTTCTCTGAGATCCTCTCTCCTCGTCTGGTCCGGCTCTTCAACTCACTGCGTGATGGCTCCCCCCTGGAACCTGCAGCTAACTTAGCTTTTATTTCTGTGATTCCTAAACAAGGAAAAGATACTAGTGAGGTGAGCAACTACAGGCCAATTTCACTAATTAACAATGACCTCAAAATCATGACAAAAATCCTGGCCAACAGAATGGCATCCTTTATTGCGTCTTACGTACATAAAGATCAGGTGGGCTTCATACCTGGGAGACAGGGGCCGGACCAGATTAGGAGAGCAATAGGCTTAATCTCCCTTCTACAATCTGCTTGGGATGGCAACCCTACCCAATCAGGCTACATCCTTTCGATCGATCTACAGAAGGCCTTTGACACAGTCACCTGGCCTTACCTCTTTTCCATTCTTAGCCGCTGGGACTTCGGCCCTAACTTCATACAAACACTTTCCTCCCTATACTCCTCCCCGAAAGCCCAGATTAAGTTGCAGGGTCACCTTTCCAAACAGATTCCAATCCTTAAAGGTACTAGACAGGGCTGCCCCCTTTCTCCTTTACTCTTCGCTATAGCGATTGAAACCCTAGCTTTAGCAATAAGACAAGACCCCGATATTAGCGGAGTAGTATGCGGCAATCAGACTCACAAATGTGCCCTCTTTGCGGACGACGTCCTCCTCTTCCTCACTTCCCCCCTTACGTCAACTCCTAAGGTTCTTCACCTGCTAAACTCCTTTGGATCGGTATCAGGTCTCAAAGTTAATATGTCAAAGTCTCTGGCCCTCAACATCACAACCCCCCAACACATAGTAGACAGACTCAAAGACAAATTCCCCTTTTCCTGGAGCTCCTCCTCCCTACCCTATTTAGGGGTTTTCCTTACCCCCAAAATAGACCTCCTATATCAACTCAACTATACCCCCATGTTAAAAAAACTCTCGTAGGACTTAGCACAATGGTCCCTCTACAAGCTATCCTGGCTGGGTAGAGTCAATTCAGTAAAAATGACCCTCCTCCCCAGACTACTATACCTTTTCAGGTCATTGCCAATCCCCATTAGAAAACGGGATCTGGACAGATTCCAGTCCACTCTCATTACGTTTATCTGGGAAGGCAAGGGTCATCGCCTTTCCAACAAAGTGCTGTTCAGAGCAAAGAAAAAAGGGGGGCTGGGCCTTCCAAACCTCTGGAAGTATTACCAAGCTGCACAACTCTGCCAATTCTCTGCTATATATTCCAGGACCCCGAAACCTGACTGGGTGGAAATCGAACGGCAGGCTACCCCCAACCACACTCTGGACTACCTAGTCTGGAGACCCCGCAAAGATCGCCCGGCGATCCTCTCTCCCACCCTATCGCACTCAATGTCCCTATGTGATTCCCTACACAAACACGCCTCTTTAATATCCCCCTGGCACCCCCTCGCTCACATCTTCAACAACCCCCATTTCCAGCCGGGGTTGAACATCAAGGCTTTTGCATGGTGGCTCGATAAGGGCCTGTACAGGATTGGGCAATACTTTAATAATGACGGCCCCATATCTCTCAAATATTGCATATCCAAGCTAGAATTGCCCCCCTCGGGAACATACCGGTACTACCAGCTACGACACTTCTTACACAAAATCTGGGGCAGCTCAGACAGCCCGCTTTCGGTCACCCAGTACGAATTATGGTGCTCCTCAGCCATGGGCGTCAGGGGGGTATCTCCCTGATCTACTCAGCGCTTGCTGAACCACAGGGCAAAGCGAATTATATGTTGAAGTGGGAGCAAGATCTCCAGTTTGAATGGGACCTGGACACTTGGCACACAATTTTTTTTCGCTCATTTAAAGGTATCTTAAACACCTCCCTTATGGAAGCTGACATCAAGGTACTCTCTAGATGGTATCTGGTCCCTACCCGCCTTGCTAAATTTTACCCTCAATCCTCTCCCCTCTGCTTCAGAGGTTGCGGCATCTTGGGTTCTCTTCTACACACACTTTGGGAATGCCCTAAGATCAGGGGCTTTTGGAACAAAATCTTTAATCTCATCCGTAAGGTTACTGGCTATAGAGTGCCCCAGGACCCTACCATAGCGCTCCTCAACGGAGCTATCCCACTGGTCCCTAAATTTACCCGCTCGCTCATCCACTTCATCCTCCTGGGTGCCAAGATCACTATAGCCCACGCATGGAAATTGCCCTCGGTCTCATTCTGCCGCGCGAAACAAAAAATCGAGTGGCTAATGTCGCAAGAAAAAATCGCCCACTCCATACTGGACTCCACAGACAAGTTCCACCTCATTTGGGAACCTTGGGCGCATTACACAGGGGTGTCGCTAATCCTTTTATGAGGAGGCGCTGACATTCTCTTGACTTTGGTAGCACACATCCCCCATCCCCTCTCCGCGAGGGTCCCCTTCTGAAACTACCCCCCCCTAACCCCCCCTTCTGCCTACACCTCCTCTTCTTTCCCACTTCTCTCAAACTCCCTCTTTCTCTTCTTTCACTCCTTCAACTACTACTTGAAGGGTCCTGGATCGTTTAAGGACCCATTTTGTTATTTATGTTCAATATGGTTTGAAACTAGAAGGTACGGAAGGGCAGCCCACCTGGTAGTAAATATTAGTCATAGCTACTCCAAGCAGTCTCTAAACCCCCCCTGTTAACTGGGGGCTCGGGATCAAGACCGCTGTGGTATGCCATCCCCAGCCTAAAGTGAGCACCCCGCCCTAGGGAGCAGTATCCCCATTCTCAATCTCTGGCATCACCAGAGAGGCTGGCCCTCGACCCTCCCGCGCACAGCAGGATCCCGATAGGGGTGCGCGGGGAGTTGGGGAACAGTCCCTGACCCTAAGCCCTGTGATACTTCCCTGGGTGCTTCTCTCCTCAACCCAGTGGTACTTTAGCCTAGAGTCCTAGACTGGGTATCGTCCCCCTTGACACTCCTTCCGTGACTCATCTGTAGCTCATACCCCTACCAGGGAACTACTAATTACTTCTGTCTGTAATCTGCCTTCTGTACTGGCCCCTTAGGGGGCAACTTGGTTATTTTTGTTCACCTTTATAACTTTGTACTGTTACTTTTTACAATAAAATTTTTGAAACTTAAAAAAAAAAAAAAAAAACACATCAGCCTCTGTATCTGCTATAAGGCCCAGTTGTTGTCAGTCATATAAGGCAGTCTCTATCTGCCGTAAGGCCCAGTTCTTGTCATTGTAGGCAGCCAGGCATCTCCAGGAGCTAGTGTGTGTGTGCTCTGTTAGTACATCACATATAAAACCACATCAGACTCTGTATCTGCTATAAGGCCCAGTTGTTGGCAGTCATATAAGGCAGTCTCTATCTGCCGTAAGGCCCAGTTGTTGTCATCTAAGGCAGCCTCTATCTGCCGTAAGGCCCTGCTGCTCTCATCTAAGGCAGCCATCTGCAGGAGTTAGTGTGTGTGTGTGCTGTGTGACTCCAGCACAATATACACTACCCACTACAATGCCTGGAAGATCACCAAGGAGAGGCAGACAGTCCCGAGGCAAGAACACAGGGCAAGCAGGCTCTGTTTCTAGAGACAACAGTGCTGGTCGTGGACGTGGTTGTGCATCGTCATCAGCACGTGTCCATGGGACACACTTGTCCTTGTTTTCAGCAGCTGGACATGTTGAGCCGCATCATGCCGAAGGCTTGGTAGAATGGATGACCAAGCCCTCCTCATCCTCCTCATCCTCTCTCACCCAGGCTCAGGGTACTGGCAGAGCAGCTGCCAACGCGTACTCAATGGCATCATCAGGCACCCCTTCCCTAGACCCACCATGTCCTCCTGAGGAGTTCCCCGAACTGTTTGAGCACAGTGTTGGGTACATGCTCCAGGAGGATGCCCAATGTTTTGAAGGCTCGGATGATGATACCCAGCTAGAGGAAGGCAGTAGCGTGCGCGCAGAGAGAGGGGATGCTCAAGGACAGCAATCTGGCAGTACTGTTCCACCAGCTGCAGCTTACTGCCAGGTTTGCTCCAGTGGTGAAGAGGGAGGGGATGATGAGGTCACTGACTCACGTGGGTGCCTGAAGGGAGAGAGGAGGAGGAGGAGGAGGCGGCAGCGGCACATGTCCAATGAGGCAGGATGCCCGCCGGAGGCCAGCTAGAGGCCAGCACACCAACTGAATTACACCGCAGAGCTCCGCCTGTGCAGGGCGCTGCCTCTGCACGTTATCACAAAAGTTCTTTGGTGTGGGCCTTTTTTGAGACAAGTGCATCAGATCGCACCACTGCTATTTGCAACATATGTCTCAAGCATATCTCGCGTGGCCAAAACATCAGCCGCTTGGGCACCACAAGCATGACCAGACATATGTCGACCTGCCATGCAGCTCGTTGGCAAGCGCACATTAAAGACCCATACCAAAGAACAAAGTGGACCTCTCCTTGCTCCTCATCAGCTGGGATCTCCAACCCCACTATATCTTCAGTCCTCTCTGAAAGCTGCTCTGAGAGGAATGAAGGTGTAGAATTAGGTGTGTCACAGCCAAGTACTTGCAGTACACCGACGTCCGATTCTACCAGGCAAATTTCCCTGCCCCAGCTGCTGGACCGTCGAAAGAAGTTTACTCCCAGCCATCCACATGCCCAGCGGTTGAATGCTAGCTTGGCTAAATTGCTAGCACTTCAACTGCTGCCTTTTCAGTTGGTAGACTCGGCCCCCTTCCGTGAGTTTGTTCAATGTGCGGTTCCTCAGTGGCAGGTTCCCAACCGCCACTTTTTTTCTCACGGAAGGCGATTCCGTCTCTCTACCGGCAGGTAGAGGTGACCAAGAGGTGTGGGTCTTGGCAGGTCAACATATGTCTGGTCATGCTTGTGGTGCCCAAGCGGCTGATGTATTGGCCACGCGAGATACGCTTGAGACATATGTTGCCAATAGCAGTGGTGCGATCTGTTGCACTCGTCTCAAAAATGGCCCACACCAAAGAATTTTTGTAATAATGCGCAGAGGCCGCGCCCTGCACAGGCGGAGCTCTGCAGTGTGATTCAGTTGGTGTGCTGCCCTCAAGCTGGCCCCCGGAGGGCATCCTGCCTCGTTGGAGATGTGCCACCGCCTCCTCAACCTCCTCTCTCCGTTCAGGCACCCACGTGGAGTCAGTGACCTAATCATCCCCTCCCTCTTCACCACTGGAGCAAACCTGGCAGTAAGCTGCAGCTGGTGGAACATGACTGCCAGATTGCTCTCCTCGAGCATCCCCTCTCTCTGCACTCACGCTACTGCCTTCCTCAAGCTGGGTATCATTATCAGAGCCTCCAAAACGCTGGACATCCTCCTGGAGCATGTACCCAACACTGTGCTCAAACAGTTCGGGGGACTCCTCAGGAGGACATGGTGGGTCTAGGGAAGGGGTGACTGAGTACGCGTTGGCAGCTGCTTTGCCAGTACCCTGAGCCTGGGTGAGAGAGGATGAGGAGGATGAGGAGGGCTTGGTCATCCACTCTACCAAGCCTTCAGCACGATGCGGCTCAACATGTCCAGCTGCTGAAAATAAGGACAAGCATGTCCCATGGCCACGTGCTGATGACGATGCACCGCGTCCACGACCAGCACTGTTGTCTCTAGACCAGGGGTCTCAAACTGGCGGCCCTCCAGCTGTTGCAAAACTACAATTCCCATCATGCCTCTGACTGTGGGAGTCATGCTTGTAACTGTCAGTCTTGCAATGCCAACTTGTAGTTTTGCAACAGCTGGAGGGCCACCAGTTTGAGACCCCTGCTCTAGACACAGAGCCTGCTTGCCCTGTTTTCTTGGCTCGTGACTGTCTGCCTCTCCTTGTTTGCCTTCCAGACATTGTAATGGCCTGCAGGGAGATGGTAAAAACAGCTTTTGTGTAGTGTATATTGTGCTGGAGTCACACAACACACACACTAAATCCTGCAGATTGCTGGATTAATGGAGAACTGCACAAAATGGTAGATACGGGTGCAGGTTTATACTGTGCTGTGCTGTCTGGACTCACACAGCACACACACTAACTCCTGCAGATGGCTGTATTTATAGAGAACAGCACTTTCCCCACACGCAGATGCCTGAGAAGAACACACTATCCCTGCCTATTTTTCCTCTTTCCCTACACTTTCCCCACACAGAAATGAATGATCAATAGTTCACAGTTCACACTGTCCCTGCCTAATCAATCCTCTTTCCCTGCACTTTGCCCTAACAGAAATCAATGATCAATAGTTCACAGTTCCACTGTCCCTGTCTATCAATCCTCTTTCCCTGCACTTTGCCCACACAGAAATCAATGATCAATCGTTCACAGTTCCACTGTCCCTGCCTATCAATCCTCTTTCCCTGCACTTTGCCCACACAGAAATCAATGATCAATAGTTCACAGTTCCACTGTCTCTGCCTATCAATCCTCTTTCCCTGAACGCCGCAACACACTACACAAGGCCGCCGGCGCGGCGGCCTTATATAGTGTGGGGCGTGTACTAAACCCCCTGAGCTATAATTGGCCACGGGCATCCTGCCTGTGGCCAATTATTGCTCTCCTCACTGCTGGCGCTATGATTGGCCAAGCATGCGGGGTCACAGTGCATGCTTGGCCAATCATCAGCCAGCAATGCACTGCGACTGACGCAGTGCATTGCGGGCCGTTCGCATCACACAAATTTGATGTGAACGACCCGCAGAGTTCTGGACTCGACAAGCGGACAAACATGGGTTTGAATCGAACACCGTGCCCATCCCTAGTTGGGACACACCCTCTAGTAGGTATCTCCATTCTTCTAGAGCAAATTTTATAGCGAGAAGTTCCCTATCACAGACATCATAATTCCTCTCTGGAGGACTGAGTTTCCATGAAGCGAAGGTTGACTGGCTGAAGGAGGGCCTTGGGGCACTTCTTTGGGACAAAATAGCTCCCATTGCAGATTCGGTGGAGTCTACCTCTAACACAGAGGGGATGCTTGGATCCGGGTGTTGAAGGATGAGAGCTGAAATGAAGAGCCTCTTTAATTCATTGAAGGCTTCCTGAATTTGCTGGGACCATTGAAATTTTGTTTGCTGACGAGTTAACTGAGTGATGGGGGAGACTGTAGTGGAGAACCCCTTTATGAATCTGCGATAAAAATTGGCAAAGCCAACGAATCGCTACACTGCTTTTTTATCTGGGGGAGCTGGCCACTCCTGGATAGCTCTGACCTTCTGTGGATCCATTGAGATTCCTCCTGTAGAGATGATAAACCCAAGGAACTTGATGGTATCTCTTTCGAATTCACATTTTTCCCCTTTTAGGTAGAGCCCGTGTTGCCTGAGGATGAGGAGGACCTTCTTGACATGGGTACGGTGGAGTTCTAGTGAGTTGGAGAAAATCACAATATCGTCAAGATAAACAATTGCAAAGTTGTCTAAATACTCACAGAAAATATCATTAACCAGGTGCTGGTACATGGCCGGAGCATTGCAAAGCCCTAAGGGCTTTACCAGGTACTCAAAATGTCCAAATCTGGATCTGAAGGCCATCTTCCACTCATCCCCATCACAGATTCGGACTAAATTGTATGCTCCCCGGAGGTCTAATTTGGTAAATACTTGAGCCGTTCTTAAACGTTGAAACAGTTCAGGGATGAGTGGAAGCGGGTACCTGTTCTTGATGGTGATTTTATTGAGTTCCCTGTAGTCTACTCAAGGCCTAAGGTAACCATCCTTCTTTTCGACAAAAAGGATGCCTGCACCAGCTGGAGAGGAGGATGGTCGGATAAACTTTTTTTCCAGGTTTTCGTCTATATAGGAACGTAGGGCCTCCAATTCAGTCACTGACAGAGGAAAAATCCGCCCAAAAGGGATCTCGGAACCGTGCAACAAGTTGATTGGGCAATCATAAGGCCGATGAAGCGGCAGACAATCAGCCTTCTTTTTATCAAAAATGTCCAGAAAATCCTGATAGGCTGGAGGGACGTGTTGAAGGTTTTCGAGACTAGTCTGTATAGTTAAGCAGGGGGTAGACTTGTTGGAGGTTGTCAGGAAACAGTGCTGTAAACAGTAGGCAGAGAAAAAACACACCTTCTTCCTGTTCCAATCAATCTGGGGGTCGTGAGCTTGCAGCCAGGGGAACCCGAGGATGATCGGGAACATGGGGGAACAAATGATGTCAAAGCGAAATAATTTGCGGTGCCCGGAGTCTGTAGAAGTAGGAATAGGTTCAGTTTCTTGGGTCACCAGACCAGAGCAGGGTGAAGAGCCATCAGCTAGGTGGATTTGAAGATGGTGCTTCTTGGTGCGGAGTGGGATGCGCAGATGTCGAGCTAGTGTTATGTCCATAAAACAACTGCAGGCACCGGAGTCAATGATGACTCCCAGCTAGACCTCCTCTTCCACCACCTGTAACGAAACCGGGAGGACAAGATGAGACTGGGTGGAACCCGCAATTTGAGAGTTTACAGCAACGTGAGGTTGGCACTTACTTGGTCTCACCAGGCAGTTGCGTAAGAAGTGGCCCGCCTCACCACAGTACAGGCAGAGATTGGCTTGACGCCGACGGAATCTTTCATCGGGGGTGAGTGGAGCCCGGACTAACCCCAGCTGCATGGGTTCAATGTCAGGAGAAGGAGTGGGACCTGGGACAGGTGCGGGCACAGGAGGTACCTGGGGTAGCATCCATGTTGGTATAGGCGACTGGAAGCGTTCAGAGCGACACTCCCATAAACGTCGGTCAAGTTTAGTGGCCAGCTGGACCAAATCTTCCAAGGATGCCGGGGTGTCTACTCGGGCTAATTCATCTTTTAAAGTCTCTGAGAGGCCCAGGCGGAATTGGTATTTAAGGGCGGCCTCGTTCCAGTTAGTGTCCCCGGACCATTTCCGAAACTCCACGATGTAGTCCTCCACCGGTCTCTTTCCCTGGGTTAAGGAATGCAAGATGGCTTCAGCCGTGGTGGTACGTTGGAGGTCGTCATACAACTGTGACATAGCTTCAAAAAAGGTCTCTACTGAGTCAAGTAGGGGGCTCTTCTGCTCCAAGAGTTTATGGGCCCAAGACTGAGGTTTCGTCAGACAGTAGTGAAATGATGAACCCCACTTCCACTGAGTCGGAGTGAAAAGTCCTGGGTTGGAGGGACAGATACAGAAGGCATGCATTCTTTAATGCCCTAAACTTCTTCCGGTTGCTGGAAAAGCGTTCAGGCATAGGGACCCTGGGCTCCGGAAGGGTCATGACAACTGTAGGTGTAGAGGTGCCTTGTGCTGCTACAGAGGAAGTGCTGCTGGCTGCAGAGGGTGAGGCATCCGGTGGACCAGGGAAGGCAGCCAGGTGCTGAAGGCGACCCTCAATCTGGAAGTAGTCATCTTGGAGATGCTGTACCGCTTGGGAGAGGGCTGCGACCTGCTGGCAGAGGGCTTCGAGGAGTGAGCCAGTTCTGTCAGCCTCTGACATGGCTAGTTTGTACTGTCAGGTACTCACCAAGGCCGAGTTGATGAAAACGGCTCCCCTTGCAACTAGGTACACAGTACCCCTGAAGGTGGGACAGCGGGCACTGGGCACGGAGGGGCACGGGTTGCCAGCAGGTAGATGGAAGACTTCTGGAAGCTGAGATAACCGTGCAGGGTGGACTTCGGTACTTGAAGGAAGGAAAGACCGGCTGAGCTCTAGCACCCGGAGCTGGACACAACAGGAGGCTGAGGGTCGAGCACAGAGGAAGTCCAGAATGGTTTCAGAGTCTGTAAAAGCAAGCCAGGGTCAACAGAGGGTGCAGGCATCAAACAGGGAGTAAACTGAAACAAGTCCAGGTGGAGGCCGAGGGTCAAACACAGTAATAACAGGAGAGAGATATCCAGGAGGCAAGCCGAGGTCAATCACAGGAGAGGTTCAAGAGGAGTCGGGTACAGTCGGGTCACAACAGGTAGGTACAGGACGCAAGGTCAAGGCACTGGAATACAGGAGCTGAAGAGACAAACCAGCAATGAGACAGAGCACACTGTCGCCTTTTATAGGCCTGTCAGGGGTCACATGGTGCGCCTAGTCGTGCGCGCAGCCGTGCGCGCGTGCGCCCATGTTTGTGCTGTATTGTGCATAGGTGCGCGCCGTGCTATATTACTATGCGCGAGAGTACCTGTTATTTTGTGCACCCGTGTGCGCGAACCTGTGTGCGCGAACCTGCTATATTGCGCACCCGTGCTCGCCGCTGTGCCGCTCTACCCCGCAGGCGCACAGGGAAGCACCGATGCTGTAACCTGGTTGTTCTCTGACACCAATCCATCTCCTCATCTTTATCCTCTGAGGCATCAACCAGATCATTAATGATGGTAGCAACTTCCCCCATTTTGGTTTCAATATGCGCTACTCTGGATTCAACTTCATTCAATTCTTTGTTAAACTTGCACATGAATGCCATCATATTTGCCTGTAAGGCGCTCCTTAAAGACATTAACATGTCTTTCATAACTGTTCCAAGCACAGGCTTCAATGGAGTCAAGGAGCTCCCTTGTGTCTTCCCCAGAGTCACCATTATTGCTCACCTCGTGCCTCCTGCTGCAATCATCCATCTTGAATCTGGCTTTTTCAGGACTGGCAGAGAGAGGAGTAGAAGGACAAGGGCTTATGTGTGGGGATCCTCCATCGTGGGTATGGTTGTACTGCTGTGGAGCCTTGTGAGAGGATTGGGATGCTGGAGTGGAGGATGCTGTGGCATAAAAATATAAAAGGTAATCCTGCGCCAGCACAAAGAGTGGCAACTAATAAAATGCAGCGCACACTTAGGGGAAATGTCTGAACCCAAAAAAGAACACCCCAGGGTTCGGTTCGCACCAGAACCTTCGAACGGACCGAAAGTTTGCGCGAATTTTCGAACCCTATTCGTTATAATGGACGCGAACGTTCGAAATCAAAATTGCTAATTACAACGGCCAATATGCATGTTAATGTCATAAAACAGGTTTGGGGACCCGGGTCCTGCCCCAGGGGACATATATCAATGCAAAAAGAACTTTTAAAAACTAACGTTTTTTCGGGAGCAGTCATTTTAATGATGCATAAAGTGAAAAAAAAAGTGAAATTTTCCTTTAAATATGGTACCTGGGGGGTGTCTAAAGTATGCCTGTGAAGTGGCATGTGTTTCCCGTGTTTTGAACTGTCCTTGCACAAAATGACATTTGTAAAGGAAAAAAAGAAGCCATTTAAAACCACTTGCGGCTTTAATGTCATGTCTTGTCCTGGCCGCCATTTGGCTGAAAATCCTTGAGAAAAATGGCATGGCTACCCCATCACCCCCCCCCACCCCAGCCCCTTTGGGTCTTGTATGGATATTAAGGGGGACCCCGCACCCAAAATAAAACCCTATACCTACAACCCTATATACTCTGAACAGCAGTATACAGGCGGTGCAAACAAGACACGGACTGTAGGTTTGTTCTTAAGTAGAATCTGAACAGGTACATTATGAAGTGTAGCTCCATCCCCAAAAAATCTATTTTTAAGCTTTTTGGAGAACATAGGGAGGGGTTATCACCCCTGTAACATTTGCTGTCTTTGCACATCTGTTCAGAACATTTCACCTCACTTTCCGTCCCAATGACAAATGTTTTTTTTGGAAAAGTGGGGTTTTAATTGAAACAAGGATTGGTGATAAAGCATCAGTAGAGAGGAGATACCTTTTTCCCAAATTAAATCTAACAGGATCGAATTTCCCTTCCTAGGGGTAGATTTCCTCTCACTTCCTGTTTTCTCTTTCCGTTTGCAAGTAGGAGTCGTTTGTAAGTTGGATGTTTGAAAGTAGGGGCCTGCCGTATATACTCTGCAGAAATTTTCCCCATTAGATGTTGGTGTAGCCACAAGACTGTAAGCCCTCACAGTTACTCTTGGTGGGCACAGGAATGGGCCCTGCTGTGAGTTATTAGATCAAGATTTGTAATTGCATGCACCTGTTGAACAGGGCAGAAACTTGGGCCTTTGGTGGTGGTGGTGGTGGACGGTGTTGCACAAGACTGTAAGCCCTCACAGTTACTCTTGGTGGGTGCAGGAATGGGCCCTGCTGTGAGTTATTAGATCAAGATTTGTAATTGCATGCACCTGTTGAACAGGGCAGAAAAATTGGGCCTTTGGCGGTGGTGGTGGACGGTGTTGCCACAAGACTGTAGGCCCTCATAGTTACTCTTGGTGGGCGCAGGAATGGGCCCTGCTGTGAACTATTAGATCAAGATTTGTAATTACACGCCCCTGCTAAACAGGGGCTGAAAAATTGGGCCTTAGACATTGGTGCTGGTGCCACAACACTGCAACCCCTCACAGATACTGTACTCTTAGCACAGCAATGAGACCTGTTGCAAAGCATTGCCTAAAAATTGTAATTACACGCCCCAACAGGGGCTGAAAAATTGTGCCTTAGGCACTGGTGCTGGTGCCACAACACTGCAACCCCTCACAGATACTGTACTTGGAGCACAGCAGTCACACCTGTTGCGAAGCATCTTTTTAAAAAAATTGTAATTACACGCCCCTGTTATACAGGGGCTGAAAAATTGTGCCTTAGGCACTGGTGCTGGTGCCACAACACTGCAACCCCTCACAGATACTGTACTTGAGCACAGCAGTCACACCTGTTGCAAAGCATCTTTTTAAAAAATTGTAATTACACGCCCCTGTTATACAGGGGCTGAAAAATTGGGCCTTAGGCATTGGTGCTGGTGCCACAACACTGCAACCCCTCACAGATACTGTACTCTTAGCACAGCAATGAGACCTGTTGCAAAGCATTGCCTAAAAATTGTAATTACACGCCCCAACAGGGGCTGAAAAATTGTGCCTTAGGCACTGGTGCTGGTGCCACAACACTGCAACCCCTCACAGATACTGTACTTGGAGCAAAGCAGTCACACCTGTTGCGAAGCATCTTTTTAAAAAATTGTAATTACACGCCCCTGTTATACAGGGGCTGAAAAATTGTGCCTTAGGCACTGGTGCTGGTGCCACAACACTGCAACCCCTCACAGATACTGTACTTGGAGCACAGCAGTCACACCTGTTGCGAAGCATTTTTTTAAAAAAATTGTAAGTACACGCCCCTGTTATACAGGGGCTGAAAAATTGTGCCTTAGGCACTGGTGTGGTGGCATGGATCATTGAGGAGGAGGAAGAGGATAGTCAGTGAACATAACAGGACAGTCACTCAGCATCAGCATAGGCAGTCTTGAAGGGATGTGACATTATAAATTATTCCGTTATATCCGCTTCAGGTGCCTGGTAGCTGGTGGTGATCCAAGACTGATTCATTTTTATGAAGGTCAGTCGATCAACCGAGTCAGTGGACAGGCGCACCCTATGATCGGTGACAAATCCTCCAGCAGCACTGAATGTGTGTTCGGAAAGAACGCTGGAGGCAGGACAGGCCAGTAGCTCAATTGCATACTGTGCAAGCTCTGGCCAGTGATCCATCCTCAGGACCCAGTAAGCCAGAGGATTTTCGGTGGGAAAGGTGTCCAAGTCTGACCTTGCCCCTAGGTATTCCTGCACCATGTATATCAGACACTGGCGATGGTTGCTGGAACCGATCATACCTTGGGGCTGCGGACTAAAAAATTGTCTGAACGCATCGGTCAGACGTCCACCTTCCCCACCGCTCCTTCTGCTATTGACCGAAGCCTCAGCAACTCGTCGTCCAGGACCAGGAGTTTGTAACCTCCCAGTTTCTGGGAACGCGTTGCACAGACCTTTCTGCAAGGCCTCCCTGAGATGTCTCATCCTCTGCTCCCTCTGCGACGGCAAGATAAGGTCCGCAACCTTACCCTTGTACCGTGGATCAAGGAGAGTGGCCAGCCAGTAATGGTCCCTCTCCTTGATCCGAAGAACACGAGGATCCTTCCGCAGGCTTTGCAGGATCAGGGAGGCCATGCAGCGTAGGTTAGCTGAGGCATTCGGTCCGGAGTCTTCTGGGTCACTGAGGATGACATGATCGCCAGCCACCTCCTCCCAGCCACGTACAAGTCCACTGGTTTGTTGGGACTGTACATCATCCCTAAAAGACTGCTGCTGCTGATGCTGCGTGCCAGGCTCCACCTCCATGCTCACACAATCCTCCTCCTCCTCCTCCTCCTCCTCCTCCTCTTCCTGTGTGATGGGTGGGACAGAAGGAACACTGTCCGGATAAAGGGGGCCTTGAGAGGCAAGGAAGTCCTCCTCTTCCTGCCTCTGTTCTGCCTCAAGTGCCCTGTCCATTATCCCACGCAGCGTATGCTCCAACAGGTGGACAAGAGGTACAGTGTCACTGATGCATGCACTGTCACTGCTCACCATCCTCGTGGCCTCCTCAAATGGTGAGAGGACAGTGCATGCATCGCTGATCATGCTCCACTGGCGTGGGGAAAAAAAGCCAAGCTCCCCTGACCCTGTCCTGGTGCCGTAGTCGCAAAGGTACTCATTGATGGCCCTCTGCTTGTGCAGTCGCTGCAGCATGGCCAACGTTGAGTTCCACCTGGTGGGCATGTCACATATTAGGCGGTTCTTGGGCAGGTTCAGGTCCTTTTGCAGCTCAGTCAGCCGAGCACTGGCATTATAAGATCGGCGGAAATGCACACAGACTTTCCTGGCCTGCCTCAGGACATCCTGTAAGCCTGGGAACCTGCCCAAGAACCGCTGCACCACCAGGTTGAGGACGTGAGCCATACAGGGCACATGGGTGAGCTGCCCCTGTCGCAGGGCGGAGAGGAGGTTGGTGCCATTGTCAGAAACGACCATTCCTGGCTTAAGCTGGCGTGGCGTCAACCACCTCTCGGCCTGCCCCTGCAGAGCTGCCAGAACCTCTGGCCCAGTGTGGCTCCTGTCCCCCAAACACACCAGCGCAAGCACGGCATGGCATCTTTTTGCCTGCGTACTTGCGTAGCCCCTTGTACGCCTACGGAGCACCGCTGGTTCCGAGGACAGAGCACTGGAGGAAGAAGAAGAGGAGGGGGTGGAGGAGAGAGGTGTGTCACAACCAGTAGCAGTAGTAGCATTTTGGAGGCGTGGTGGCGGAACAACCTCCAACACTACTGCACCTTGTCCTGCATCCCTCCCAGCTGCCAATAGAGTGACCCAATGGGCCGTGAAAGAAAGATAACGTCCCTGTCCATGCCTGCTGGACCATGAGTCAGCGGTAATATGCACCTTACCACTGACCGCCCTGTCCAGCGAGGCATGGACATTGCCTTCCACATGCCGGTAGAGAGACGGAATCACCTTCCGTGAGAAAAAGTGGCGTTTGGGAACCTGCCACTGAGGAACCGCACATTGAACAAACTCACGGAAGGGGGCCGAGTCTACCAACTGAAAAGGCAGCAGTTGAAGTGCTAGCAATTTAGCCAAGCTAGCATTCAACCGCTGGGCATGTGGATGGCTGGGAGTGTACTTCTTTCGACGGTCCAGCAGCTGGGGCAGGGAAATTTGCCTGCTACAATCGGACGTCGGTGTACTGCAAGTACTTGGTTGTGACACACCTAATTCTACACCTTCAGTCCTCTCAGAGCAGCTTTCAGAGAGGACTGAAGATGTAGTGGGGATGGAGATCCCAGCTGATGAGGAGCAAGGAGAGGTCCGCTTTATTCTTTGGAGTGGGTCTTTTATGTGTGCTTACCAACGAGCTGCATGGCAGGTCGACATATGTCTGCTCATGCTTGTGGTGCCCAAGCGGCTGATGTTTTGGCCACGCGAGATACGCTTGAGACAAATATTGCAAATAGCAGTGGTGCGATCTGATGCACTCGTCTCAAAAAAGGCCCACACCAAAGAACTTTTCTGGTAACGTGCAGAGGCAGCGCCCTGCACAGGCGGAGCTCTGCAGTGTGGTACAGTTGCTGTGCTGGCCTCTAGCTGGCCTCCAGGGGGCATCCTGCCTCGTTGGACATGTGACGCCGCATCCTCCTCCTCCTCGTCCTCCTCCTCATCCTCTCTCCCTTCAGGCACCCACGTGGAGTCAGTGACCTCATCATCCCCTCCCTCTTCACCACTAGAGCAAACCTGGCAGTAAGCTGCAGCTGGTGGAACAGTACTGCCAGATTGCTGTCCTTCAGCATCCCCTCTCTATGCGCGCACACTACTGACTTCCTCAAGCTGGGTATCATCATCCGAGCCTTCGAATCGTTGGGCATCCTCCTGGAGCATGTACCCAACACTGTGCTCAAAGAGTTCGGGGGACTCCTCAGGAGGACATGGTGGGTCTAGGGAAGGGGTGGCTGATGATGCCATTGAGTACGCGTTGGCAGGTGCTCTGCCAGTACCCTGAGCCTGGGTGAGAGAGGATGAGGAGGATGAGGAGGGCTTGGTCATCCATTCTACCAAGCCTTCAGCATGATGCGGCTCCACATGTCCAGCTGCCGAAAACAAAGACAAGCGTGTCCCATGGCCACGTGCTGATGACGATGCACGACCACGTCCACGGCCAGCACTGTTGTCTCTAGAAACAGAGCCTGCCTGCCCTGTGTTCTTGCCTCTGCACGCTCTGCCTCTCCTTGGCGGTCTTCCAGCCATTGTAGTCGAGCTTCTGGGAAGAAAATATATAGTATAAAAAATAGAGCTCCTATGTGTGCTCACAACACACTGTAGGTCCTATGGGTGCTGACAACACACTAACACACTAACACACTATAGGTACTATGTGTGCTGCTGACAAGAAAATATAGGAGCTCTGTTTGCTGCCACTAACACACTAGAAGTCCTATGGGTGCTGCTGAGAAGAAAAAATAGGAGCTCTGTGTGATGCCACTAACACACAATTAAAGTCCTATGGGTGCTTCTGGGAAGAAAATATAGGAGCTCTGTGTGATGCCACTAACACACTAGAAGTCCTGTGGGTGCTGCTGAGAAAGAAAATATAGGAGCTCCGTGTGATGCCACTAACACACTAGAAGTCCTGTGGGTGCTTCTGAGAAGAAAATATAGGAGCTCTGTGTGATGCCACTAACACACAATTGAAGTCCTATTGGTGCTTCTGAGAAGAAAATATAGGAGCTCTGTGTGATGCCACTAACACACAATTGAAGTCCTATGGGTGCTTCTGGGAAGAAAATATAGGAGCTCTGTGTGATGCCACTAACACACAATTGAAGTCCTATGGGTGCTTCTGGGAAAGAAAATATAGGAGCTCTGTGTGATGCCACTAACACACTTGAAGTCCTATGGGTGCTTCTGGGAAGAAAATATAGGAGCTCTGTGTGATTCCACTAACACACAATTGAAGTCCTATGGGTGCTTCTGCGAAGAAAATATGGGAGCTCTGTGTGATGCCACTAACACACTAGAAGTCCTATGGGTGCTTCTGGTAAGAAAATATGGGAGCTCTGTGTGATGCCACTAACACACTAGAAGTCCTATGGGTGCTTCTGGGAAGAAAATATGGGAGCTCTGTGTGATGCCACTAACACACTAGAAGTCCTATGGGTGCTTCTGGGAAGAAAATATAGGAGCTCTGTGTGATGCCACTAACACACTAGAAGTCCTATGAGTGCTTCTGGGAAGAAAATATGGGAGCTCTGTGTGATGCCACTAACACACTAGAAGTCCTATGGGTGCTTCTGGGAAGAAAATATGGGAGCTCTGTGTGATGCCACTAACACACTAGAAGTCCTATGGGTGCTTCTGGGAAGAAAATATGGGAGCTCTGTGTGATGCCACTAACACACTAGAAGTCCTATGGGTGCTTCTGGGAAGAAAATATGGGAGCTCTGTGTGATGCCACTAACACACTAGAAGTCCTATGGGTGCTTCTGGGAAGAAAATATGGGAGCTCTGTGTGATGCCACTAACACACTAGAAGTCCTATGGGTGCTTCTGGGAAGAAAATATGGGAGCTCTGTGTGATGCCACTAACACACTAGAAGTCCTATGGGTGCTTCTGGGAAGAAAATATGGGAGCTCTGTGTGATGCCACTAACACACTAGAAGTCCTATGGGTGCTTCTGGGAAGAAAATATGGGAGCTCTGTGTGATGCCACTAACACACTAGAAGTCCTATGGGTGCTTCTGGGAAGAAAATATGGGAGCTCTGTGTGATGCCACTAACACACTAGAAGTCCTATGGGTGCTTCTGGGAAGAAAATATGGGAGCTCTGTGTGATGCCACTAACACACTAGAAGTCCTATGGGTGCTTCTGGGAAGAAAATATGGGAGCTCTGTGTGATGCCACTAACACACTAGAAGTCCTATGGGTGCTTCTGGGAAGAAAATATGGGAGCTCTGTGTGATGCCACTAACACACTAGAAGTCCTATGGGTGCTTCTGGGAAGAAAATATGGGAGCTCTGTGTGATGCCACTAACACACTAGAAGTCCTATGGGTGCTTCTGGAAGAAAATATAGGAGCTCTGTGTGATGCCACTAACACACTAGAAGTCATATGGGTGCTGCTGGGAAGAAAATATAGGAGCTCTGTGTGATGCCACTAACACACTAGAAGTCCTATGGGTGCTTCTGGGAAGAAAATATAGGAGCTCTGTGTGATGCCACTAACACACTAGAAGTCCTATGGGTGCTGCTGGGAAGAAAATATAGGAGCTCTGTGTGATGCCACTAACACACTAGAAGTCCTATGGGTGCTTCTGGGAAGAAAATATAGGAGCTCTGTGTGATGCCACTAACACACTAAAGTCCTATGGGTGCTTCTGGAAAGAAAATATGGGAGCTCTGTGTGATGCCACTAACACACAATTGAAGTCCTATGGGTGCTTCTGGGAAGAAAATATAGGAGCTCTGTGTGATGCCACTAACACACAATTGAAGTCCTATGGGTGCTTCTGGGAAGAAAATATAGGAGCTCTGTGTGATGCCACTAACACACAATAGAAGTCCTATGGGTGCTTCTGGGAAGAAAATATAGGAGCTCTGTGTGATGCCACTAACACACTAGAAGTCCTATGGGTGCTGCTGGGAAGAAAATATAGGAGCTCCGTGTGATGCCACTAACACACTAGAAGTCCTATGGGTGCTGCTGGGAAGAAAATATAGGAGCTCTGTGTGATGCCACTAACACACAATTGAAGTCCTATTGGTGCTTCTGGGAAGAAAATATAGGAGCTCTGTGTGATGCCACTAACACACAATTGAAGTCCTATGGGTGCTTCTGGGAAGAAAATATAGGAGCTCTGTGTGATGCCACTAACACACAATTGAAGTCCTATGGGTGCTTCTGGGAAGAAAATATAGGAGCTCTGTGTGATGCCACTAACACAGAATTGAAGTCCTATGGGTGCTTCTGGGAAGAAAATATAGGAGCTCTGTGTGATTCCACTAACACACAATTGAAGTCCTATGGGTGCTTCTGGGAAGAAAATATGGGATCTCTGTGTGATGCCACTAACACACTAGAAGTCCTATGGGTGCTTCTGGTAAGAAAATATGGGAGCTCTGTGTGATGCCACTAACACACTAGAAGTCCTATGGGTGCTTCTGGGAAGAAAATATGGGAGCTCTGTGTGATGCCACTAACACACTAGAAGTCCTATGGGTGCTTCTGGGAAGAAAATATAGGAGCTCTGTGTGATGCCACTAACACACTAGAAGTCCTATGAGTGCTTCTGGGAAGAAAATATGGGAGCTCTGTGTGATGCCACTAACACACTAGAAGTCCTATGGGTGCTTCTGGGAAGAAAATATGGGAGCTCTGTGTGATGCCACTAACACACTAGAAGTCCTATGGGTGCTTCTGGAAGAAAATATGGGAGCTCTGTGTGATGCCACTAACACACTAGAAGTCCTATGGGTGCTTCTGGGAAGAAAATATGGGAGCTCTGTGTGATGCCACTAACACACTAGAAGTCCTATGGGTGCTTCTGGGAAGAAAATATAGGAGCTCTGTGTGATTCCACTAACACACAATTGAAGTCCTATGGGTGCTTCTGGGAAGAAAATATGGGAGCTCTGTGTGATGCCACTAACACACTAGAAGTCCTATGGGTGCTTCTGGTAAGAAAATATGGGAGCTCTGTGTGATGCCACTAACACACTAGAAGTCCTATGGGTGCTTCTGGGAAGAAAATATGGGAGCTCTGTGTGATGCCACTAACACACTAGAAGTCCTATGGGTGCTTCTGGGAAGAAAATATAGGAGCTCTGTGTGATGCCACTAACACACTAGAAGTCCTATGAGTGCTTCTGGGAATAAAATATGGGAGCTCTGTGTGATGCCACTAACACACTAGAAGTCCTATGGGTGCTTCTGGGAAGAAAATATGGGAGCTCTGTGTGATGCCACTAACACACTAGAAGTCCTATGGGTGCTTCTGGGAAGAAAATATGGGAGCTCTGTGTGATGCCACTAACACACTAGAAGTCCTATGGGTGCTTCTGGGAAGAAAATATGGGAGCTCTGTGTGATGCCACTAACACACTAGAAGTCCTATGGGTGCTTCTGGGAAGAAAATATGGGAGCTCTGTGTGATGCCACTAACACACTAGAAGTCCTATGGGTGCTTCTGGGAAGAAAATATAGGAGCTCTGTTTGATGCCACTAACACACTAGAAGTCATATGGGTGCTGCTGGGAAGAAAATATGGGAGCTCTGTGTGATGCCACTAACACACTAGAAGTCATGTGGGTGCTTCTGAGAAGAAAATATAGGAGCTCTGTGTGATGCCACTAACACACTAGAAGTCCTATGGGTGCTGCTGGGAAGAAAATATAGGAGCTCTGTGTGATGCCACTAACACACTAGAAGTCCTATGGGTGCTTCTGGGAAGAAAATATAGGAGCTCTGTGTGATGCCACTAACACACTAGAAGTCCTATGGGTGCTTCTGGAAAGAAAATATGGGAGCTCTGTGTGATGCCACTAACACACAATTGAAGTCCTATGGGTGCTTCTGGGAAGAAAATATAGGAGCTCTGTGTGATGCCACTAACACACAATTGAAGTCCTATGGGTGCTTCTGGGAAGAAAATATAGGAGCTCTGTGTGATGCCACTAACACACAATTAAAGTCCTATGGGTGCTTCTGGGAAGAAAATATAGGAGCTCTGTGTGATGCCACTAACACACTAGAAGTCCTATGGGTGCTGCTGGGAAGAAAATATAGGAGCTCCGTGTGATGCCACTAACACACTAGAAGTCCTATGGGTGCTGCTGGGAAGAAAATATAGGAGCTCTGTGTGATGCCACTAACACACAATTGAAGTCCTATTGGTGCTTCTGGGAAGAAAATATAGGAGCTCTGTGTGATGCCACTAACACACAATTGAAGTCCTATGGGTGCTTCTGGGAAGAAAATATAGGAGCTCTGTGTGATGCCACTAACACACAATTGAAGTCCTATGGGTGCTTCTGGGAAGAAAATATAGGAGCTCTGTGTGATGCCACTAACACAGAATTGAAGTCCTATGGGTGCTTCTGGGAAGAAAATATAGGAGCTCTGTGTGATTCCACTAACACACAATTGAAGTCCTATGGGTGCTTCTGGGAAGAAAATATGGGAGCTCTGTGTGATGCCACTAACACACTAGAAGTCCTATGGGTGCTTCTGGTAAGAAAATATGGGAGCTCTGTGTGATGCCACTAACACACTAGAAGTCCTATGGGTGCTTCTGGGAAGAAAATATGGGAGCTCTGTGTGATGCCACTAACACACTAGAAGTCCTATGGGTGCTGCTGGGAAGAAAATATGGGAGCTCTGTGTGATGCCACTAACACACTAGAAGTCCTATGAGTGCTTCTGGGAAGAAAATATGGAGCTCTGTGTGATGCCACTAACACACAATTGAAGTCCTATGGGTGCTTCTGGGAAGAAAATATGGGAGCTCTGTGTGATGCCACTAACACACTAGAAGTCCTATGGGTGCTTCTGGGAAGAAAATATGGGAGCTCTGTGTGATGCCACTAACACACTAGAAGTCCTATGGGTGCTTCTGGGAAGAAAATATGGGAGCTCTGTGTGATGCCACTAACACACTTGAAGTCCTATGGGTGCTTCTGGGAAGAAAATATAGGAGCTCTGTGTGATTCCACTAACACACTAGAAGTCCTATGGGTGCTTCTGGGAAGAAAATATGGGAGCTCTGTGTGATGCCACTAACACACTAGAAGTCCTATGGGTGCTTCTGGTAAGAAAATATGGGAGCTCTGTGTGATGCCACTAACACACTAGAAGTCCTATGGGTGCTTCTGGGAAGAAAATATGGGAGCTCTGTGTGATGCCACTAACACACTAGAAGTCCTATGGGTGCTTCTGGGAAGAAAATATGGGAGCTCTGTGTGATGCCACTAACACACTAGAAGTCCTATGAGTGCTTCTGGGAAGAAAATATGGGAGCTCTGTGTGATGCCACTAACACACTAGAAGTCCTATGGGTGCTTCTGGGAAGAAAATATGGGAGCTCTGTGTGATGCCACTAACACACTAGAAGTCCTATGGGTGCTTCTGGGAAGAAAATATGGGAGCTCTGTGTGATGCCACTAACACACTAGAAGTCCTATGGGTGCTTCTGGGAAGAAAATATGGGAGCTCTGTGTGATGCCACTAACACACTAGAAGTCCTATGGGTGCTTCTGGGAAGAAAATATGGGAGCTCTGTGTGATGCCACTAACACACTAGAAGTCCTATGGGTGCTTCTCGGAAGAAAATATAGGAGCTCTGTTTGCTGCCACTAACACACTAGAAGTCCTATGGGTGCTTTTGGGGTGCAATGCTGTGCTAACAGCACTGCGGTTGGTACTACTGAATACTGTACTAACAGTAAAACACGCACCAGACTAATCCCCAGCAGCAGCTAACAACACACTAACCAGCAGCAATGGACGATCAATGACAGGTAGCAATGGTTTAGCAAATAAATAGCCTATGGTTTAGCAAAGAAGAGCAAATCTTTCTGTAGCAATGAATCAAGCAAAGACACAGAATCAGCCTGATCTCTCCTAAAGCCGGAACTCATGTGACCGGCGCCGACGGCGTGGCGGCCTTTTAAATGGTGGGGCGTGTACTAAAGCCCCTGAGCTTTAATTGGCTACAGGCGTCCTGCCTGTAGCCAATTATTGCTCTCCGAGTTTCCGGCGCTGTGATTGGCCAAGCATGGGGGTCACAGTGCATGCTTGGCCAATCATCAGCCAGCAATGCACTTCGCCTGCCGCGCCGGCCGCAATGCATTGCGGGGCCGCTCGCATCACACGAATGTGATGCGAACGGCCCAAATAGTTCTGGGCTCGCCGAGCGAGCGAACGCCCGGTGCTCGATGCGAACGTGGGTTCGCATCGAGCACCGGGCCCATCCCTAGTGTAGATGGCCCCTTACCTTTACAGCTGTAAGGTTACAGCAAAGAAGTATAGGCCTTTGTGGTCCTTGGTGACCGTCCTCCTAAGGTTCCCAGCCGAGTGTCCCAGGTCCTATTAAGCGTATCCTATTGGCTTTGTCCTTACCAATAGATGTAGGTATATCCGGGTACGGGGGGGGGGGGGCATCGGTATATATGGGGGAAGGAAGTAGGCCTCATAGTGTAATATGTTTTTAAAAAAAATTTATTTCCGGGGGGCGCATGCGCGGCGCGAACGAGGAAGGACGCTCAGGCTGAGAGCTCTGTGACGAGCGGAGACCAGAACGCTTCCCCGGGGCTATACTCACAGCTTTTTCGGCTCCATTTCACTCCGCACCCCCGGCGGAACACTCAGCGCATGCTGGGACCCAAAAATCGCTGCAGTACACTGGCCCAAAAGTCGCTTACGACGTATCTTCTGAGAGTGCGGGAACAGAGCGGGATGTCCCAAAATGGCGCTCAGAAGACACAAGCACGGACACCGCCACATGCTGCAGCCTCATCCCCGACACACTCGGTGGCTGAAAGTGAGTACTCACTACAATTGACTAAATCTGATCTGGATGAAAGCCTTACCCTGATGTATGACAAGTTGGCCCAAAAGTTCCAATCTGAGCTGCACAAATCCACCAATACCCTCTCCCTGGAGATTGCGGCCTTGGGCAGCAGGACAGACCTGCTTGAGACCAAGCACGATGAGCTAACGCTGGTTTGCTCAGATCTAAGGAAGGATCATGAGGCTCTTTCTGAAACTGTCTCCCAGCTTCAGGCCCATATCGAAGATTTGGACAACAGAAACAGGCGCAACAATTTGAGGGTGAGGGGGGTCCCAGAAACGGTTACTGAACTTGTAACCGCAATACAGAGGCTGTTTCTATCCCTGCTGCCTGAGGTCATGCTGGAGGCCTTTGCCTGTGATAGGATCCACAGGGCACTACGTCCCCCCCCCTCCCCCTGATAAGCCTCCCCGGGACATTGTACTGTGCCTCAAAGATTTCCTAGTTAAGGAAGATATCCTCAGAGCCTCCAGATACACACAGAACTTGAGACTGGATAATGCACAAGTCCAGATCTACCCCGACATTTCCCCCACCACCCTGGACAAGCGACAGAAGATGAAAGAGGTTACTACAGTATTACAGTCGGCCAGGATTCGATATCGCTGGGGATTCCCCTTCAAGCTACAAGTTCCTCACAATGGTACAACATACACGGTCACCACGCTGCATGAAGGAAAATAACTGTTAGTCAAATTAGGCCTCATGGATGCTGCAATGCTCCCTAGGATGCCTTCAACCCCACGCCACTCTGCTATTTGGGCAACCCCCCCCCCCCCCCAGAAGAGACCGCCGGTAAAGCAGCAAAAATGTTCCTATAAGCCCCTGAACTGACCACCGGGCAGGAGGACAGAATTTGCCCCTCCCCCCCTCCCCCTTTTTTTGTATGTCTTTCTGCCCACAGGTTGTTCCTCCCGGCCACCGAGTTGCCACATCGGGTGAGTTCCACCCACGAACACGAACGTCGCCTATTGAACACTACCGGCATGCTCCTTACTCCCTTCAGTCTCCTGCTCCAGAGCCACATGGAAGATTGTTACGCTGACATGTCCCCCGGCTCCTCTCCTTTGGAGTTCTCCTGGATCCACAGACTCTCATCACGGGGTGGACTAAATAGCCCTACACAGGTACCACCTCACACAGTACTCAGCATTCAGAGTGCTGTGGTCCACTGCTGGACTCTAGGGTTTGGAGTCTTGGACCAACTGGTCCTGTTTACATTTTTTCTTAGGGTACTGGGGAGCCTCTCTCCCTGTACCCCCCAAGACTTTGCTAAGCCGTTTTTTGGTAAAGCAAGTAACCTTTTGTTACTGTTCTTTGGTTCCTGTTTTCTAACCCTCTTTTTTTTCACACTTATAATTTTTTTTTGCTTGACAATGCTTATGATCTCACTATAGCTCTCCCGAAGAGCTTTCAATGTGCTCTATATTCTAACCACAAGAGCCTTATTTTCAGGTTGACACAGGTTTCTCAATGCTCTTACTGTGATTGTTTTATTATTGTGCAATTTTATGGTCCCCCCTCTTGTCCTGGACTCTCGACAGACCTATTGCAGTTTACTCCCACTAAATCATGGGAATTAAGGTTCTGACGCACAATGTTAAGGGGTTTAACTCCCCGCAAAAAAGAAGGAAGGCGATGAGGGCATACAAATCCTTGGGGGCTGATGTCCTCCTCCTGCAGGAGACACACTTCTCAGCCAACAACCACCCTTCCTTCTTTGACAAGTCGTTTAAACAATGTTTCTTCACCACCTTTGAGTCCAGGTACAGAGGGGCAGCCATATTCATTAGAAATTCTGTCTCCCTCCAGGTACAGAAGACATACATTGACCCTCAGAGCAGATATGTCATTGTGCAGGGCATGATACAGAACAAACTCCTGACTTTGGCCCCTGTATATGCTCCGAACGCATCCCAGGCAACTTTTTTTAGGGACTTCTTTCAAACACTTGAGAAATTTTACTCCCCACACATGATTGTTGGGGGCGACTTTAATCTTGTTGCACATTCGACATTGGATAGGTCCCGGGGCAGCCAGTCCTCCAGTGCATTTCCTAAATCCCTACAGCATTCCCTCAAAACTCATCAACTGATAGATGTCTGGAGGGCCCATAACACAGGTTCCAGGGAATACACCTTTTACTCCCATCCCCACGACACATACTCCCGCCTGGACAACCTATATTGCACGCCCACCCTTCTGGCCAATTCTTCTTGGTCAGACCATCATATGGTCTCTAGCCAAATTTCTTGCATAGGCCTCCCCTTGTCCAACAGAACATCAACATCAGCATCAACGACTCTCTTCTCACCGACCCTATTGTCCTTTCACAACTAACTGACCGCCTTACTGAATATTTCAGATTAAATGACGTGGACAACATCTCCCCTACAACCCTTTGGATGGCCCATAAGGCGGTAATTAGGGGTCACCTTATTGAGATAGCCACCACCAGGAAACGACAAAAGGCCCATGAAGCACAACAGCTCACCCTTGACCTAGGAAACCTTTATCACAAATACCACCAGACTCCCTCCCCTGACATATTGACTCAGATTACTGAAAAAAGGATAGCGCTGGACACTATTCTTTCTGAACAAACGGAAAAATCGCTTAGATGGGCTAACGCCAGATTTCTCCTACACAGCAACTCGGCCTCTACCATGTTCGCACGGAAACTTAAGCAACAGACCCACCCGACCCATGTATATAAGCTGAAGGATAAACTTGGCCTACTTACCTCTCACCCCAAGGAAGTTCTAGATATCTTCTCCTCCTTCTATCGCTCCTTATATTCTGCCCCAAAAGGCCCGTCCCCTAATCCCCCCCATTCTTGGCTAGATCACCTAACTCTCCCAAGCTTATCAGTGAAACAGCTACAAACCCTAAACGCTCCTTGCACTACGGAGGAAATAGCCTCCATCATTTCATCACTTAAACCCTCTAAGACCCCAGGCCCAGACGGCTTCTCAGCC
Organism: Lithobates sylvaticus; assembly: GCA_028564925.1. NCBI lineage: Eukaryota > Metazoa > Chordata > Amphibia > Anura > Ranidae > Lithobates > Lithobates sylvaticus. Next base: position 126,587,499 of record CM053034.1, read on the forward strand.
TCTTACTATAAAAAGTGTACAGAACCCCTACTCCCAAAGTTGGCCAAACTATTTAATTATATATTAAAGGGCAACCACTTTCCAGATGAGATGCTCTGGGCTAACCTGTCGCTGATACCCAAACCGGGCAAGGATCACACTCACCCTCAAAATTTCAGGCCCATCTCGGTCATTAACAATGACTTAAACATTTTTGGCCGCATCCTGGCTGACCGGTTGGCCACAATTGTTACCACTTTGGTCTCCCCCAAACAAACAGGTTTTATACCCTCTAGGCAAATCACTGATAACATCCGCCTAGCCGCCAACATCATACAGGATGCAGATGCCAATAAAAAGAAGGTTCTGCTACTAAGTCTAGATATCAATAAGGCATTTGATAGTGTGCTCTGGCCATATCTCAAATCAGTTTTGTCCAAGTTTGGGTTTGGGGGTGCATTCGTCCACGGATTTAGAGCCCTGTATCATTGCCCATGCACTAACATTAAGATCCCAGGTTGTTACTCCGAATATTTCCCCCTAGAGATGGGTACTAGACAGGGGTGCCCTCTTTCCCCCCTCCTGTTCGCCCTCGCCATGAAACCCCTTACCAAATCTATACTAGGTAATCCCAACATAAGGGGCTATCTCAAGGGTGACCAGGAGTTTAAGATTAGCCTTTATGCCGACAACGTTTTATTATTCCTTTCAGACCCTTTAGTCTCCCTTCCTAACATTTTCGCCTCCTTGACCCATTTCCAGCAAGTCTCAGACCTAGGGGTTAACCCGACCAAATGCTCGGCCTTACCCATCCATCTACCTGATACGGTCCTAAGTGCCCTTAAAGACTCCTTCAAATTTTCCTGGGACCCTTCCTCCCTACAATACCTGGGGGTTAAACAACTGTATACCCGAAATTACCCACAAGCCTTTACCTCTGTTAGAAACCTGCTCCTCCAATGGTCCAATTATAAAATCTCCTTTTTAGGCCGTATCCAAGCTGTTAAAATGACCATATTGCCCAAACTGCTCTTTTTTTTCCCGCTCCTTACCATTATATGTCCCACGGGCCATCCTAGACAAGCTCCAATCAGATCTACTCTCTTTTATTTGGCAAAAATCCGGTGATGTACGGGGCCCGCTCGGGGGGTGGTCTGGGATGCCCGGACTTATGGAAGTATTTTCTTTTCTTCTTGGTGCAAACCGCCCAATGGCATTCTAATCCGACCTCCATTCCATGGCTATGATTTGAGAGAGTCCCGGTTGCCCCATACCACCTTCCGGGACTTTTGTGGTCTTGCTCTATCACCCATAGAGAGATTGCTCCACTGAATGCTATTGTGGGACAGTCCCTCTATCTTTGGTCTCTTTATGGGAAAAAAATCCAATTAAAATCAAGAGCCCCACCTCTGGCTTCTTACCTGGGGGAACCCCTTTTCCCCCCAGCGTTCCACCGACACTCCACTTTTGCTGAATGGACAGATAGAGGCCTTACTTCGCTGAAGGCCTTTATACGTGACGCCTCCTTCTGCTCATTCTCACACCTGCAACAGCATTATGCTATGGACCGGACTGTATTTTACCAGTTCCTCCAGATCAGGCACTTTTACACTAGCAATTTTCAAGAGCTCTCTAGGACAACAAGCACTCATTTTGAGGGTTTATGTGGGGAGGCCTCCAGAGAAAGGGGCACTATTTCTAGTTTATACGGTTACTTAAATGACCACAACTCAGCCCCCAAAATGGCGGCAATGCTGGGCTGGGAGGCAGAGGTTGAACAGGAGTTTGCGATGGAGAACTGGCGGGACATGGTAGACAATATGCACAAATGTACACGCTCTATCTCTGTGAAGGAAACGGTCCTTAAGTTGCACACCAGATGGTACTACACCCCGGATCGTCTGCATAGGATGTTTCCTCTGGTTCCCGACACATGTTTTAGAGGATGTCGGGCCAGGGGCACATTGCTGCACACGTTTTGGGCATGTGGTTCCCTGACTCATATTTGGACCAAGGCCGCCGCCTTGATCCCAAGGATCACGGACGTTTCAGTGACCCTTACCTTTCAAATGTGCATCCTGTATGCTGATATACCTGGGGCTATCCCCCCTCACCAGAAACTGATACACACTCTCTTTAGTGCCATCCAATGGGCGATAGTGCTGAACTGGAAGTGTCCCTCGATGCCATGGTCGCAAGTGCTGTCCCGCATGGAATCCATCAGATTGATGGAAAGGATCCATCACACCCTTATGGACACCATACATATTTTTGATGGCAAGTGGAATAAATGGTCTGCCTCCCAGCTTAGTAATGCGTCTCAGGACCACTAATCACTATGTGCTGGGTTACAACATTTCCCCCTCGACTTTAATCAGAAGCAGTACACCTTATGAATGTCAAGCTATGTTACCTATTATTTTGGTTTTTGTCTTTTTCTTTTCCCCCTTTCTCATTTCCTTGGTTTCCTTATGTGAAATGTTCCAGGTCTGTCTATGGACCTTGTTGATAAGCTGCTGAATTGGACACATTATCTTTGCATTTGTTCGATACTCCATTTTTTGAGTTGTACTTAAACTTGCTGATGTTATGCTCAACATGTGAAACTTCCTCTTGTACACGATCTGCTGATTACCTGTACACTCTGTATTTGCACTGTTCTATGAAAATAATAAAAACGTTTGTAAACAAAAAAAAAATATTTACTTCCAATATTTAAAACAGTAAAGTGGGTACTCACACATAAGCAGTAAAAAACAAGCAGGGTAAAAACGAGCAGCGAGCTCGATGGCATCACTTCCGGTCAGGTATAGCTCAGTCCCGACGCGTGTTCATCACGGGTCACGTGACTTCATCAGGGGTACCTAGTGCCTGTAGAAGTGTCCTTAAATAGGCTGGTTGATTGTGTATTACGGCGGCCATTTTGCCGTAGTCCCGATCACCGGAAATGGTCATAAATGTGTCGCCGGTAATGGAGCGGCGCCCATTTTGTTGGTAGTCGGGTCACTAGTTAGTCTGGATGATTTGGTGTCAGCAAAGTATGTCATGTCATATTGCTGGGAAATAAGACGGCGGTTGTCTGTGTAATTGGTTCAGGCATATTATGACAGATACTACGTTGGTAATAGTGACCGACCAGGAATGTATAATAAAAAAAAACAAAAGAGGAGAACGTAATGTGGCAATATAAAAAAAGGGTAAATGAAGGTACCACTAAAAATAAAAATATATGCTAAAAACATGCTAATTGAGCATGTTAAAACGCATATATATTACATATAGGTAAAAGGATATATATATATATATATCATATTAAAATACGTAAAACTGTATATATATATATATATATATATATATATATATATATATAAAACTTATTAAATACGTAAAAAAGTTTTAAATGGAAGCATAGGACTTGGTAAAAATTATTAAAAAATATATATATTAATATTATACCGGAAATTACATCATATAAAATATAACCTAAGAGGCATTATTGTATAATATAAATAATAATAAAAACAGAGATATAATACGGAAATAAAAGAGTAAACGCAAGGCAGGGCAAGAGATGGCAGGGAACAGACATATTCTAAAATCCAATATAGGGACAGAATAATCCAAAGAAATTGTATTTTAAAAAGGGAGAGAACTCCAAGAAAGATGGGGGTAAATTTGACATGTACATGGGGATTAAAAGACTGATATATTTAAAAGTCACTAAGAAAGCAATTTAGATCAAAGGGTTCTGACCTTATGCCCTCCCCTCCAATGTTTCATGTAGGGCTCCACAACTACATTTGAGGACATATACGGCTCCTATTGTGTTGCAGCAGATAACATCTTTGATTGTATGGGTGTTACCAGTACTGTTTGATACAAAGTCTTTCTTTTTTTCATTTGGTCGCTTAGTCCTTGTACATGCATAACAGCGTTTGCACGGGTAAAAACCTTTACCCGTGAAGAAGGTTAGTCCTCTACTAGGGGGATCTGGGATGTTTTTGACTACCTTGTCTCTGATCGTGGGGGCTCTCCTGTATACAAATTTAGGGTAAGTGGGAAGAATCTCTTTTAAGCGTGTATCTGCTTGTAATATATTCCAATTCCTTTTTATGATTTTTTTCGATTTGTTTGTGCTGTGCACTATAATCCAAGATAATGGGTACAGTATCTTGCCAGATTTTTTCTTTGGGTTTATCCTTAATCAGGTCGGTCCGGTTCATTCTTTCTATTTCAGTTATATTTCTGTCTATCATCTTGTTACAGTAGCCTTTTTCGATAAACCTCAGTTTCATATTTTGAGCTTGACTCATAAAATGTTCCTTTTCTGTGCAGTTCCGCCTGAGGCGCATGAGTTGGCCTTTTGGGATATTGAATATCCAATTTTTATGATGACAAGTGTCAAGTGGTAGATAACTGTTACGATCTACATCTTTGAAGTGTGTTTTTGAGAAGAGTTTACCGTTTTCCTGTCCAATTTCCAAGTATAGGAAGGTAATTTGTTTATCACTGTTATCCCAGGATAGTATTATATTTCTGTCGTTCCTTTTCAGGTTTTCCAAGAAGTTGGTTAGTTTATTATGGTCGCCTTTGCATAGAATGAACACGTCATCAATATACCTACGGTAAATGTGGAGCTCTTCTGGTCTATTGGCAAACACTTCCTCATCCTCTCATTTTGCCATAAATAGGCCTGCTACACTGGGGGCAAACTTTGCCCCCATAGCCACTCCTGTTCGTTAATGATAGTAGTTGCGGTTAAACCAGAAATAGCTATTTTTCAAGCAAAAATCCAGGCTCTTCACTAAGTATTTTCTTTGTATGAAAAGAAAAAATGAGTAGCGCTAAACCAATGGTGCATCAATCCTACAGTGCATAAATAACATATGACTTCGTGACATAAGACCATAATAAGTAAAGTGAATTTACATATATAGATACCTGTAAAAAAGAAAGCAAACAAATATAAATGTGTAAAGAAAACCATCAAATGCGATAATCGCTCATGAAAATCGCACATTGAAAAATTGTGAACAATGTGAACACTAAATAAATAAAATAAGTATATAAAACAAGTCCAAGAAAATCTTCATCAAAAATCTTCAAAAAGAATTCCACCCGTGCAGTGCTGATAGAAAATCAATCCATCTCTGTAGATATTAAATATTGCAAACTGTTCAAAAGTGCTCCACCACCAAAATGAGAGTTGAGAGTTACTTCTTACCAGAAGTAGATGACACCCCACTACAGGGTGTCAAACATGCCTGTATACAGATGTTTCTCCTCAGATCTCCCTGGAGATGTGGCAAATGCAGCAGCCTAATGACCCACTTAGCAGCTCAGCTCCACAGAATGATTATCAGGAATGTGAGTCAGCACATAAAATGAAATAAGAAGGGGGGGGGGGCTCGCATAGTGTAAAAAACTTCAGATGTTTATTGGTAAATAAAATGGTTACACTTACAACAAAAACGAGCAGATCAGGCCTTATATGTATGGCGCGCCGGCCGGACACACCAAAACACACCCGTCCTCCCAGAACATCCAATAGTAAAAGTCGAGGTGACGTCAGCGCGTCGCTCCGCCCTACCGGTTTCGCAATAGAGTTGCGTCGTCCAGGGGCATTTTCTTTGTATACATGGAAGTCTAGTGTGTTTCCTAAGTCCCCATTTAATAGCTTCGCAAGCTTGGTGATGCAATATTATTGTATACAGAGACGAGACGTCTGCTGTGGCTAACCACCATGGTCCTTCATCTATTGGTATGTCACCAAGTAGTAGTGTAAAATCTGTTTGGTATCACGAAGAAAGGCCGCTGTGTCTTGTACTGCTGGTTGGAGGCAATGGTCAATATATTGCCCCATCCTGGCTGTTAGTGAGTCAATGCCATTGACTATAGGTCTTGATGGTGGGTTGACTTTATCCTTATGGATTTTCGGGAGTATGTAAATAATGGGGGTCCTACATGATTCCGGTATAGGATACTTTGCTTCCTTTTGGTTTAAAATATCTTTCTTTAGTCCCAGATGTACAATCTGTTCAAGTGCTTTTCCACACTTAAACACTGGATATCCTAGGAGGTGTATGTACGTTTCCTCGTCCTGTAAAAGGGAGTTCACACTTTTATTATATTGTTCTTTAGTGAGGACGACAATCCCTCCTCCTTTGTCCGCTGGACGTATAACCAGGTCTTTCCTTTTTGTAAGTTTGGGGATCCCACATTATGCTTTGGTTCTTGACATTTCTTAATTTTCAATGCCTTTAGTTCATCCAGTACGATTCTTTTAAAAACGTTGATATGTCTGTTGTCTTTTACCACGGGGAAATGGATTTGTTTCTTAGGGTGCTGTGACAGATTTCTTCTTCTTCTTGTGTTATCTTTGGTTTGCAGGGGTTATTTAAAATATATTTCTTGATGTTCAATTTCCTTATATATTTCTGAATTCCTATATAAGTTTGAAATTTGTCCATATTTTTAATCGGACCCCAACTTCCTCGTGAGATAATGGATGTTCACTAAGGTTAAAAATCCCTTTGCCTTTTATTCTCTTTTTCTATTTAATTCTCTTCCCTCCTCTGCAGCCTCTCATCTTTCCGGTGTTCTTCTTGGGTATCTCAGATCTTCGTTCCTCCTTGGTTGGTTGTTCTCCCTGCCCCTCTCTAAAAAAGACCTTTCATAATCCATATCCGATTGGTGATGTCTATCTGTCCTATCTTCATTGGATCTTCGTTCTAGGGGGGCATAGTAATTGTGAGTAGGGATGGGGCTTCTTTCGTATGTTCTATATGCACCTGCGATTACGATTGTAATTACTTAGGATTTTAATTACTTTATTGGATCACTGCTATATTATTTTATTCACAACTGGAAGTACTGTGAAAATTTATTTGATGCTCTTTTCATTATTCTGATGCTTGTTATGTGCTTTTAGCCAGGATTTTATTCCTTATTACCTGATCTTATATCGTCCATTGTCTAGTTTCAGTTAAATTTTTTGCGCGCTACTACCTTCTCTTTATCAATTCTTTTTTGGGTTCAGACATTTCCCCTAAGTGTGCGCTGCATTTTATTAGTTGCCACTCTTTGTGCTGGCGCAGGATTACCTTTTATATTTTTATACCTATACCTATTCCAATCCAATCTTGCTGCCGCCATGGATGTTTTCAAATTTTTAGATAAAAGACAGGTCAATTTAGAGGAAGTTTTTAACATTACTACACCCACCAATAAGGTTAGTGACCTTGAGAGTCTCATGCGCAAACTAGGCCACAATATGGAGAAGAAAGTGAGCCTCTGGTGGGATATCACCACTTTTGAACAATATCTGAAGGACAGTATTGTTCCAAGAAGACTCAGGTGGGATATCATTCCCAATGATGGTCTAACAGACCAAGATTCAATCGATGACTGGTTCAAATTTTTCAATGGAAAAGGTATGGAACTACTCATGTTCCTATTAGAAAGGAAAAAGAAGAAACAAAAAGTTATAGATGAGATAATAACTTGAGTAAAAGAGGAACTAGAAGCCTATAAAGATACAGCGGAGTTTATAGCTTTGACCGTCCAACTGAATAGAGACCTTATAAAAAAGGATAAAGAGGTACAACAAAGAAAAAGCAAAAAATACAATAGGGATATGAACGATTTTAAAACTGACAGAGCTTTTAAATGGCAGAGCCAATTAGGCAACCTGGACCCGATCTCATCATACTCTACTCCAGAGAAAACAGTGAGAGTACAACCGGAATATACCAACACAGAAACTAGATATGAAACTAATAATAATAAACCCCAGGAGATGTACGACCAAGGAAAACAAGACCCACAAAGATATGATGAAAGACAAACTAACTACCATCAACAAACGCTACATAGAAATGAGGGAAGACCCACACCATACCGGAATGATAGAAGACCACAATATCAAGATAGAACACCACAGAATGGATGGAAAAAGCCTTTCTGGAAAAACAATAAAAAGAATAATGGACACAATAATGGGCCTAGGCAACAGCAAGACCAGAGAGACAATAGGCCTTACCAATATAACCAAAGGGACAACAGAGGCCAAATGAATGAGAATAGAGACCGACAATATGACAACCATGCAGCAAGGGGGAGAAGCCTAGATAGACAACAAGAAAGAAGAGATGGAGGACAACAACATTACCCACCCCCAGGTGCATATAGAACATACAAAAGAAGCCCCATCCCTACTCACAATTACTATGCCCCCGTAGAACGAAGACCCAATGAAGATAGGACAGATAGACATCACCAATCGGATATGGATTATGAAAGGTCTTTTTTAGAGAGGGGCAGGGAGAACAACCAACCAAGGAGGAACGAAGATCTGAGATACCCAAGAAGAACACCGGAAAGACGAGAGGCTGCAGAGCAGGGAAGAGAATTAAAAAGAAAAAGAGAATAAAAGGTGAAGGGATTTTTAACCTTAGTGGACATCCATTATCTCACGAGGAAGTTGGGGTCCTGGATAAAGGACTTAAATACGCACCGATTAAAAATATGGACAAATTCCAAACTTATATAGGAATTAAGAAATATATAAGGAAATTGAACATCAAGAAATATATTTAAATAACCCCTGCAAACCAAAGATAACACAAGAAGAAGAAGAAATCTGTCACAGCACCCTAAGAAACAAATCCATTTTCAACCCCGTGGTAAAAGACAACAGACATATCAAAGTTTTTAAAAAATCGTACTGGATGAACTAAAGGAATTGAAAATTAAGAAATGTCAAGAACCAAAGCATAATGTGGGATCCCCAAACTTACAAAAAGGAAAGACCTGGTTATACGTCCAGCGGACAAAGGAGGAGGGATTGTCGTCCTCACTAAAGAACAATATAATAAAAGTGTGAACTCCCTTTTACAGGACAAGGAAACGTACATACGCCTCCTAGGAAGTCCAGTGTTTAAGTGTAGAAGAGCACTTGAACAGATTGTACATCTGGGACTAAAGAAAGATATTTTAAACAAAAAGGAAGCAAAGTATCTTATACCGGAATCATGTAGGACCCCCATTATTTACATACTCCCGAAAATCCATAAGGATAAAGTCAACCCACCATCAAGACGTATAGTCAATGGCATTGACTCACTAACAGCCAGGATGGGGCAATATATCGACTATTTCCTCCAACCAGCAGTACAAGACACAGCGGCCTATCTTCATGATACCAAACAGATTTTACAGATACTTGATGACATACCAATAGATGAAGGACCATGGTGGTTAGTCACAGCAGACGTCTTGTCACTGTATACAATAATATTGCATCACCAAGCTTGCAAAGCTATTAAATGGGGACTTAGGAAACACACTAGACTTCCATGTATCCAAAGAAAATACTTAGTGAAGAGCCTGGATTTTTGCTTGAAAAATAGCTATTTCTGGTTTAACCGTAACTACAGGGGGTCCCCGAGTTACGAACTCGTTAGGGACTGCCCGCCTGTACGGAAGTCGGAAATGTTCGTAAGTCGGCCGCGCATGCGCAGACCGACAGATACGGGGATTTCCGGACATTTCCGATGTTCCGTCTAATGCCGTTCTGCGCATGCGCCACAAATTACGGACATTTCCGGCATTTTCCGAGGCTCCGTATGGCCGCGCATGCGCAGAACGTCCGAAAGACGGCGAAAAAGAGCGAAAAATGGCGGAGGGTCCCCGCAGCGCCCTGTTCGTAAGTAGGGGTTGTTCGTAGGTCGGGCGTTCGTAAGTCGGGGACCCCCTGTACTATTATCAATGAACAGGAGTGGCTATCGGGGCAAAGTTTGCCCCCAGTGTAGCAGGTCTATTTATGGCAAAATGGGAGGATGAGGAAGTGTTTTCCAATAAACCAGAAGAGCTCCACATTTACCGTAGGTATATTGATGACGTGTTCATTCTATGGAAAGGCGACCATAATAAACTAACCAACTTCTTGGAAAACCTGAACAGGAACAACAGAAATATAATACTATCCTGGGATATCAGTGACAAACAAATTACCTTCCTAGACTTGGAAATTGGACAGGAAAACGGTAAACTCTTCTCAAAAACACACTTCAAAGATGTCGATCGTAACAGTTATCTACCACTTGACACTTGCCATCATAAAAATTGGATATTCAATATCCCAAAAGGCCAACTCATGCACCTCAGGCGGAACTGCATAGAAAAGGAACATTTTATGAGTCAAGCTCAAAATATGAAACTGAGGTTTATCGAATAAGGCTACTGTAACGAGATGATAGACAGAAATATAATTGAAATAGAAAGAATGAACCGGACCGACCTGATTAAGGATAAACCCAAAGAAAAAATCTGGCAAGATACTGTACCCATTATCTTGGATTATAGTGCACAGCACAAACAAATCGAAAAAATCATGAAAAGGAATTGGAATATATTACAAGCAGATACACGCTTAAAATAGATTCTTCCCACTTACCCTAAATTTGTATACAGGAGAGCCCCCACGATCAGAGACAAGGTAGTCAAAAACATCCCAGATACCCCTAGTAGAGGACTAACCTTCTTCACGGGTAAAGGTTTTTACCCGTGCAAAAGCTGTTATGCATGTACAAGGACTAAGTGACCAAATGAAAAAAAGAGAGACTTTGTATCAAACAGTACTGGTAACACCCATACAATCAAAGATTTTATCTGCTGCAACACAATAGGAGCCGTATATGTCCTCGAATGTAGTTGTGGACTCCAGTATGTAGGCCATTCCAAGAGACCACTGAGGGTCCGAATAAAAGAGCACGTTCAAAATATACAGAAAGGCTTTGACAAGCACAATGTGTCTAGGCATTTTGCCACCCACCACAAGAAGGACCCCTCAAATTTAAAATTTTGGGGAATAGAGCCCTACATCAAACATTGGGAAAAAAAAGAGGGGGGATCCCCTATGGGTTGGACTTTTAAGGCATAAAAAACGTTTAACCCCAGATTGAAAACTAGGTAGTATATATAGAAAATAGTTTGTTACAAAAAATTGGTATATAAAGTATTAACATACATAAAAATATAAAAAGAAGAACTGGAATGTTCAAACAGTACTTAAATTGCAAGGTACAGAATATGAATGTATCTCGTAAAGATTGTCTCACACCCGACGCGTTTTGGAGATTGGTAGTTTCCTCCTTCTTCAGGGGTGAGAGTATAATAACATTCCTATTGTATAGAAAGATATAATAGTAAAGTAGTAAGTCAAGATATAAGTATCGTACATAAGCTTAAAGATAAAGGAACAGGGACTCACACTGAATTGAAATACCGTATACAAGAGCATTCCAGGTTGATTTAAAAACAACGGCTGGGAGGAGGAGCTTCTTCACCCTATGTTGTCCTGAGAGGCATTGTTTAACAGGAAACGGATACCCATCAACAAAGAGAGGAGCCCGGCATCCAAAAGATGGAAAAACGCCACAGACTGCTCCAACTGTTGGAATTGTTGTATGTGTCGCGGTGAAAAAGATATATATGGGAGGACGCCAAACAGGCACACTGGGGTCGGATAGCAATGTGAGAGCCCTATTAAAGTGAAGCATATATAGACATGTATAAGTTTATTAATCACCATAAAGGGGGAGATTCCTATTTAAAGACAAGTTATACACTCATAACCTGTTTTCAATACCTGTTACTATATCTTGGTTAACTGCACTGCTGATCCTAGGATCTTTTTGCTGTACAGATGGTACTTGAACCAATGGCTCTAAGAAAAAGAACAACCAAAAGTGTCCATAATAGTAGGTTATTCCCAAAATAATTACCCCCCCAGGGCATATATCAATACGCATATAGAAGTGTTGTCACATATTTTTTATATATAGATCCTTATGCAGCTAGTTAGTACAGAGAGTGTATTCATAAATGTTGTCCTTGAAAGACCAAGTGTATAATAGGTTTTTGAATCTAAGAGTGAAATTAAAAATAAAATAAAGATTTTGATGAAAATTAAAGTATATGTGGGGTACGCGGAGGAAAAATATTGGCAAGAAAGTATGTGTTGTTCAAAGGCCCATTAGGGCTGAAGGATATATACTACCGCGCTTACATGTATAGTTCCTATATGTATATGTTTTATTATAAAAAAAATTCATTATTTTTTCAATATTTTTTCAATAGTCTTGCCAATTTAACCTCTGCTGTATATTAATCCACATTTATATACGTTGTATTATATTATATTTACTGACACATCTTATACATATAGTCAAGGTAGATGTAGAGAAGCTTATATTAGTATGGTGTTTAAGTGGGTCTTTTTGGGATCAAAGATCTCAGTTTATAATGGAAAACAAACATGAAAGAATGACAGCCCAGCTGCGCATTGAGAGATGGAAAACTGTGATAAACCACAGGGAGGGGAATAAAGTTAGATTTAAATTTAAATGGTGGGAAAGATAGTACTGAAAGTTTTTACCTTTTTTAAAAGTGTCTGACTGCTCGCCTCCTCCTCAGCCCGACAAGTGCAGGTTCTGAGTGGAGCGTGCATTGTATTTTATATTATCCCCTGCCTCTCAATCAGCTGTTGGGGATACAGCTGATTACTGAGAGGCAGGGGGAAAGATAGGGCTCTCTGACCCGGCCCCTGAGTGCTGCGCGCATCCCGGTCCCCGCACACCAATGAATGGTACGCATCGTGACCCGTACCCGCCCACAGCTCCCGCCGGCACGTCATGCCTCACCAGCGGACATCGCATGTCCGCTGGGTGAAGCAAGATGGAGTCCCGGCGTCGGAGGACGACGCCGGGCATTCCCAATTCGCCGCCTCGTCCATCTAATAGTGGGCGGGCAGCTGGGCGTGCCGGGTGGCCCACTGGGCGTCCCCCATCACCGCGAACTATAGGTAAAAGAGTGATTGGTATTTATATGGGTGGTTGAAACTTCTTCGTCCAGGCGCTTTACAATAGGAGGCAGAATCTGAAATATAAATGCAGAAAAAGAGAAAAAAAGAGAGATGTCAAATGGATAACAAAAAGCGAGTATATAGTTAAAGGCTGCACATATATGAAAACCAATAGATTATATGCCTAAGAGTGCCACATTAAATTCATACATGCACATTAGTAGTGTGAATTCAGCATATAGAATTTCAAATAAATATAGCAAAAAGATACTACGAGAGTACAAAATAATATTTGAACATGTATATAGTTGGTATGAATTCAACATATGATATCCCAGATGGGTATAGCAAGGGGATGTCAAGGGGAAATTTATGCGGTTTCCAATGCATCACATGCAACCCCAATTGCGACACTTATGCGTCGCTAACCACTTAAATGGAGTGTACATCAAATTTTTATTGCTTCAAGGAAAGATTAATTATTGTAAATATTTTTTCACACTAGTTAATAATCGCAGTATATACTATGTGCGCATGGAAAGTGCAGCATGAATTTCTGGATTCATTTTTCAGACAGGGAATAAATGGAGGGGGAGGGGGATGGGAATTTTGTGTTTTGTTTATCCTTTCAAGGAATGTAAATTTCCTTAATAGAGAGAGGGATGAGAACAAAGGGGGTGGGCAATAAACATATAAACTCATTTTAAATTTCATTTAGATATTTGAATCATATCTAAATTTAGTAATCAAGAACAACAGATAAGAAAAATTGTGGACAAATATTGGCACCTTTTGACCCAGGACTCCACCTTGGGCCCATTCGTTACGGAAAAACTCCTATTTACGTTTAGGAGAGACACATCTTTGAGAGACCAAATCATTAGCAGCGAGTTCAATGAAAAAATCATTGCAAATATAAGGGCACATACATGTGCGGATCCTGCAATTACTGCAAATTTATGTGGGTGTAGAAAAATCCAAAATTACCAGATGGCCAGATCTTTAAGGCGAAACACTTCGCAAATTGCAAAACGATAGGGGTCATATATTTGTTACAATGCGATTGTTCATGTTTCTATATAGGGAAGACGAAGTTGGAATTTTGGAAAAGAGCGTATAAACATATTATTAGCATGCAAGCCTGTGATCCAGATCTCCTATTGGGGAGACATACAACTATTGTCCATGCGGGCAAATTTCCGAGGATTAAATTTCTCATTTTGGATCGCATCCATCCAAATCCGAGAGGAGGTGACTGGAACAAGTCCCTCCTCCAATTAGAAGCACGCTGGATCTTCAGGCTAAAAGCAACTCAGGCCCTGGGCCTCAATGAGGCTATATGGTTCAAACCCTTTTTGGAGGGTTTTTCATCCGGAGGGATGGAAAAATGATTTTGAAAACTGGCTAGTAACATCTTTAAAATGAGATTATATGTTTATTGCCCACCCCCTTTGTTGTCATCCCTCTCTCTATTTAGGAAATTTACATTCCTTGAAAGGATAAACAAAACACAAAATTCCCATCCCCCTCCCCCTCCATTTATTCCCTGTCTGAAAAATGAATCCAGAAATTCATGCTGCACTTTCCATGCGCACATAGTATATACTGCGATTATTAACTAGTGTGAAAAAATATTTACAATAATTAATCTTTCCTTGAAGCAATAAAAATTTGATGTACACTCCATTTAAGTGGTTAGCGACGCATAAGTGTCGCAATTGGGGTTGCATGTGATGCATTGGAAACCGCATAAATTTCCCCTTGACATCCCCTTGCTATACCCATCTGGGATATCATATGTTAAATTCATACCAACTATATACATGTTCAAATATTATTTTGTACTCTCGTAGTATCTTTTTGCTATATTTATTTGAAATTCTATTTGCTGAATTCACACTACTAATGTGCATGTATGAATTTAATGTGGCACTCTTAGGCATATAATCTATTGGTTTTCATATATGTGCAGCCTTTAACTATATACTCGATTTTTGTTATCCATTTGACATCTCTCTTTCTTTTTTTTTCTCTTTTTCTGCATTTATATTTCAGATTCTGCCTCCTATTGTAAAGCGCCTGGACGAAAGAGTTTCAACCACCCATATAAATACCAATCACTCTTTTACCTATAGTTCGCAGTGATGGGGGATGCCCAGTGGGCCGCCCGGCACGCCCAGCCACCCGCCCACTATTAGATGGACGAGGCGGCGAATTGGGAATGCCCGGTGTCGTCCGATGACGGGACTCCATCTTACTTCACCCAGCGGACATGCGCTGTCCGCTGGTGAGGCATGACGTGCCGGCGGGAGCTGTGGGCGGGTCCGTGTCACGATGCGTTCCATTCATTGGTGCGCGGGGACCCGGATGCGCGTGCAGCACTCGGGGGGCCAGGTCAGAGAGCCCTATCTTTCCCCCTGCCTCTCAGTAATCAGCTGTATCCCCAACAGCTGATTGAGAGGCAGGGGATAATATAAAATACAACGCTCGCTCCACTCAGAACCTGCACTTGTCGGGCTGAGGAGGAGGCGAGCAGTCAGAAACTTTTAAAAAAGGTAAAAACTTTCAGTACTATCTTTCCCACCATTTAAATTTAAATCTAACTTTATTCCCCTCCCTGTGGTTTATCACAGTTTTCCATCTCTCAATGCGCAGCTGGGCTGTCATTCTTTCATGTTTGTTTTCCATTATAAACTGAGATCTTTGATCCCAAAAAGACCCACTTAAACACCATACTAATATAACCTTCTTTACATCTACCTTGACTATATGTATAAGATGTGTCAGTGAATATAATATAATACAACGTATATGAATGTGGATTAATATACAGCAGAGGTTAAATTGGCAAGACTATTGAAAAAATATTGAAAAAATAATGAAAAAATAAGAAAAATTCTTATAATAAAACATATACATATAGGAACTATACATGTAAGCGCGGTAGTATATATCCTTCAGCCCTAATGGGCCTTTGAACAACACATACTTTCTTGCCAATATTTTTCCTCCGCGTACCCCACATATACTTCAATTTTCATCAAAATCTTTATTTTATTTTTAATTTCACTCTTAGATTCAAAAACCTATTATACACTTGGTCTTTCAAGAACAACATTTATGAATACACTCTCTGTACTAACTAGCTGCATAAGGGTCTATATACAAAAAATATGTGACAACACTTCTATATGTGTATTGATATATGCCCTGGGGGGGTAATTATTTTGGGAATAACCTACTATGATGGACACTTTTGGTTGTTCTTTTTCTTAGAGCCATTGGTTCAAGTACGATCTGTACAGCAAAAATATCCTAGGATCAGCGGTGCAGTTAACCAAGATATAGTAACAGGTATTGAAAACAGGTTATGAGTGTATAACTTGTCTTTAAATAGGAATCTCCCCCTTTATGGTGATTAATAAACTTATACATGTCTATATATGCTTCACTTTAATAGGGCTCTCACATTGCTATCTGACCCCAGTGTGCCTGTTTGGCGTCCTCCCATATATATCTTTTTCACCGCGACACATACAACAACTCCAACAGTTGGAGCAGTCTGTGGCGTTTTTCCATCTTTTGGATGCCGGGCTCCTCTCTTTGTTGATGGGTATCCGTTTCCTGTTAAACAATGCCTCTCAGGACAACATAGGGTGAAGAAGCTCTTCCTCCCAGCCGTTGTTTTTAAATCAACCTGAAATGCTCTTGTATACGGTATTTCGATTCAGTGTGAGTCCCTGTTCCATTATCGTTAAGCTTATGTTTGTACAATTTTTTCTTTTTTGCAACTGTTACTATATGTATAGGTACTTATATCTTGACATACTACTTTACTATTATATCTTTCTATACAAAAGGAATGTTATTATACTCTCACCCCTGAAGAAGGAGGAAACTACCAATCTCCGAAACGCGTCGGCTGTGAGACAATCTTTACGAGATACATTCATATTCTGTACCTTGCAATTTAAGTACTGTTTGAACATTCCAGTTCTTCTTTTTATATTTTTTATGTATGTTAATACTTTATATACCAATTTTTTGTAATAAACTATTTTCTATATATACTACCTAGTTTTCAATCTGGGGTTAAACGTTTTTATGCCTTAAAAGTCCAACCCATAGGGGATCCCCCCTCTTTTTTTTTCTCGAATATAGGATGTGGCATATAATATAAATTCCCCTCTTCATACATGTGTAGTCCACGCTAAGCCTACAATTCTCTCTACATGAAACATTGGAGGGGAGGGCATAAGGTCAGAACCCTAAGCCAACTTGAATTAAAGTGGATTTTTAGCTTAGATACCCTCACGCCACATGGCCTAAATATAGAATTCGATCTAAATTGCTTCCTTAGTGACTTTTAAATATATCAGTCTTTTAATCCCCATGTACATGTCAAATTTACCACCATCTTTCCTGGAGTTCCCTCCCTTTTTAACCACTTGCCGACCGGCGCACGACGATATACGTCGACAGAATGGCACGGAGCGGCTAAACGGGGAGATGCCGAGATAAACAGCATCTCCCCGTTCTGCCTAGCAACTAGTGACGCCGATCTCTGCTCCCTGTGATTGGAGCAGAGATCAGCATTCACTAGCTGACAGCCACGCCCCCCCACAGTAAAAAAAACACCCCTAGGCCTACTTAACCCCTACACTGCCACCTTGTGGTTAACTCCTAAACTGCCAGTGTCATTTATACAGGAATCAATGCATTTAAATGCATTAATTGCTGTAAAAATGACAATGGTCCCAAAAATGTGTCAAAAATGTCCGATGTGTCCACCATAATGTCGCAGTCACAAAAAAAATCGCAGATCTCCGCCATTAATAAAAAAAAAAAATTATTAATAAAAATGCTATAAACTATCCCCTATCTTGTAAACGCTATAACTTCTGCGCAAACCGATCAATAATCGCTTATTGCGATTTTTTTTACCAAAAATATGTAGAAGAATACGTATCGGCCTAAACTGAGGAAAAAAAATGTTTTTTTTATATATTTTTGGGGGATATTTATTATAGCAAAAAATAAAAAATAATGCATTTTTTTTCAAAATTGTCGCTCTATTTTTGTTTATAGCGCAAAAAATAAAAACCGCAGGGGCGATCAAATACCACCAAAAGAAAGCTCTATTTGTGGGAAAAAAAGGACGTCAATTTTGTTTGGGAGCCACGTCGCACGACCGCGCAATTGTCAGTTAAAGCGACGCAGTGTTTTTTTTTTTTTTAAAATTGTTTATTTATAATAATACAACAGTTACATATATAGTATATCTCTGTTTTTATTATTATTTATATTATACAATAATGCCTCTTAGGTTATATTTTATATGACGTAATTTCCGGTATAATATTTATATATATATATATATATATATATATATATATATATATATATATATATATATTTTTTTTTTTTTAATTGTACAATAAGAAGATATAAGGAGTAGAAAAAAAAAAAAGGAAAACAAAAAAAGAAACAGGTGGCATAAGAGTACATGTAAAAGTCTACAATGGTAAATGTAAGGTTTAACGTCTGCTGTTTCCAAAAGTGGATAATTTAGGTAGAATGTCCATTACATTAACCTATTATCGCGTAAATCAGGGTGGTCAAACAGAGTGCAAGCAATGTATCTATGTAACAATGAGGTAACAGGCTGTTCAGAAACTGGCACTAGTGGGGATTAAGGGGGGGGGGGGGGTGTCTGAATCAAGGGAATATATTGACTCGTCCCAGTTCTTCCAGATCTTATCAAACAAGGGTAGTTTATCATCAATCTTTGCAGTCAAATGTTCCATTCTGCATATTTCTGTGATTATTGTAAGGAGGTGTTGGAAAGTGGGGGGGGGGGGGGGAGATAACCATTGTCTAGGAATGGCTCTCTTTGCTGCCAATAGTATGAAAGATCCGAGTTTTTGTAACGGTTTAGGAATTCCCGGGAAAGGAAGGCCTAGCAGGAAGTGTATAGGGGTTCTCTGTATTGTGCTGGAGAGGAGCGATTGTAGCAGTTTATGAACTTCAGTCCAGTAAGGGTCAAGAATAGAGCAGTCCCAAAAAATATGGATATGGGTACCTACAGACTGTCTACATCTCCAGCATAAGTTGGGGACAGATGGGTTTTGAGCATGGAGT
Organism: Lithobates sylvaticus; assembly: GCA_028564925.1. Classification (NCBI taxonomy): domain Eukaryota; kingdom Metazoa; phylum Chordata; class Amphibia; order Anura; family Ranidae; genus Lithobates; species Lithobates sylvaticus. The sequence goes on from CM053034.1 coordinate 126,606,484, forward strand.
ATGTCTGGGGTTCTATACCAAAAAAATAATATTTTGATAGCAGTTTCCTTGTGTGTTACGCATCGTGAGATTTTCGAGGTGGATTCCCATATTTTATCCCAGTCTATCAGTGAGATTGGACGATTCAATGCTCGAGACCATTTCTTCATATAATTATGCGTCGAGTCTGTCAGGGGAGGAGTTTCGTGCAACATCTTATATATAGAAGATATTAGTTTGGTTTCATATGGACCATCAGCACATAGCATTTCAAAAGCTGTGGGTTTTTCTAAAGTGAGGGAGGGAGAGCAGGAGAGGAAATAATGTTTAAATTGCACGTAAGAGTATTCTAAGGAAGTGGGGAGGTTGTGTTTCTTTTGTAGTTCCTTGAAGGTACAGAGTTTACGAGATGCTGGGTGTACCAAGTGTCGCAGCTGAAAGATCCCTGCTTGCGTCCATGGAAGAGTGCGTGTATATGACATTCCATCTGGGATGTCCGGGTTAAATAAGACATTCTGGAGAGGGAAGCATGATGAAGACAGGGCAAATCGTTCAGCACACTTCTTCCAGATGGATAGGGAAAAAAGCATCGGAGCTAGACAGAGGGACCTCAATTGGGGCATAAATTTGTTGGAAGCTGGCCATTGTAAATAGCACAGATGTACTGGGGCAGCAATACTCATTTCTATTTCGGCCCATCTGCTGGGAGCTTTTCTAGAGGTCCAGGTGGCCATTGCCCTAAGGTGTGAGGTATAATAATATTTAATGAGATCTGGAGCAGCTAGTCCGCCTTTGGACCCGAGGGCAAAGACCACCGATTTGGCGATTCTATGGGACGCGTTGTTCCAAATAAATTGTAGGAATTTTCTCTGGAGATTTTTCAGCTGCGACATTGGAACTGAGATTGGGAGAATTTCAAACAGATAAAGCAGTTTAGGTAGTATTGCCATTTTGAGGACATTGATCCTGCCGAGGAGAGATATAGGGATGGAGGACCAAAGATTGAGAAGTCTTGTTATTTCCGAGATCATAGGAGAGAAATTGGCCTGGTAGAGGGAGGTGTATGAGGGGGTTAAATGTATGCCCAGGTATTTTAGTGAGGACGTGCACCATCTATATTTATATGTAGATTGTAGGGAGGAGAGTACATCTGGGGGTATGTTTATAGGAAGGGCTTCCGTTTTTGACTGGTTGATTTTAAATCATGATATGGAGCTAAAGGAGGATAGTATATCGTGTAGAAGAGGTAAGGAGGAGTCTGGGCGAGTGATAGTTAGCAAGATATCATCAGCGAAAAGTGATAGTTTATAGTCAAGTCCTCGTAGTGAAACCCCTCGTAATTCAGGGTGATCTCTGATGGCTACCGCAAGTGGTTCAAGGCTTAATATAAATAGTAGGGGAGATAGGGGGCATCCCTGTCTGGTTCCGTTGCTAAGAGTGAACCTCTGTGATGTGTAAGAGGACAGTTGAACTTGGGATGTAGGAGATGAGTATAAGGCTTGTATAAAGGGACCAGAGAATCCAAACTTTTGTAGGACCGCGAACATGAATGGCCAGCTTAAACGGTCAAATGCTTTTTGGGCATCTAGGCTTAGCACTATGGTGGGCTGTTTGGTCTTATTCACTAAGTCTATTAGGTCAATGGTTCTCCTCGTATTATCACCTGCGTGTCTTGTTGGGACGAATCCTACTTGGTCTTTATGAATTAAGGTTTTCAGCATGGGGGATAGTCTGTTAGCTAATATTTTAGTGAAGATTTTATAGTCTGAATTTAGTAAGGCTATAGGGCGGTAGTTATCAGGTATGGCTGGGTCCTTACCCGGTTTGGGGATAACTGTTAGATTGGCGTGCATGAATTGTGGGTGTGGAACAGTACCTTTGAGGAGGGAGGTGTATAGGTTTTGAAGATGGGGATTAAGGATCGGCAGGAAAGCCTTATAGTAGGAGTAGGGAAGACCATCCGGACCTGGGGATTTGTGAGACGGAAGATTTTTAATCACATCAGTTATTTCTGTGGAATCGATTGGGGAGTTGAGTGTGGAAAGCTGTGTAGGGGAGAGGTTAGGTAGTCTAAGAGAGGACATGAAGCTTTCAAATTTAGTTTGAGATAATTGGGCGTTCGGGTCTGAGCTTAAACAGTTATATAATTAGTTATAAAAATTTCCGAACGTTTTGGTCATAGTCATGGGGCAATGTGTGGGTATACCGTCCGGCTGTATTAAATGGTCTGGTATTGATAGGTACGGTCGTGGTTTTAGCCTGTTAACTAGCATGGTGTGGGGTTTGTTAGCAAATTCGTAAAACTTTTGTTTGGCCCATAGCATGGATTTAGAGATTTTATTCATGTCAAGTGATTTGATCCTATTTCGGAGTGAGGTAACAGTTCTCAACTTTTCCACCGTGGGGGAAGCCAGGATTCTCTTTTCTGCAGAGTAAAGTTGGTCAATGAGATCGGTTTTTATTTATGCAGAGTCTCGCTTTAAGCGTGAGCCTGTGGATATACATTCACCTCTAAAAAAAGCCTTGTGGTCTTCCCACAAGGTGGACACCTCAGAGACTGAACCCTCATTTAATTGAAAAAATTCGACTAGTTTTTGTTCTAGGTGCGAGTGGGATAGTGTTTTTTTTAGCATGGATTCATTAAGGCGCCAGTGGCAGGATTTCGGGGTGGTAGACGTTAATAGTATATCAAGTTCAATGGGTGCATGGTCCGACCAGGTGATAGGGTTTATCTCGGATGATACAACATAAGGGAGGAGGGGGGCAGTGACCAGAAAATGGTCTAGTCTGGAATATAGTTTGTGGGCATGGGAGTAGAAGGAATAGGTCCTTTGGGTGGGGTTTGACCCTCCATGTATCAAAAAGGTTATGTGACCTTGTTAGCTGGCGAAAAGATGCTGACAATTTCTGGGAGGTGGGTTGCTGAATATTTTTAAATAGGGTTTGTCTATCCCTGGTCGGTGACATGCACACATTGAAGTCGCCTCCCAATATCATAAAGGGTTGGGAAAAGGGTTGCAATTTTTCAAAAACTGAGTTCAGAAAGTTGATTTGTCCCACATTGGGGGCGTAAATGTTTGCTAAGGAGAAATGTGTGTTCAGATGATCACAATTCAGGAGAATAAAGCGGCCGTGAGGATCTAGGTAAGACGAAAGGACCCGTATAGGGCATGAACGTTTGATTAGAATCGCTACCCCCGCTTTGTCGGAGGCTATGTAAGCCGTCGGAAAATGTTTGGAAGCGAATTTGAAAGTTCCCTCAGATTTAAAGTGTGTCTCCTGAATCATGATCACCTCTGCGTTGGAGGCCCTGAACTCCTTCAGAGCTTGCCATCGTTTCTTGATGGAGTTCAGACCCTTCACATTACATGAATATATCTTAAGAGCCATAATCTATTAGGATTAGATAGTGCCATGGAGAACATTCTGCACAATAACTTGAAGTATATGAACAACCATATATGGTAACAGTTCGGGATAGAAATAAACCGAAGTTGAGCAAAAAAACAACATTGAACAGTGGTTACCTGAAGTTGGTCAAAAAAAGGGTGACCCATAAATTGTGTTCTCAAAAAGAACGCATGTGTATCAGAGGCAAGATTAATTGCACAAAAACAAAAATAAAACATGTGGAAAAAATAAAGAAAAAAAACATGGGATGGGGGGAAACATAAAACAAATAAGAAAAAGACAAGAAAAATAAAAAAGTCAAAAAATTTCTGTCGATGAGCCTGAAAGTAAATAAATTTCAGGCTACCCAGGCAAAAGCCATGGGTCTCAGTGGAACGCATGACGACTTGCAGGAGTCACCAAGTGTAGGGACGTGTGTTCCCGTCTCTACTTAAGAGGACTGCTCGGGTTCGGAGCGAAAAGAAGTAGTGCCAACATGGGCATGTGTAAAAAGAAACAAGAAAAATCGAGGCAGCGGAACCGAGATGAAACAAAAAGGAGATGAGTTTTCCAGCAGTTAGTGGATGATGAAGTTCATCTCAACGGTGAAAGAACGTGGTTCCCAGTCCTTTTCAAGGGGAAGAAGGCCATCTTTTAATGGGGCCGTGTTCTAGGCCTAAGAACATTTTCTCTGGGGGTGATCCGGAGAGTAAAAGAAACCAAAGCCGGTTCCTGGGGGGATAAAGGCCCTCTTCAGGTCGGGAATCTGTGAGGGTTAGGCCTCTGAGGAGTGGAGAAGTTCTTCTGCGAGCGTCGATGGACCGGGGTCCAGATCTTGGCTGGTGTGGTGAGAGGTTTTGTGTTCGGGATTGGAGCCTGAAAATCTTCTTCGGGTAGTGGTGGGAGCCCGAGGCTGCGGATAAAGGATTCCCCTTCATAGAGGTCCCTCAGGGAGTGTTGAACGCGATCTTTGGTCGCTGACAGGCGAAAGGGGAAACCCCAACGGTATGGAATCTGGTGGTTTTGCAGGTGCGTGGTAATCGGACGAAAGCTGCGCCTCTTTGCTAGGGTGATTGGGGATAGATCACTGAAGATCTGGATTCTGGATTGCTTGAATTCAATACGTGACTTGTTGCGGGTAGCATTCGTCAATGCTTCTTTGCTTTCATAAAAGTGGAAACGGACGATGACGTCTCTTGGGTTTGCATTAGGTGGTGGTTTCGGGGCTAATGATCTGTGTGCCCTGTCCAGGCGCCAATCTATGTCTGGTATATGGGGTGCCAGGGTAACGAAGAGGCCTAGGAGGTAGGGGCGAAGGTCTTTGTCACTGACCGTTTCAGAGATCCCTCTGATTCTTAGGTTCTGGCGTCTTTCGCGGTTCTCCAAATCTTCTTGCTGTATTTGAAGTTGAGAGACAGTGTGCTTCATACTGGCATTATCTTCTTCAAGGGCATGCACATATTGGGTTAGTTCATCAAATTTATTTTCAAGGGTGTCAGTACGTTCCCCTAGTTGGTCGATTTCACCCCTCAGCTCGTGTGCAATTTTACCCACTTCTTTAGCAATGCTGTGGGTTAGGTCATGTAAAAGCAGGTTGAGCCTTGTGTCTAGTACTGCTATCGTCACTACATCTGTTGGGGTTTCAGATGTGTGTGGGGAGTGAGGTTGTGGGGATTGCTGGGAAGGCTGGGAGTTGTTGTCCTCTGCGGCCGGGTTGCGCGGCTCCACATGTGGCCTGGAAGCGTGCGCCGGGCCCAGTGAGTCACTCGAGGCCGGGGATTGCGGCCTATACAGGAAGCGCTCCATACCTGAGATAGGCCGCGATGGCAGCGGCGGGATAAAGCCTCTGTAAATGCTTTTTTGAAAGCCAATCTTCCCCATACGTTGCCTGGGGGGTTCCGGCAGTCAGCGGTGTCGCTCCTGTGTTTAGGGCTGCTCGTGTAGCTGTGTAGGAGCCGCGGGTCGGGAGACGGGGACCGGAGCTCTTCCTTTACACGTCCGCCATCCCGCACGCCGCATGACAGTCACAGATTTACACTGCTCACCAGTTCAAAACTTCAGCACTTGCACTTTTCTTGGATTGAAGAATTATTTACTGCACTTATGATATTGAAAAAACATAAAGGAAAACTATATTTATTTATTTATATTTCTGTTCCTTTTCACTTCAGTCATATATCACTCTTTTTTTTTTGTGTCAGACAAAGTTCAAAAAACGAGTACAAGATATGGTATTTCGCTACATGATGGGGAATAGGGACATAAAGAGAAGGGAATGTTGCAAAAAAGACATTCAATATACATTATATTTCTCTGTAATATATGACATTTTTCTAATCACATAGATGTTGTATTCCAGTGTATCCATTTGCTATTAAAGGTATGTAAAGTATCATACAAAGTGTGGTGGTTATGTTCTGAAAGTTTGATTGCTTCCATTCTGGCAAGGACTTGTGACCAAGGGAGAGCTGGGGAGCGCCAGTTGAAAGCTATAACCCAGTGTATGGCAACAAATAGGGTAAAAATTATTTTTTCACAAGGTGCCGGGATATTGGGAATGGAAGAGAAACATAAACACATTTGTATCGTTGGGGTGATTGAACGACCTGCGATAGAGGATATTTTGCAGGACACTTTCTGCCAAATAGAGTTAAGATGGTTACAATTCCAAAAAATATGTGTAAGGGTGCCTAGTTCATTACAACCTCTGAAGCATAGTGGTGATACTGCAGGATATATGGAGTGAATTCTGGTGGGTGTCATATACCACCTTGTGTACAGTTTGACTGCTGTTTCACGTACTGAGTATGATATTGTGTTTTTAAACATGTTAACTAACATTTCTGACCATTCGTGCGGTTCAAAGGTAAGGCCTATGTCGGTTTCCCAGCTAAGCATCTGTTTCGTTTTTTCTGCTAGGGCAAACTCATTAAGCATGCAGTACAATTTGGAAATAATCCCCCTATCTCTGGAAGAGGAACGGCATAGGCATTCAAAATGAGTGTTTTCTACACGGGAATCTAATGAGCCTCTTCTAAGATAAAATTGTTTAATGTGTGTGTATCTGTGTATTTCAGAGTGGGGGAAATCGTGGATTGCTTGTAGTTGGAGAAAAGTTCTAAAATTAGGTCCTATTTTAAAGGCTTGGTATGTGGTGACCCCAGCTAAGTGCCAAAGGAGAAACTGGGAGCTATCTTGGAACGCTTGTGGAAAGTCTGGATCTCCTATAAATGAGAGAAGGGGAGAGAGGGGAGATGAAAGTTGAAATTTTTTCCCATATAATGACCAAAGGTATAATGATTGATATACTATAGTGTTGTGAGTGATAAATAGGTTAGGTTTGATAGATTTGGACCATAGTAGTCCTGAGGGGATAAAGGGGAGAATGGCTTGTGACTCAAATTTTAACCATGGGATGTGAGAAGACGGGGCATGCCATTGGGCTGTTTGCGCGAGTCTAGCTGATAAATAGTAGCGCCATAGATCTTGAAGCCTCAATCCTCCAAGAGGTTGAGGTCTGTATAATATGGATTTGTGAAATCTTGTTTTTTTTATGGTGCCAAATAAATTTGTTTACGTCTCTTTGAATTGAATCGATGTAAGATTTGGAAACATAAATGGGAAGAGCTCTAAAATAAAAAAGAAGTTTAGGTAAAATTGCCATTTTGATAGCGGTGACTCTACCCAGAAATGAGATGTGGTATTTGTCCCAGATGAGTGATCTGATGTTAGAAACTATGGGGTGATAATTTGTTTAGAAAAGCGTCTGAAAGTCGGGGGTAAGTTGTATCCCCAGATAGCGGAAACTATGGGTGCACCATGTAAATTAAAAATAGTTCTGTAATGAGGATGCAACATCGTTAGGGATATTTATTGGCATAGCTGAGCATCTGGATAAGTTTACCCCAAGGCCTGAGATTGTATGGAATGATTCTAATAAGGAGATTAGATTGGGTAATGCTATAAGGGGATTTGTTATAAACAAGAGAACATCATCAGCATAAAGGCTGAGTTTGAACTCTTCAGGGCCTTTGTGATAGCCTTTAATGTTGACATTTTCTGAGATGGCACGGGATAAGGGTTCAATAGCAAGGGCAAAAAGGAGGGGGGATAATGGGCAACCTTGCCTGGTGCCTTTTTGGAGAGGAAAGAATTGGGAATTGTTACCTGGGAGTTTTATTCTAGTTTGAGGGTCTCTATATAAGGCATGGAATCCCTGAAGGAATTCACCCGAGATACCATATTTGGGTAGTATGTGGTCCAGGTATGACCAACTGACGCTGTCAAACGCCTTATGAATGTCTAGGCTAAGGAGGAGTGTTTGTTTGGAGTATAAGTTGGCGTCTTGTATTATATTGGTGACTAGGCGTATATTGTCAGTGATTTGCCTTCCTGGGATGAACCCAGTTTGGTCTGGGGAGATTAGGGAAGTGATAACTGATGCTAATCTGTTCGCAAGTAATTTGCCGAATATTTTTAAGTCATTGTTGATTACTGAGATAGGGTGAAAATTTTGTGGTAGAGTGTGATCTTTATGGGGTTTGGGGATGAGAGACATGTTGGCTAGTAGCATGTCTGCAGGGAAGTTGTTCCTCTTTAAGATATGGTTATAAAGAAGGGCCAGTTTAGGTGATAAAATGTGTGAAAAATTTTTATAATAGGAGGCAGAAAATCCATCAGGGTCTGGGGCTGTGGAGGATTTAAGGGATTTAATAATTGATGTAATTTCAATTACGGTGCAAGGGGCATTTAATTGTTCAGATTGTAACCTAGATAGAGAGGGTAGTGTCAGGTTTGAAAACCAAGGTTGGGAGGTTGGGTCTTTAGTGGGGTGGGAATCTGTATAAAGCTCCTTGTAGTAATTAACAAATATATCCATTATATCATTTGGATGTGAGACCAGAGCTCCTGCTGAATTACGGAGTTTATGAGTGTGTTGGTTTTGTGGCTTGATTGAGTTTTTGTGCAAACATTGTGGATGCTGAATTGCTATACAACATAAATTTGTCTTTTGCCCATCTTAGAGCTTTTTCTGTTTTATCTGAAATAGAAGGTCTAAGGCTTGTTTTTTGTCGGTTATTTGTAGTAGGATGTCAGGGGTCGGACATTGATTATATCGGTTATATAACTTATCCAATGTTTTGGTGAGAGAGCGGAGCTCAAGAAGTTTAGCTCTATTCTTTTTGGAGGCTATATTGATAATATGACCTCTCATAACGGCCTTATGGGCTGTCCAAAGTGTGTCGGGTTGAGTGTCTGGGAGCTGGTTTTCAGTAAAGTAATCATTTATATTTGTGGTGAGAGTGTCAATAGTGGAAGGGTCCATTAATAGGGAGTCATTAAGTCTCCAGGTGTAAGTCGTGGGTTTAAGACCTATTCTGGTTAGTGTGGAAGCAACAATATGATGGTCTGACCACGGGCAGACATGTATTTCTGCGTTAATAGAGTTGGCCAGGATTGTAGGGGTACAGAAAATGTAATCTATACAAGCTGAGCTGTCGTGTGGGTTGGAATAGAACATATAGGATCTGCATCCAATGTTATGTGCTCGCCATGCGTCGATAAGTTGGAGTGTGTTTAGGTTGCGGGTCAGAGATTTGGGAAAAGCCTTGGAGGAGGGGGTGGTTCTGCTTCTGTCTAGAGTGGGGTGGGCTGTAAGGTTAAAATCGCCTCCAATTATTAAGTGAGGTGATAGATAGCGATCTAAAGTGGTAAAAAATTGTTGGAAAAATGTTGCTTGGGCTACATTTGGAGCATATATAGAGGCAATGGTTGTAGAGCGACCTTGTAGACTACCTTGCAATATAATAAATCTACTATCAGGATCTTTGTAAATATGTTCAACATCGAATATTGTGGAGTTTTTTATGAATATGGCCACTCCACGAGACTTAGTGGTATAAGTAGTATAATAGTGTTGTTTGAAAACTTTGTCAAAGTATTGGGGATGGTTTGCGTCAGAAAAATGAGTCTCTTGTAGTAAGAGGATGTCAGCATTTAAATTTTTGTAATGACAAAACGCTTTCTTTCGTTTCTGTGGAAGGTTAAAGCCTTGAACGTTATGTAAAATTACTTTTAATGTCATTGGGGAATATTTAAATATATAGCTTGGTGCTTGTTATACTGAAAGTGAGCGGAGTAGTGTCGCGGAATGGCCAGACCCACATCATGAGGTATGAGGGAAAATCGAAACATCTTAATAGAAAACAACAACTTTGTCTGATGCATAACAATAAATGTTAATACTTGTGATACACTTATCCTATACAGTATTGAAATAGATTTGAGAAAAATGAAAGGAAAAATTAATAAAACAAAAATATAAAAAATGAACAGTTTGCTCAGAAATAAGCAATGAACATGGGGGTCAAAAGAAAACTTTCTTAATGACCAATGAAAACATTTCTTTGGACAAACTTGTCAAATACCAACCATAGGGTTCAGGGAATCCTGAGGAGCCAACATGAGTTGGGCCCAATGGTTGGCAGGGGGGGATGACTGCGAACACGGGGAGACTTACCGCCCTAAGGCATCAATATAGTGCAAAAAGTTATTTGGTGCGCGCCAAGCCATACGGAAAGTTGCATTGTTCCATTGTTGTAGAATCGGGGGGGGGGAAAGAGAGCCTCACGGGTTCATAGTGAGAACTACCAGATATTGGTAGGTGTGACAGATAGGTCCACTTGAGTTGTGGGAGTTTCATCTTTGTGGTGTGAAATATGAGGTTGCTATGGTTAAGTCTCGAACACTATGAAGATCTGCGAAGATTGGTAGAAGAGAGAGAAAACAACAAAAAAGAAAAAAAGAAAAATACTCTCTCTTTTCCCGGGAGGGTAGATTAAGCTGGTTTGTCTCTGAAGGATTGGCGCCAATTGCCTTGGTTCCGAGAAGAGGATGGAGTGTTCCAGATTGGGCTGGATCCTGGTGTGGGGGGACGTCGGTTTTGTGGGTCTGGTTCCAGAAGGCCCAATTTAATTAGGATTTCTTTTCCCTCAGATGCATTATATGCAGTATAAGTGGTTCCATTGTGTGGTACTGTGAGCTTGAAGGGGAAGCCCCATCGGTAACGGATATGGGCTGACTGGAGAACTGATGTGACCTCTTTCATTTTGCGCCTGCGATCCAAAGTGGCTTGTGAAATGTCAGCATAGATTTGTATCTTGACTCCTTCGAACTCAATGGCTGCAGAATTTCTTGCGGAACGCAAGATGTCTTCTTTGGTGAGATAATCCTTTAGGCAGAGGACTATATCACGTGGCGGTTTATCAGCGGGAGGTTTGGGGCGGAGAGCTCTATGGATCCTGTCGCAGACAAATGCTGATGGAAGTGCAGAGGGAAGGAGTGTTTGGAATATCTTGTTAGTGGCCACAGGGAGGTCGGTAACCGTTTCTGGGATGCCACGCAGTCGCAGATTATTCCTGCGATTTTGGTTATCAAGATCTTCAACCTGCGACTGTACCAACTGGAAATTTTCAGCTAGGGATTCATAGTCTTTGCGGAGGTCAGCGTGCGCTAAAGCAAGTTTGTCGTGTTTAGTCTCTAAGAGATCTGTGCGATTTCCCAGGGAAGTGATCTCCAGGGATAAAGTGTTAGTTGCTTTATGCAGTTCTGATTGAAATGTCCCTGCTATCTTCTCATACATCAATGACAAGCTGTCCTCCAGATCAGCTTTTGTTAAATGTGCAGAGCTCTCACCTTCCTCACGGACTGAGGCCGAGATCCCTGGGCTGGTGTCAGTGGGTAGGGAGTCACGCTGGGTTCGGGCGCCTTCTTTAGCCATGCTTCCCTTCTTAGCAGTTCGGAGGATATAGGTTGTTAAAGACCCTTGCGGCTTATTTTTTGTGCCGCTTTTCCGTGACGGCATACACCTGGTGTTCCCACAGGGGTGCAAGTGGATTTTAAGCTTTAGTGAGTAAGATTAGGCCCTGTGGGATGCGATTTGTTTCCGTACAGCCGGAGCCTCAGTCATAGGTGTCCGTACTCCATCGCGCCGTGCATGCACCCCCTTTAGTTCACCTTGTCATTCTTGTCATAGGGTTATTGATTGCATCAGGATCTTTGTTTGGTTGACTATTGCTTGATGCCTGATGGGGTGTATATGGGGCCTTGTTCTGGTAGCAGGGGGGTATCAGTTTAGTTGGGCAGCTTTGGGGTCCCCTCATATAGTCGATCTGGACTGTGTGGATGTAATAAGGAGGTCTTTGCAAAAGGGACTGATTCTGGAAGGACTGGGGAGCTGTTGATGAGTTTAGGGTGTTCATATATCACTCTTATATGGTACATATTGGAGATCATTAATACTGAGCCAATTTCTGGCCACTCACTTACCTTTTGCTTGCACTCATCCACGTATTGGTTTTACGTTTGTGCACTTTTACTTTATATCACTTTATGATATACCCACCACATACGATTGTAATTACTTAGGATTTTAATTACTTTATTGGATCACTGCTATATTATTTTATTCACAACTGGAAGTACTGTGAATATTTATATAATGCTCTTTTCATTATTCTGATGCTTGTTATGTGCTTTTAGCCAGGATTTTATTCCTTATTACCTGATCTTATATCTTCCATTGTCTAGTTTCAGTTTAATTTATTGCACGCTACTACCTTCTCTTTATCAAGAGGCTGCTGTGGCGCCATCTTGCTTCTCCCCTTGCCGCCGCTGGATGAAGAATGCAGTCAGCTTTTGTGGCTTCCCAGCTTCCTTTCTTTTCTGGGACGTGTTCCCTCGGGTGTAGCCTGGCAAATTTCTGTGGAATCGAGCTAAAATAAGTGCCTGAGTAGTCGGTGCGGGCTGTTGTTTCCCCTGTGGAATCAGAGCTGCAGTTCTAAGCCACCATCTCCCTAGGCACCAGGCTCCGCCCCCTTTTTATGTGTTTTTATTAGAATAATTGTCTCTTTCATTGTAGGCATTATGTAATTAACTCCTTTCCCATTGACGTAACACTTACAGTGTATGCAGCCTCACAGAAGTGGCCATTTGTTTCCATGAGGCCGAATATATGCATATCTCCGTTTGTGCTGGGAGCATGCCACACAGCACCCTCCCAGCACAGAGACCGTGGTCTCACCGAGAGATCTGGGCCCTGTACTAATGATCAGGACCCGGATCTCCCGATCCTGGGTCACCTGATCGCTGTGGTAGCTGCTGATTGGCTACCACAGTGATCAGTCACTCTGAAGCCCGCCCCTGTATTTTACTCTTTCTGTGAATGGAGAGGAAAGATACAATGTATCTTTCTCTTTCCTTTCAGAGAGGGTACAAAGTTTGTAAAAATATATATATATATATATATATATATATATATATAATATATATAGAAAATATACCCAGATCAATGTTTGATCTAGGTCAGTGTCAGTGTCAAGATCAAGGTCAAAGCTCAAGATTGGGTTCAAAGGTCGGGGTCAGTATATTTTGGGCAGGATTTTTTTTTTTTCAATTAGCATCAGTGTGTTTAAGGTAGGACTACAGGTACATACAACAACTAACATACACATATCTGGTAACATTGCAATCGTCATGAGCAGGCAAATTTACGTTGGATTGTTTTTGGTGATAGGTTATGGTAGTAACAAGAAATATACAGCTGAATTTATTTTAAATTTTTTTACTATTTTGGGCCAGTGTCCGTTTGATAATAAAAAAAAATAATCAGGAGATATCCATAACCATTTACTACCAAATGAAAGCCCAATTTGTCCTGAAAAAACCCAAGGTATAATCCACCTGGATGCACAAAGTAGCTGTGATGATATGTACGGATTTACTAACATACAGTATGTCAAAATTGCTAATTTGTGCTTAGGCATTTAGATTTGTTTTACCCTTAGGTGTGAATGGGGTTAAGGGCATGATGGTCCATGTTCCCCCTATATATCACCTCTATATCACTATATGGGGGTTCCAGGCATCACTTATACAGGCTTTCTGTAAAAAACTGTTTAGTTAGAGCTGATCTTTCTTCACCTAACAATAAACTTTGTTATTATTTGTTATGAATGTGGCTCCACTTTTAGAAATGTTGAAAATACCAAGGAATTCCTAATTTCATGCATTTTGATTTACAATCAACTTATGTTATATACTTGACTAAGTGCCTATGTGGCTTTAAATATATTGGGGAAACCACTTAGAAGGTTAGTGATAAAATTGCAAGGCAATTGAGACATTTTTTGGAGGCAGAACATGCTTCCATGAATTTGCATGTAATTGATCATATCTGAAACCCTTGTTAGGGTGATATCCTGCTCCTACCAAAGGGATACCCAAGGGGTTAAATAATGATTCTTTGCATTTAAATTAATTTTCTATGGTATATTTTGTATCAGTGTTTATTATTAGGTGATATTTTTGATAATGTGCTTTTTGTATTTTTTTTAAATAATCCCAATGTTTTGGATTGATTCAGCTATGAACCTGTATTTGACATCCTTTGCCTTTAAGGTATACAGTAATTATCAGGGTTTTAAATGTGTTTCTGGTGATCATACATAAAACCGATTAGCACTACTGAATTCCACCACGGTCTTCTTTACAATTCATTGGAGTAAAATTCATTGGCATTGGTAGTTTAGTACAAACAGCAAAAGTTATAGAAAGATGAATGTGTCAGTAATTACAGAAATATAGTGGCAATAATCTAACAGAAACAGTAATAATGAGATGAATACTACACTCTATCAGCTACATGAACATTAAGCGGCAAGGACAATACTGGCTTTGCTTTACTAGTAACATGCGGATTTCTATATCTCTGCCATCTGCTCCCTTCAGGGTGCTTTCCTGCGTGGTGTGACACAAAATACAATTACAGAACCTGCCAGATGCTCCCGTGTGTTTTACAGTGACTGATACTGTAAAGTTGTAGCACCACTCACTGCCTGGTTTCCTTTGCATTTGTTTCTAATTGTATAGCAAAAATTGTCATATTATTTTGTATAGTTCAAAAAAGGTAACTAAGCAGAGTCTTCTCGGAGATGCTTAGCAACAGGAAAAGGTTAACGCTCTGAAAAAGGGTTATTAAAGCAGTAGATGTTTGTTAACGTTCCAAAATGTTAGCAACATTTTTTTTAATTTCTGCTAATAGCTTTTTATATAACATTTAAAGTATCGCAGGATAAAAGCTTTTATTATCAGGTAAACAATAAATGCATAAACAGATAAAATATTAATAAAAACATTTTTTCTGTATGATACTGTAGTCTCATTCAGGTGTATGTTTTGTATTTTTTTCCTGCATCCTTATATTTCTAAAGTCATGATTTATAATTAATAATTATGTAAATACAAAATGGATATTTAAAAGGATTGTCAGAATATTTTTTGTTCTAATTTTTTTTTTTTAAATCTAAAACACGCTAAACACGGGGACACATCATAATGCTAATATAATAGAAATTGGTCATGTAAAAAAACAGACGTCACTTAGAATAAATGATAAATGTACACTTTGTGATGTTCACCAAACATTTGCTGCAGGAATATCATCATGTTGCATGTGTTTTCATCTGGTTCACCTGCAGTGAATGTTTGCTGAATGCCACAGCCACTGCTTAATATTCCCATTGAACCCCCCCCCCCCCCATTACAACGTTGTCTTTCTTGGGGTTAATGTCAAACATAATAGAGCATAAACTCAGATTGGCATACATTTTAAAATTCTATCTTAAAGATTTTCTTGTATTTTTGTCCATGAGTGTTGTAAAGCAGTATCATGAGACTGAAAAAGTGAAGTTTTTCTTTTTCAATTGGCTGATTTTTGGGGACAACACACTAATTGTGTTTTTTTTTTTTTTTTTACCCATTTAAAAATACATTCACTTGTGAGAAAGTCAGCTTTAGTCAAACATTTTGTCAGGATGGCTAATTTTTTATATTTGAAAGTCCTATTCTACTTCCCATACTGTTTCCTGCAGGTTAACTGATGCTTCAATGAACTATATTATGTTAATGATGGTAAAAAAGCAGAGCTAATGGCTATCTTGATGTGAAGTGTTTTGTCTTTAAAGCTTCTTTTTATTTTTGTGTCTGTTATGAATAGGGAAGAGCCCGATGTTTGAGTCAAACGTAAGTTTGACTCAAACATTGGGTGTTCGCCCTTGCTCACAGTGCAGATTGGAGTGCATTGACGGCTGCTAATTGGCCAAAGCATTTTTTTTTTAAAACCATAGATTTTTATTGAGATTTACAGTTTACATAGAAAGTAAGAGAATCTTGTAAACAACAGGTATATGCATTACAAAAGGGTTATAATGAATAGGTAAACAGGTCATTTATGGTAAAGATTGTCTACGAGCTACTCGTATTCAAAAGCTAAACGGCCCCACATGGGGCAGAGCCAGTCACCCCTTTCGGGTACACACTGTGACATGGCTCAGCGTAATGTAGGTTGTAGAAAAAGAAGCTCCCAGTGGACCTTAATGAGGGTCCCTGGAGTTACAGTAAGGCAGAAAAAGTGCAAAATATAACCAGAACAATGTAAACTTCGATAACATTGAAGAGAACCAAGAACATTGATACTTCTGTTGTGCTATAAGGTACATATTACGTCATAGTCCATGAACTGTTGTATATTATCTGGAATTTACGCATTGGAGTATCATTCCTATGTGGACGTATTCTAGCCACTGGATGCGCTGATTCTTACAGTAGGTTTCAGTCATGAGAGTAGTGAGTCATGAGTTACAAGTGTGGAGAGGCATATTTAGAAGAGCTCCAGCTTTCCCAACGTTTATGGAAAGCCGAGGTTCTTCTTTCTTTGTATGCAAGTAATTTTTCCATGAGAAATTGATTGTTGACCCTGGAAATTACCACGTCAAGCTGAGGTGGTGTGGGTGAGCGCCATTGCTTCGCTAGGGACATACGGGCCGCAAACAAGATATTTGCTACTAAGCATCTTTGTAGGGGCGGAACTAGCTCAATTCCAATACTAAGTAGTGCCAATGCTGGTGTAAGAAGTATCTTGGTATGGGTAACATTGGATATCATAGATTCTATCTCTTTCCAAAAGGTAGTAATAACTCCACAACTCCACAGTATGTGGAGCAAACTGCCAGTAGATTGACAGTTCCTCCAGCATAGGGATGGTAGTGACGGGTCCATTTTGTGGAGCCGCAGGGGTGTAAAGTACCATCTGTGAAGAATTTTCTGTGCATTATCCCAATGATCTATGCAGGCTGAAGATTTGCTATTATATTTCACTGCTACGTGCCATTGTATGAGTGAGAATTCCGCTTGAAGTTCCTTTTCCCATTTTATCATGGTGGGTAATTTAGCGTTCATGTATAGTGGATTTGCTAGTTTGTAAAATAAGGAGATACCCTTTTTTTGTCCCGAGTGACTGTTAGTTAGGAAGTTCCATAATGTCTGAGGTATTTCCGGTTTAGTACCTGGGTTTTTGTCTGAATATTGTTTTATTTGAAACAGCATGAAGGTATCTAGTGGGTCTTGTTGTGCGATAGGTGGTGAGGTAAATCGTTCCCCTCTTTTTTCCCAATGGTGTATTGACAGATGAGGTATCAGGTATTGGTAGGATGACAATGGAATTTGTAGTTTGTGCAGAGGTACATCAGTGAAATGTTGATGTATGAGGAAGGACCAAGCTTCTAAGGAGGCTTGTATTGCAGGGTAAGGCGGAGTGGTTGGCTTATGGTGTATACTAAATGCCATAGCCAGGGCAGGTAGGTCATGACCCGGGGTGACAGTACGTTCTATATCTGACCATCTATTATCCTGTTGGCCTGAGAACCAGTGTTTCATTTGGTCTAACAGGGCCGCTCTGTAGTATGCTTGTGCGTTGGGGAGTCCTAGTCCCCCTAGGTGTTTAGCTTTGTAAAGCTGAGTTAGTGCAATCCGTGGCTTTTTTCCCACCCAAATGAAGTTATTTAGTTTTTTTGATAGAAGGTTGAAGAATTTCTGGGGGATGTGGATAGGGAGAGTTCTGAAAAAGTATAGTAGTTTAGGAAATATTTGCATTTGGTATGCAGCTACCCGTCCTATCCAAGAGAGATGTAGTTTTGCTATAAGGTTCATTTCTTCTTCAATCTTATGTAACAATGGTGGGAAGTTACATGCGTATAAATTTGAGGAGGTTGCGGACAGCTGCACACCAAGATAAGTGATCGAGGGGGGGTCCCATGTGCAAGGAAAGAGCTGTTGAAGGGCTTTACGCACCTTAATCGTGGTATGTAGTGCCATAGCAAAGCATTTTGATGTGTTGATCTTGTAGAAGGACACCTCACTAAAGTCACGTAGTTTTTGTTGTATAGCCGAAAGTGAACGTTCTGGATCAGTGACGGTCAGTATTATATCGTCTGCAAAAAGTCCTAGTTTATGGGTCCCCGAACCTACTGTTATGCCTTTGATGTCGTCAGAGGCTCTAATGCTTTCCGCCAGGGGCTCAATGGCTAGGGAGAAAATTATCGGTGAGAGAGGACATCCCTGCCTGGTACCGTTTGACAAGTAAAAGGGGTCGGAGAGTAGTCCAGATGTTAACACACGGGCCGAGGGGCGGGAGTAGAGGGCCATAATAGCTGAATGGATTGGACCAGTGAGTCCAAATTTAAGGAGGGATTTAGAGAGATAGGTCCAATGTACCCTATCAAAAGCCTTTTCTGCGTCTAAGGCAATAAAAGCGCTAGGGAGATTGTGGATTTCCGTAAATCTTAAGAGATTAAGTATTCGTCTGGTACCATCAGGGGCTTGTCTGCCTTTTACAAAACCTACTTGGTCTAATCCTAAGAGTGAAGGGGTCACTTCCATTAGTCTGTTCGCTATCACCTTGGCATAAATTTTTAAGTCGGAATTCAATAGAGAGATCGGTCTAAAATTTTGGGGGCGGTCGGTGTCTTTACCAGGTTTAGGGATCGTAACAATGACTGCCTGTAGCATTTCTGTTGGGAAGGTTTTTTTAGCTGCGGCTGCATTGAAGACGTCTGCTAGTGTGGGCACGAGTAGGGAGGCAAATGCTTTATAATATTCTGCCGAGAAACCGTCTGCACCTGGTGATTTATGCATGGGCAGGGAATGTATAACAGTGGCTATTTCTTTGTTGGTAATAGGGGAATTCAGTTTGTCAAGTGAAAGGGAGTCAACTTTCGGCATATTAAGTTTTTGGAGAAAATTGTCTATTTCACCGTCAGAGGGTTGGTGAGTGTGTGGATCAGCATGGAGGTTGTAAAGAGATTCGTAATAATCCTTAAAAGCGTTCGCTATATCTTTAGGGTTGCGAAGTGTGGCATTGGACTTGTGGTGTTTGATGTGAGTCAGGTTGGACTTGGCTTGCCGTTTTTTAAGTTGGGAGGCAAGGAGTTTGCTTGCTTTGTTGTTTTGAGAATAAAAGGATAATTTCATTCTCTTAAGGTAGACATCATAATCCGTCTTAAGCTCCAGCCGCAAGTCTTCACGGCACCGGTTAAGGCGTATCAGGATGTCTGGGGATGTAGTAGATGGGTTCTTATGTAGGGATTCTAGTTCTGCAATGGAGTTGTGGAGTTCGGACATACGTTTCGATTTTTTCTTTTTTTCCCTAGAGGCTATTTGTATAAGTACACCTCGAGCATATGCTTTGTGCGCACACCATAGTGTTTCAGGGGAACATTCCTCATTAGTATTTAGCTCAAAATAGTCTGTCAATTTTTTACTGATCTCATCTCTAATCTTGGGGTGAGACAGCAAGTATGTGTTGTTGCGCCATAGGGGTTTGCAGTGCTGTTTGTTATTATCCATTACCTCAATTGTTACTGGAGCGTGGTCCGACCAAGTGATGTTATGGATCCCCCCGCCGGGGGCCCGCCTGCACGTTCTCCCCCGCCGGGGACCCGCCGCACGTCCTCCGCTGTCCAGGGGCAGACGCTGGAAGGTAAAGTCAGCTCTCCCCTCTGCAGGAGATCCCATAACACAAGAGCATCCCTGGAGGTATGGAGCGACTGACAAAGTAAGTGACTAGTGCAACTGATCCCAACCTCTGCCTCTTACTGACCCCTGTCACTACCACAGATCTTATCCCTATCCCCCCATGGGATAGGGATGAGATCTGTGGTGGGGGGATGGGATCAGTATGAGGCAGAGGTGGTGGTGGGGGAGGATAGCACCACCACTGCCACTGCTCCCACCCCCCCCTCACCGCCACTAATCCCACCAACCCCCACCACTGATCCCATTACCGCCGCCGCCACTGATCCCACCACCATCACCGCCACCACTGATCCCATCACCGCCACTAATCCCACCAACCCCCACCACTGATCCCACCCCCCTCACCACCACTGCCACCACCACCGCCACTGATCCCATCACCGCCACTAATCCCACCAACCCCCACCACTGATCCCATCACCGCTGCCGCCACTGATCCCATCACCGCTGCCGCCACTGATCCCACCACTGATCCCACCCCCCTCCCCACCACTGTCACCACCACCGCCACTGATCCCATCACCGCCACTAATCCCACCAACCCCCCCCACTGATCCCATCACCGCCACTGATCCCACCACTGATCCCACCCCCCTCACCACCACTGCCACCACCACCGCCACTGATCCCATCCCCCACACCACCACTGATCCCACCCCCCTCACCACTGCCAGTGATCTAGCCCCCCTCACAGCCAAAACTGATCCCATCCCCCCACCACTGCTGCTACTCATCCCATCCAACCCCCCACCACTGCCACCGCTTATGCCATCCCATTCTCCCGTCACTGCCACCACCGCTCACTGCCACTCATCCCAGCCCCATGCTTCAGGGGGTCCATGTGTCACCCCTGTACACCTGGATACTTGTTTTGGCTACATCTTGCAATGTGTACATGTCTACAAGAAAAAAATCAATCCTAGAGTAGCTGTCGTGAACAGGAGAGTGGTAAGAATAGTCCTTCTCAGTGGTTCTAGCGCAGCGCCAAGGATCAAAGAGCCGTTCTGTATGGCAGAAGGGGCCTAAGCAGGGTCTCTGTCGGAGAGCCACTGAGGAAGAATCAAGATCATTGTTGAGTACAGTGTTAAAATCACCACAGATAATTAATTTACCTTTTTGCATAGATTTAGCCATTGTTATCACTCTCCGTACAAATTTCAACG
Organism: Lithobates sylvaticus; assembly: GCA_028564925.1. Lineage (NCBI taxonomy): Eukaryota > Metazoa > Chordata > Amphibia > Anura > Ranidae > Lithobates > Lithobates sylvaticus. The sequence continues at coordinate 126,626,946 of CM053034.1, forward strand.
TGTGAACATTTGGAGCATATAAATTTACCAGCGTGTAGACAGTGTTATTAATCTCAGCAATTAGTATGATGAAGCGTCCGTGTTGGTCAGATCTTTCCTGTAAGAGAGAAAAGGTTACTGTGTCCCTTATGGCTATCATTACACCATTTTTTTTAACAGAGTCATTGGCGTAGAAGATGTGCGGGTATTTGGCATGCGTACATTTTGGCGCATTCTTGCTGGCAAAATGGGTCTCTTGGGCACAGAGGATATCACAGTTCATTGCTAGAGCTGACTTCCAGAGCGCCCTCCTTTTGAAAGGGCTGTTAAGCCCCCTCACATTGTAAGACATGAATTTAATGTTCATATTTCAGTTGGAAAACGCCTTGCTGCCCTCCAGTGGTAGAAGTAAGAAGTGTACCTTGAAAAGGATGATGTGATGAAAAGTGACAATAGAAATTCAAAAACTTCTGCTCATAGAACCTTGAGCAAATAGGAACAGTTTTAGACCCCTTGGGGTCCCAGAGAACCGCAGAGAAGCCACGGTATCTTAACCCGGAAGCAGGATACATCCTGCGACTGTAGAGGGGGAAAACAGTCATGTAGAAAAAGCCGAGCAGCGGTGGCTAGTGTGAGCCTTAACTTGAGTAGGTAGAATGTGTGAGGGCACAGGTAAGATGCAGTTCATAACGTGCGATTTTAAGGAAATCGCATGGTGAAAAAGGTTGCATACAACGGTCCGTTGTCATCGGTCATTTGTTACGTCTGCTTTGACGATTGTAGTTTCGTCTATCTGGTAAGGGTTCAGGGTCAGCTATTTCCCCTTCCGCAGGGAGAAGTCGCCATTTTCTGAGGAGGTCCATTCCCTTTTCCAGGGAGGGAATAGTGTGGTGTTCGTTGTGCATTTCAAGAAGTAGTTTGGCCGGGAATCCCCATTTATACAGGATTTTATGATTTCTCAGTATTTTAGTAATGGGGACCAGATTGTGTCTTGCTTGCAGCGTGGCCTGCGATAAATCTGCATATAGTGCGATTCCTGCGAATGGGTCAGGGAGTGCCGGGTGTTGTCTGGCATAACGCATGAGTTGGTCTTTCACATGATAGAAGTGAATTCTGGCAATGACGTCTCTGGGAATTTGATCAGGTAGGAAGGATGGTTTAGGTAGTCTGTGAGCTCTGTCTATCGTGACATCTGCAGGGCTTAGGGACGGTATGGCAGTGGTCATAAGCTTTTGGAGGTAGGTTGATAGGTCCGCTGGCTTTACTGATTCGGGGATCCCCCTGAATTTAACATTGTTTCTGCGTGCGCGGTCCTCAATGTCCGCCATTTTGAGGCGCATTGCTTTAATTTCATCATCTATAGAAAGGTGTGCATCAACAAGCTCATTGTGAGCAAAAGTGAATTCTTCCATTTTTCTCTCTACATGCTGCACTCTGTTATTAATCACTGTCATTTCCACTTTAGTACTATGCATAAAGGCAGAGATGTCCTGCTGGAGGGCCCCTCTCAATGTCTGGAGCATCTCCTTCATAGTGGAGTCTAGGATGGGCTGGCCTGCTGTGGGGAATGCATCTAGTTGTTGTGCATATGAGGAGGCCTCCTCCATTTCCTCCCCCCCAGGATCAGTGTCAGTCAGCGGTTCGCTGTCTCCCCCTAGTCTCCTCTTTTGTTTCACAGGGCTAATAAATGGGGATTGTGGCAAGGGATGAGTTGTGGGGCTTGACTCACCCTGAGATGGAGCTGGATTAGTCCCATAGGCAGGAGCGGCTGAAGCGTTCCTCACAGCGCCGGCGCCATCTTGGATTTCTCGGCCGGCTGCAAGGGGGAAGAAATCTGTCAGTTTCTTAGGCATTTCACGGTCCTTTCTCTTGCTCATCGTGAGCGGTGGGGTCCGCGGGGTGTACCCTTGCCTGTGGTGCTATTGTTGGGATGTTAGGCTCGCTGTGTGCCGCTGTATCTGGGCCGCTGCAGGAGAGCTCTCCTCTCAAGCTTCCATGCTCTCCGGCCGCCGGCTGCCGCCCGGGGCCCCCTTCTCAGAAGAAGAGATACAGGAAGTCATTAAAAACCTCAAATCAGGTACCGCTCCAGGCCCCGATGGTCTCCCTAACCCCTATTACAAGACATTTGCCACCACCCTGACTCCACATTTGACAAAAAATTTTAATGCAAAGACACAGGGAACCCCACTTGATCCTCACCTAAACACAGCCTACATTGCAGTAATACCGAAACCGGATAAAAACCCGGAAGAAGTCAGTAATTATCAGACATGGGAGTAAGTCATACATGTGCAAGTCACAAGCAAGTCTCAAGTCTTAACCTTCAAGTCTCAAGTAAGTCCCAAAATACTGTGGCGAAAAACAAGCAAGTCAATTTGAGTCCCTGCTAGAAGTCACAAATCAAGTCAAAATACTGATCTACCCCATTTCCACCTTTAAATGAGTTAAAAGTCAGTGTTCAGGAAAGGTTTTGTTTTATTTTCAACATTAACAAAACTGCTTTGTGCTTTTTTTCTTGGCATATTAAAGAAACACTTTTGAATGCCCAAACAGCAGACAAGGAGCAGAACACTCAGCAATTAAATGGCCAACAAGCCTGAAAAAATTTAGTCCTTGCTGAGGGGGAAAATAACAAAGTATTTGAGTAGTAGTAGTAGTAGTAGTTTGAACTTCAAACTAATAACAAAGTATTTTAACATCTAAATCAGTGGACACAATGCCAACATCTGGACACTTTAATGGTGATGAGAATAGCCACTTAACCGCTTCCCGACCGCCTCACGCAGATATACTGCGGCAGAATGGCACGGGCAGGCAAAATCCCGTATATAAACGTGATTTTGCAATTGCCTGCCCGTGGGTCGCGCGCTCGCGACTCGGTCGGGAGCTCCGTGACCCCAGCCGCGGGACCAGCGGACCCGATCGCCGCTGGTGTCCCACGATCGGGTCACAGAGCTGAAGAACGGGGAGAGTTTTGTGTAAACAAACCTCTCCCCGCGCATCCTACACTGCCTGTCATTGATCGTCTGTTCCCGGTCATCGGGAAAGCCAATCAATGACGTCAGAAGTCAGCCCCGCCCCCTAATGTAAAAAAAACACACACACGTCACAGCCCATAACCCCTCCCCTCCCCCTCCCCCTAGTGGTTAACTCTTTCACTACAACTGTCATTTATACAGGAATCAATGCATTTAAATAGCATTGATTGCTGTATAAATGACAATGGTCCCAGAAATGTGTCAAAAATGTCCAATGTGTCCGCCATAATGTCGCAGTCACAATAAAAATCGCTGATCACCGCCATTACTAGTAAAAAACTTTTGCGCAAACCAAACAATAATCGCTTATTGCGATTTTTTTTTTTTTACTAAAAATATGTAGAAGAATACGTATCGGCCTAAACTGAGGGAAAAAAAAGTTTTTTTATAAATTTTCGGGGATATTTATTATAGCAAAAAGCAAAAAATATTGCATTGTTTTCAAAATTGTCGATCTATTTTAGTTTATAGCGCAAAAAATAAAAACCGCAGGGGCGATCAAATACCACCAAAGGAAAGCTCTATTTGTGGGGAAAAATTTGTATTGTTTTTAACAAAGTAACATAGCAAAATAAGTAATGCAAATAAACAGTGCTTGTATCAAATACATTAAAACACAACATAATGAGGCGTACATTTAACATGTATCAGCGAACCTTGAAATGTTATTCTGCTTTTACGCGTACAATCCTGCACGTAAATGATTTTTCACGTATATAATTTTTTCACGCGGGTGTCCCTTTTAGTTAGTGGGAACGTTGCTAGGAGCGGTTAGTCTCCCCCCTGGCACCCCTCTCGGGATCTAGCTGTGCCCTGGGGGAGGTCTCCGCCCCTGTGAGAAAGTAAAAGGGACCCCCCTATGTTGCTATTCAGAAGGTACTCACCAATGGTGTTCAAAATATGTCCGCTTTGGGCGGTGTAAACTTTGTTTTACCTCTAGCATTTTTAAGTAAAGCGCTAGGAGAAGTAGCTAAGTGGTGAAAAGTAACATACAAAGTAAAAGAATAAGAGAAGAAAGAAAAAGAAGGATAAATAATAGATAATAAACCATAAATAGCGTCGGAGTTACTCATGTCCTCTATACATACTGCTCTTTAATATCAGCATTAATCAAGTAGTTTGGTTGTAGAGTACCAGTCAGCCCACGGTTTCCATATGTCTTGTTCAGTGAGAAGTTTACCCTGAGTTGAGGCGAACATGGTTTCGTATGTGGCATGTGTATCAATTGTCATTAGGATTTCTCTCAATGGGGGGGTTGTGTGGTTCTTCCAGTGTCTTGTTATAACTAGTCTAGTGCTCAGTAAGATATGGGAGATAATTGTCCTGGTATCTCTAGGGACTAATTCTATGCCCAGTGAAAGGATCGCTAGTTCTGGCGTGGCAGCTATGTGCATATTGGTAATTTGCGAAATTAAGCAAAATATTTGTTCCCAAAGTGTACGTAACTTCGGGCAATCCCAAAGTATATGGAACAAGGTGCCTGAGTTGTTGCATCCCCTCCAGCATAGTGGAGAGGTGTTAGGGTCAAATTTGGAGATCCTATGTGGGGTAAGATACCATCTTAGTATGATTTTTTGTGTTAGTTCCCACAAGTTTATGCACTTGGTGGAAGTGTAAGTTATCCGGAGTGCTCTGCTCCATTGATCTGGGGAAAAGTTTTTCCCCAAGTCCCTTTCCCAGGCTTCAATATTTGAATTCTTAATGAATTTAGTTTTTTCATTTAGGGAGGTGTAAAACAGGGCGATGCCCTTTATGTTTGTGGAGGGTTTAGTGAGGTATAGAATGATCCTCCAGGGGAGCTGAATGGGCTGGGGGGGATCAGAGTGAAGAAGATGTACGATTTGGAGGTACCTGTAACGATCAGGCTCCTCCAAGCCGTATTCAATTTGTAGTGCTCGAAATGATTTAATTGCTGGTCCTATCATTATGTCGTCCAGGGTTTTGATACCTTTTGCTATCCAGTGTGATAATTGTAAGTTTGGAATGAGTTCACATAGACATGTGATTGGAAGCGGCAAAGGGGAAGATGGTGTTGTGGCCGTTTGATTTATCAGTATTTTCCAGGCCTGTAGGGAAGCTTCTATGGAAGGTGCTAAGATCGCTTTTCGAGCGGGGTTGGAGGTGCTGGTTAGTAGGTAGTTGTATAGATTGTGGCTAGGGATCTGACTCTCCTCCAATTCCTGCCATCTAGTTGTGGGTGACCCGGGGAACCATGTTTTTAGTTGTGCTAATACAGAGGCGATGTAATAGTCTCTGATTTGGATGTTACCTACCCCTCCCGCTGGCCTAGTTGCTATCGAGTTTTTAAAGGCCCACCTGGCTTTTTTTCCTCTCCACAAGAAGTTGTTCAGTATGGATTGGATTTTGGAAAAATAGTTTTTGGGGACTGGAATGGGGAGTGATCTAAAAAGATAGATCAGTTGAGGGAGTATCATCATTTTAACTGCTGCCAGTCGGCCTGACCAGAGCAGTTCAACCTTGTTTATTTCCTGGAGTTTCGCGGGTAGAGAAGATAGGAAAGAGATGTAATTGCTTGAGTACAGGTTTTTGGTTGAAGCTGTCAACGTAATACCTAAATATTTTATGCCATCATCACTCCACTTATATGGAAACCGTGAGCTGAGATCGTTTTTCAATAGAGCGTCCACTCCCATTCCTAGTATATAGGATTTCCCCGCATTCACTTTGTAGTAAGACAATTTATTAAACATTAACAGGGTGTCGTGTACCGAAGCCAGGGAATTCGCTGGGTTTGTAAGCATTAATATAATGTCGTCAGCAAATAGACTGATCACATGTTCAGAGTTGTGGGTTTTGAAGCCTTGTATGTTAGGGTGGGATCTAATATAGACTGCCAAAGGTTCTAGAATTAGATTAAAAATTAGAGGGGACAGAGGGCACCCTTGACGGGTTCCATTAGTTATGTTAAAGGGGCTGGAAAGTACTCCGGAGGTGTAGACCCTAGCCGAGGGTTTTGAGTATAATGCCATTATGGCCTGTAGAATTTTTCCGGAGAATCCAAATTTGCCTAGTACTGAGCTCAGATAACCCCAATGGACCCTATCGAAGGCCTTCTCCGCGTCTAAAGCCAGGAGCAGAGAAGGCCCCCGACTGGCACCAGCAAGGTGGATAATATTTGTTAATCTTCTTGTAGCATCAGAGGTTTGGCGCCCTTTTGTAAAACCTGCTTGATCTGGATGGATTAAATAGGAAAGGATGTCAATTAGGCGATTTGCTAATGTTTTGGCGTATATTTTTAGATCTGTATTCAACAGTGATATGGGTCGGAAGTTGGCTGGGGCGTCTGGGCTTTTTCCTGGCTTCGGCAACGTCACTATTATTGCATTTAGCATTTCTGGTGGGAAGGAGGAGGAGGCTGCGGCTGCGTTAAATACTTCAGTCAGATAGGGTAGCAATGTTAGTTTAAATGTTTGATAGTATTCTCCTGAGAAACCATCCGGTCCGGGAGATTTAGAGTTGGGTAAGGAGTTAATTGTCTTGAGTATTTCGTCATCTGTAAAGGGTGCACAGAGATTGTCAATGTGTTTTTGGGAGAGTGTAGGCAGGGACACACGTTGTAGGAAGTCGTTTATTAGTGTGGGGGAGGGCTGAGTAGTGTCGGCGTCATCTTTCAAGTTATAAAGGGCGCTGTAGTAATCGCTAAAAGCGTTTGCAATGTCCTGGGGGTGTTGCATTTTGACTTTACTTGTGGGGTGTAGTATATAGGGGATTTTCGTCTTGCTCCTATGTCCTTTAAGTTGGTGTGCTAATAGCTTCCCAGCCCTATTACCCTGTGCGTAATACGTCATTTTGAGTCTCTTAGTCTGTTTTTCAAATGAGTCGAGTAGGAGGACCCTGAGCTCATGTCGTAGTTTATGTAGTCTGGAGGTCAGTGTTGGGGATGTCGTTTGTTTGTTTTTGGATTCTAGGTCATATATTTCGTTTGTGATTTCGCGTATTTTTTTCTGTCGCTGCCTCCTCGCCCTTGCCCCGATTTTAATAAAAATTCCTCTAATAAATGCTTTGTGAGCATTCCAGAGCGTGAACCGATTGTGCACTGAGGGACTGTTAATGGAGAAAAATTCCTCCATTTGTTCCTGTTTTCAGGTTGCTGCATGAGGTATGTGTTGACTCTCCAAAGAGGGATTGATTGAACAACAGATGTGTCCTTCAAGGAGAGGGTGATCGAAGCATGGTCTGACCACGTTATCGTGTTGATGGAGGATGATACAGATTTGGATAGAGTTTGTTGGTCAACCAAAAATAAGTCAATCCTCGTATATGTATGGTGTGGAGTGGAGAAAAAGGTAAAGTCTCTTTCCCCTGCATGCAAGCATCTCCATACATCAAAAAGGCCTTCGTGGTGCAGGGTGTTGCAGAGGGGGGTAGATAGTCGAGTTGCTTTAGAGGTGGTGTCAATGGACGGGTCGGGTGCTATATTGAAGTCCCCGCATAGCACTAGTGATCCCTTTTTGTGTGCATTTATTTTTTTCAGGAGCTTGTGGAGGAAACGGATCTGGTGTTTGTTAGGTGCATAAAAATTCACTATTGTATAAGTGACTTGATTGATGTCGCAGATTAGAATTAAGTAGCGTCCCTGGGGGTCAGCAATTTCCAAGTGTAGGGTAAATGCTACTGTGTCTTTAATAGCTGTCATGACACCTCTCGATTTTGAGCTTGCATTGGCAACAAAGACGTGAGGAAAGTTTTTGTGTTTACATACCGGTGCTGCTGCTTGGCAGAAGTGGGTTTCTTGGGCGCACAGGATATCAGATCCGTTTGTGAGTGCTTCTTTCCATAGCGATTTTCTTTTAACGGGGTGGTTAAGCCCTTTAGTGTTAATTGACAAAAAGTGTATCGCCATGGAAAAATGTAAAGTTGGTGATGTTTTTACATGTGGCACATATGTAATGTATGAGATAGTTTAGTCTCATGGAGATCAAAAGGAGTGGTGTGATTGATGCATAGAATGCGTACTCACTGTTACCGTTGGGTAAGGTGTATCGGTTGAGTGACCCTTCTTGTAGAGTGTCATGAGGATGAGAGTTCGATGATGCCTCGTATTTCGGACGTAGACGATAAGCTTGAGACTCCGAGAACAAAAACAAAAATAGAAAAAGAAAAGAAAGCCAAAAGTCAGAAACAAAACTTGTACAATACCATTTCAACTTGGTATAACAAACCATAGGGTTAGGGTGGGTAGTACCCGTGTGCAGCATCTGCTGCTCAGAAATCTGGGGGTGAAAAGTTCAGGCCTAGCGGGTGTTCCAGCTCCCCGCTGAGGATATTTAAAGACCTCGTGACATTATTATCACATGTGTGGGCTGGCGTTCCCTTATGTTGCTCTCTGCCAGTCTGGGCTGATTGAGCGTCGGTTGTTGTTCCCTGTGTTGTCATCATTAGTGTCTGGAAGAATTTTCCATTCTTTCAGTAGGGACATACCTTTTTCCAGGGACTCCACAACATATGTTCGGTCCTGTTTAGTGATCGTGATTTTGGTGGGGTAACCCCACCGGTAGGAAATACTGTGGTTCCTAAGAACCTTCGTTATGGTGTTTAAATTTCTTCTCTTTTGTAAAGTGTGCTGAGAGAGATCAGCGTAGAACTGTAGGTGCTGATATTGGGGTGGGATGTGCTCCTGTTTTCTCATTTGCTGCATGAGCTGCTCTTTTGCGTGGTAGAAATGCATACGGAGAATCACATCTCTGGGGATTTTTTCTGGCAGGTGCGTGGGTTTGGGCAGGCGGTGTATCCTGTCAATGGTGATTTCCATGGCGGAGAGATCAGGCAGGAGGGATGTAAAAAGGTCAGTCGTGTATGAACGCAGGTCTTGTGGCAGGACTGACTCGGGGATCCCCCTAATTTTGAGGTTGTTCCTCCTGGATCTGTCCTCAATGTCTGCCAGCTTGTTCCTCACCCAGGCTGACTCCTCATCTTTCTCTTCATGCGCATCCACCAAATCATTTATGGTGGAGGCAAACTCTCCCATCTTGCCTTCTATATGATCAACTCTGGATTCTACTGCATTCAATTCCCCACTGAATCTATGCATACAGCTCATCATGTCAGCCTGAAGTGTGCTCCTCAAAGAAACCAACATGTCCTTAAGTACAGTGTCCAGTACAGGCTGATTAGTGGTGGGGTAGTTAGTAATGGAGTCATGGAGCTCTCTGGTGTCATCCTCTGAGTCTAACACAGGGCTCAGTGCTAGGCTGCATCCGTTGCCATCCAGCTTCATTTTGGCTTTTGCTGGGCTCCCTGATGGGGAGGGTAGTGGTGGGGAGGTTTGGCCGTTATAGGAGGTATTATTTGCTGGGGATGAGGTGACATTATGGTGTTTAGGCTTCCCTGCATTGGGTAGTGTGGGCGGCGGGCCGGCGCCATCTTGCCTACCTCTATGATGCGGTTGCAAGAAGAAGTCCGTCATCCGTTGGGGCTTAGAAAAGCCTTTTCTCTTGCCCATCATGTTCCGGTGGTGTGCCCCGACCGGAACGCCAGGTGTAGGGACCGAAAACGGGGTCCTTTTAGCCGCTGCGTGCCGTTTGCTGAGCGGGGAAGCTGGAGCTCAGGAATCAGGCTTCCATTCGGTTCCGCTGCAGGCCACGCCCCCGTTAATTAACGGCCTCACAGAATTCTGCTCTTGCGCGCCCCCTGGTGCGCGCACTCGAGAGCATCCATGATCGCCGGGTCCAGAGGACCCGGCGGATCATGGATCACGGTAAACGGCCGCTCATCGCGGCCGTTTACCACGTGATCGCTCCGTCAAATGACGGAGTGATCACATGCAAGCAAACCGGCGTCATTTGATGACGCCGGTTCCTCTCTCCTCCTCTCTCTGTACCGATCGGTACAGTATGAGAGGAGAGGGGGAGGGATCGGTGGCAGCAGTGCTGTGGGCGGGATCTGTAGTGCCCACAGCCTGCTCTGCCACCACCGATCCATCCATCCATGCTCAGCCATCCCACCATACCCTGCAATACACAGCAATAGCCTGCAGTGTATTGCTGGGTATTGCAGGGTATGGAGGGATGGCTGAGCATTGATGGATGGATTCTCTGCCATCCCCCCCAATACTGTGCCATACCCCCTATACTGTGCCATACCCCCCTATACTGTGCCATACCCCCCTATACTGTGCCATACCCCCCTATACTGTGCCATACCCCCCTATACTGTGCCATACCCCCCAATACTCTGCCATACCCCGCAATACTCTGCCATACCCCGCAATACTCTGCCATACTCTGCCATACCCTGCGATGCCCTGCCATACCCTGCGATGCCCTGCCATACCCTGCGATGCCCTGCCATACCCTGCGATGCCCTGCCATACCCTGCGATGCCATACCCTGCGATGCTCTGCCATACCCTGCGATGCTCTGCCATACCCTGCGATGCTCTGCCATACCCTGCGATACTCTGCCATACCCTGCGATACTCTGCCATACCCTGCCATACCCTGCGATACCCTGCGATACCCTGCGATACTCTGCGATGCTCTGCCATACCCTGCCATACCCGGCGATACCCGGCGATACTCTGCAATACCCCGCGATACTCTGATACTCTGCAATACCCGGCGATACTCTGCAATACCCGGCGATACTCTGCAATACCCGGCGATACTCTGCCATACCCTGCAATACCCAACAATACCCTGCGATACTCGCTACGATCAAAGCCAGGATCGTTTTTTTTTTTTTTTTTTTTCAGGCTTTCCAGCCTAGAGGTGAGATGTGGGGTCTTATTGACCCCATATCTCACTGTAAAGAGGACCTGTAATGCGATATTCCTATTACAAGGGATGTTTACATTCCTTGTAATAGGAATAAAAGTGATCAAAAAAATTTTTTGGGGGGAAAAAAAGGGTCAAACTAAAATAAATAAAGTAAAATGAACAATAAAATATATATATATTTTTTTAAAGCGTCCCTGTCCCCGTGTGCTCGCACGCAGAAGCGAACGCATACGTAAGTCCCGCCCACATATGAAAACGGTGTTCAAACCACACATGTGAGGTATCGCTGCGAACGTTAGAGCGAGAACAATAATTTTGGCCCTAGACCTCCTCTGTAACTCAAAACATGTAACCAGTAAACAAAATTAAAGCCTATGGGGATTTTTAAGTAGCGAAGTTTGGCGCCATTTCACGAGTGTGTGCAATTTTGAAGCGTGACATGTTGGGTATCTATTTACTCGGCGTAACTTCATCTTTCACATTATGCAAAAACATTGGGCTAAATTTACAGTTTTGTTTTTTGTAAAGCACAAAACATTTTTTTTCCAAATAAAACACGTTCGAAAAATTGCTGCGCAAGTACCGTGCTAGATAAAAAGTTGCAACGACCGCCATTGTATTCTCTAGGGTCTTTGCTAAAAAAAACATATATAATATTTTTGGGGTTCTATGTAATTTTCTAGCAAATAAATGATGATTTTTACATGTAGGAGAGAAATGTCAGAATTGTCCTGGGTGCTCCAGAACACCTGATGGCGCTCCCTGCATGTTGGGCCTCTGTATGTGGCCACGCTGTGTAAAAGTCTCACACATGTGGTATCGCCGTACTCAGGAGTAATAGCAGAATGTGTTTTGGGGTGTAATTTGTGGTATGCATATGCTGTGTGTGAGAAATAACCTGCTAATATGACAATTTTGTGAAAAAAAAAAAAAATTAAAAAAAATCTTGATATTGCAAAGAATTGTGGAAAAAAATTACAACTTCAAAAAACTCACCATGCCTCTTTCCAAATACCTTGGAATGTCTTCTTTCCAAAAAGGGGTAATTTGGGGGGTATTTGTACTTTTATGGCATGTTAGGGTCTCAAGAAATGAGATAGGCCGTCAGTACTTCAGGTGTGATCAATTTTCAGATATTGGCACCATAGCTTGTGGACGCTATAACTTTCACAAAGACCAAATAATATACCCCAATTTGTACTTATTTTTACCAAAGATATGTAGCAGTATAAATTTTGGCCAAAATTTATCAAGAAAAATTAAAATTTGCTAAATTTTATAACAAAAACGAAGAAAAATTCATTTTTTTTACTGAATTTTCAGTCATTTTTCTTTTATAGCGCAAAAAATAAAAAACCCAGAGGTGATTAAATACCACCAAAAGAAAGCTCTATTTGTGTGAAAAAAAGGACAAAAATTTCATATGGGTACAGTGTTGTATGAATGAGTAATTGTCATTCAAAGTGTGAGAGCACCGAAAGCTGAAAATTGGTCTGGTTATTAAGGGTGTTTAAGTGCCCAGTGGTCAAGTGGTTAAAGAAGAGGATATGTAGAGGTGGTTGTCCATATAAAATGGCAGGAATGAGGAACAAGGAAATTACTTCTCACTAGTATATATATTACTTATTTATATATTAAATTACTTCTCACTAGTTTTATATATATATATATATATATATATATATATATATATATATATATATATATATATATATATATATATATATATATATATATATATATTAAATTACTTTATATTAAATTATACAGTATATTATATTATAAACGTTATGGTCAGGCAGCCGTGTACCTGATCGGCGGCGTCCTGGCGGGCGGTGGCCATTCCAGTATTCAAAAGCCGCTCAATTTCCCAGCATTCAGTGTTCCGCCTATCACAGACATCCGCTCATCCTCATAACACAGACGAGGATGAGAGGATGTCCGTGATAGGCTGAACACTGCCTGCTGTGAAATTGAGTGTTCTGCCTATCGCAGATGAGGAGGCGTGGCTTTTGAACACTGCAATGTCTGCCGTCTGTCTGCATGACACGCTGATCAGGTAGGCAGACGGCGGCTTGCGGTTAGTGTGTTAGTGGTCATTACGGTTAGGGGTAGTGTTAGTTAGTGGTGGTAGAGTTATGGTGCCAACTTGCCAAGTCATTGCAAGCCATATAGCCAAAGTCAAAGTCAAGTCACAAGTCAGTAGTGACAAGTCAAAGTCAAGTCGAGTCATTTATTGAATTCAGTCAAGCAAGTAGCAAGTCCTCAAACAGGTTACTTAATGCCGCGTACACACGAAGGGATTATCCCGCGGGATTGTCCGCTGGACTAAGTCCACCGGATAATCCCCTCGTGTGTGGGCCTCCGACTGACTTTTTTTCAAAAAATCCGGCGGACTTAAGTTTTGTTTTAAAATTATCCGCTGGACTTGGCAGTCCGGCGGACAATACGGCCGTCTGTAGTATGGTCCGGCGGACCAAAAAGGACGCATGCTCAGTAGCAAGTATGTCACGGAATCGCTCGGTCTGGTAAAACTAGCCTTCGTATTGAAGCTAGCACAATCGTCACGCTGCTGATTCTTTGATATTTTCTTACAGCGGAATTTGTATGTTATCGTGCTTGAAGAATGTTTTTGCCTTGCTGCTTATATATTCACGCAGAGTCCTCCCGAACGTTTTTCTTCCTCATTATTTAGTGAACTTATATATATATATATAGATACACACAGATATAGATATAGATATAGATATAGATATAGGTGTGTGTAGATAGATATATTTTTTTTTTTTTTTTGTTTTGAAAAAGTATTTTGGATTACACATGATTAAATTGGGGAATCAGCAGAGCTTGCCCTTAATTCAGATCTTACCCTCACATTTCCAGCGACTGCACTTGCAGTGCAATTGAAGTTGCACTTTACACTTGTATTGTCAAATGAATGTGCGTTTTGTAAATAACCTCCATATTATTTAGACATGTACCTGCCTACTCCTAAATAAACGATGTTTTTCAATTACAAACACATATAGCATTATTTGGTTTAAATTAAATTACCATTTATTCTGGTTAAAACAAGGGTAAACAAAATAGGAAGGCAACACTGGAGCCACTTTGAGATTTTGTGAAGGCTTTTTGCCCCCACGGCAGACATCAAGTTTGTGAATCCAAAAATCAAGATTGGGCATATTCGATACAATAGGGAGCACAACAAGATTGTCCAGGAATCACACAGACCAGGGACAGCAGCAGATGACATCTATGTCCCCAAGCTGTGGCACTACAACAGCCTGCGTCTTCTGTCAGACCAGACTGAAGCCAGGCAATCACTTCCGACTCTTCCTTGCAGCCTTCCCACCACGCTGCCCTGCAGTCTTCCCTCTACGCTTCCTTGGAGGCTGGACCTCGGGTGGCGGACTTGTGGTAGGAGGAGGAGGAGTTGCTGTCGGGCCTGCATCTGTCAGGCGGGTGGATGCAGTCAGTTCACCCCTCAAACCCCCCTGAAGAGCTGCATAAAATAGGCCCTCACACAGCTGCCGTTGGCCCTTCTCCATTTGCTGCAACCTGCTGGCCAAGTAGGTGGCATAGGCCTCTTCCGGATTGGGGGGTCTTCGGAGAATATCACTCGCCTCCCGAATGAGGGCGAGTGATTCCTTCTCAACGATGGTCATCCTCCTGGGCCTTCTTGGCTATGCGCAGGGGAGGAGCTAGACTTCTTACAGTCTGGCTCGTGCTGGGCCCAGCCACCTCCTGGCTCGGGCTGGTCATGGTCTCCTCCTCCATACCACTTGTCCCGGCATCCTCCTGGGTCAGCTCATCCTGTGTCAAAAGAAAATAAAAAATCAAACACATGTTTTTTTTGGTTCTGGCCTCCTCAATCAGACAATTGTAAATTTCTTACCGTGCAAATAAATGTGTCCATATATCAAAAAGGCTATCATTTGGACCCCAGCATTTTCCAAGCAGTTCACCAATCTTTTTTTAAGGCATTTTTGCCCACTACTGTATAGTTATATGTATACATATGTAGCACCAACACTTTTTAGAAGTGGGCGCTATTTTAATATTTGGTTTGTTCAGAATTCTGAGTTCAGGGTGTTAATTGTTTGACATTTTTACGTTGACATCAGTTTGTCTGGCCTGTGCTGGAGTTCTGTCTGGTCCTAGGTGAGGTGAGGCACCTGTGACAGGCTCACAACACAGTCTGGTTGTACACATTATGAGGTTACATTTGCTTGGACACAATCAGTGGGAGCGTCTGGCCCCACTGTGTATTTTGGGAAGCGGGATTTGAGATGCTGAGGTCATGTGTTCAGGCTTGAGCTAACCTCGGAACTGTTGCAAAAAAACACCCTTTCCTTACAACATAGTGTGTGGCGGACACTTTGCTGGTTCCAAGTCACTTGTTGTTTGCTACATCTGCGGACAAGGGTATATCCAACAGTGAAGTGTCCAGTTGTGAGGGGCTACTCTCTGGCCTTTCTTAATAACCTTTCTTGGGCTGCCAGCAGTTCAGAAGTGCCTGAGCTTTTTCACCCATGCCCTCAATTTACAACCGAGACACTGTGTAATGTTTAAACGTTGTTAAATAATCATCCAAAATCTGTCCAAATGAAAGGTGTTTGGAGTATGGATCTCCGCAATTGATGGTTACTAACCTGGGGAACCTCTAGACAATGAATGACAAGCTACAAGAAGCGGGTAATCGGTAAGCCGTGAAAAGACATAGCGGCCTGTTATAGAGTGGGAGTGGAGTTGGTTCCGCATAATAGAATTTATGATTAAAACATACATTTGTAAGCAAGTCAAATCTTTACATTTGCAACATTAATATTCACCCAATCACTATTTAGGCAAAAGAATAGATACCTGGCTCCAGCTGGGCGCATCAGCTAGCTCCAAGGTGGAGGGGTCTTCTACTTCCGTAGAAGCCTCAGCTGGGGTGGAGGGAAGAGTGGAGGGAAGAGTGGAGAGAAGAGTGGAGGGAAGGGTGGAGGGAAGGGTGGAGGGAAGGGTGGAGGGAAGGGTGGACAGTGATTGCCTGGGTTCCATCTGGTCACCTATAAAACACAGTTGGTTGTAGTACCACAGCTTTGGTACATAAACATCCTCTGCTGCTGCTCCTGATCTGAGTGAATCCGCAATCTTGTTGCGCTCCCGCTTGTACATGTGCCTCAAACTTGAAATTCGGGCTTCAATAAACTTGATGTCTGCGTTGGGGACTCGAGTCTTCACAAAATCCAAAAGTGGCCCCAGTGTTACCTTCAGGACATCCCTATTTCCATATAAGGGGTTTTTGACCTCCCACAGGTTTGTATTTTTTCGGTATAGCGTGATAAATTGTGACATAAAAGCCTGATCCTTAAAAGGATTTTGACTGGATGTTGACATGTTTCTGTTTTTGTTAGTAATGGCAATACAAATGACAAAAAAAAACAAATGTTACTAAAAACGCACATTCAGTTTTTATTCTTAAAAATGACACAACACACCCACACCCAGCCACCAACAGCCACACCCAGCCACCAACAGCCAGCCACCAATAGCCAGCCACCAACAGCCAGCCACCAACAGCCAGCCACCAGCACCCACACATGAGTAAAAAATGCAGGCCCAAAACCCAATAAACCACAGTGATGTATCCTAGAAACCCTTACCTTCGTCCAGACGCGCTCGCTACTTCTGTTCGAAAAGCACGTGGCCGTCAAATAGCCTTATATACACTGTGCATGCTACACTGCGCACGCGTCGAAGTCCACCTGCATCCTCCTCGTCGCCCGCCCATGACATTCCTTGTGACGAGCATTCCCCGCCCCGCTTCCCCTCGTTGCATTGTGGGTGAATAAGTAGATGAAGATGGCGGACACATTATCAGCAAGTAGCGCGGAGGAAAGCCCAGAACCCCCGACATCTGCATCCAGCAGCAGATATAAGGCCACCAATATGGCATTTGAAGAGATGGTGGAGATGGTGGACATCCTCCAAAGGGAAGATTACGACGGGGAAAATGGCCCCTACCCTCGACCCAACTTACGGAAGGACCAGATTCTTAATACAATTGTCAGCACCCTGGAGCATAAATTCGGCGTACGAAGGGGCAAGGATCAACTGCGCAAGCGATGGTCCGACATTAAATCCAGGGAGCCCGATCAGTACAGGAGAATTAAAAAAGCGATCAAAAAAAGTAAGTCAATGACGTGCGCTACTATGGTTCTATTTGATATCTCGAATCTTGCGAAGCTTTTCTTTGAACCCGTACGTGAATCTTGCGAAGATTTTATTAGAACTACGTACGAGTTCTAATAAAGTCTTCGCAAGATTCACGTACAAGTTCTAATAAAGTCTTCGCAAGATTCACGTGAATCTTGCGAAGACTTTATTAGAACTCGTACGTGAATCTTGCAAAGACTTTATTAGAACTCGTAAGTGAATCTTGCGAAGACTTTATTAGAACTCGTACGTGAATCTTGCGAAGACTTTATTAGAACTCGTATGTGAATCTTGCGAAGACTTTATTAAAACTCGTACGTGAATCTTGCGAAGACTTTATTAAAACTCGTACGTGAATCTTGCGAAGACTTTATTAGAACTCGTACGTGAATCTTGCGAAGACTTTTTGAAATTTCGTTTGTCATTAGAAAGTTGGTTGAGTTTACCTGGCTGTGGGTTATTTGACTTGTAAGGTTATTTATTATTGTCAGGATACATAGTATTACTACTGTAGTAATGGTTTTGTGGGTAACTCACACAGGGACTCCAGAGGATGGTTGGGGGGGGGGGGGGGCTACATCTGTTAAGCAGGGTGTCCAGCTACAAATTCAAAATAAATGGTCAGCATCTACAAATACTGTAGCTGCTGACTTTTAGAATAAGTACACTCACCTGTCACAGGGTCCAGCGCCCTCAGCACCCGAGGCCAAACCGTCCATTGGATGCTGCAGCCACCATCTTTGATATTGGAATCAGGAAATTAATCTTTGCAGCTTCACTTCCCGGTTCCCTATTGGGCATGCGCCAGTTGCGCAATGCAATAGGACTGGTCCGCACTAGCTCTGGGACCCCTGTGTGTCCCAGCAGACAGCACGGTGGGACGGGATGTGGCGTATACTTCTGTGGGAGTCTAGGGCCGGATGTGTGTGCAAATACCTGCCTTACACAGGTATCTGCAACCCCTCCCCCCTAAAAGGTTCCAAATAAGACACCGGAGGGGTGCAGGGATCCAATGAGCGGAAGTTCAACTTTAGGGTTGAAGGCCGGTTTAAGTATTGGAGTTGGATTAGATAGGGATTTCAATTATGTATTGAAGTAGGATCTTGTAACAAACTGCTAATAATTGGACACCACTTTGAAACAATGTTTAATATTCATATTTTGCCACGCAAATATCAGTGTGATTAAAAGTGTACCTTTGTGTTCCATTCCCATAGGGGGCAAAAGACTCAGTCCTCACTCAGGACATCCCAGGACCTCCCAGCCTCACCAGCCTAATTGGGCAATTAGCCCAAGCCCACGCGGGGATGTGGAGGAAGAAGAGGTGCTTGAAGTCGAGCACATCTGCACCCCACCAAGTGAGTGTCTGAGAACACAGATTGAGCTACTAAATTCATGTCTGCATGTTTTTGACCTTTTTTTTCTTTGGTTTTATCTAACCAACTTTTAGGTGATGATCTGGTTGTGGCAGGCCAAGCTGCGGAGCCGTTTTCCTCAGACAGTGCCCACAGGCTTATTGGCCAGATCATGGCCTGGAATCTGCAGCTGGAAACCATGCGCAAGCAGATGGAACTCATGCAGGACCAGATGGCCACCATGCAGCAGGGAATGAAGGACACGATTGATGTTTTGGGGAGAATCTAATACCCCTTTTCCAGTTCAAAGCATCAATCATGTCCTTCATTCCCCTTTTAATATGCGATTTTTCTCCAAGTTGAGAGGCCAAATTTTGAATATGCACATGGTGTGTCAACATGTGCTATGTGCCATCATGGGATCTCAATGTACGCATTTTGTGTTTGAAACCCCTTCATCATAATGCTAGTAGGTGAGAGGAAGGGGTTTCACACACAAAACACGTCCATTGATTCCCCATGATGGAAGATAGCACATGTTGACACTACCCATTTGGAATTTCAATTTCTGTGCATATTCAAAATTTGGCTTCTACTGTACATGGGTGACATCAACCAGTTGAACTTTGTAAGTTCCATAGTTTTATATAGTGTAAATATTTGTAAAAAAGAACTAAGGTTTTAAATATTTTAAACCATGTTTTAATTTTTGGAAAAAAAAAAAAATTGATAAATCCCCAAAAAAATATAAAATATTTCCGAAAAAATCCGTAAAAAAAATTTCATTACCCCCCAAAAAAAAAGGGATAATAAATCAACCAAAAAAAAAAAAAAAAAATGGAAAGTGTTTGGATGTGCACTGTAATAAAAAAAAAATGTTTGCACAAATTAAACAATATGTGTGGCTTCTTCTTTTTCAATACTACCAGTTTGACCAAAAAATGTTGTGGTTCATTGACAAAGGGGCTTATTTAATAAAGGCAAAACACGTTTTTCACTATAATAAGTGCACTAGGACAACATATAAAACAGCTAAAAAGAAAAGCAAACAATACGAAAACCACAATATTTTTGTCTGAAATCAATGTATTTATTTGGTAACAAGAAAAAATGGTTGCTGCCATTGCAATGGCCCCCCTACCATTAAAATAAGTGACATATCTGGCTCGCACTTGCTGTGCTGATTGGGGGGCCAAGCCAAGACGGCGATTATCCAGCCCTGTCATCTCGGCCTCCACTCCGGCCTCAGATCCAATGGGTAGCATGTAGCTGGCAGAATGCTTCCGTAGGTAATTATGCATTATGCAGCAGCTCAGAATTATTGTGTTCATTTTGTACTCTGCCAGATGGAGAGAAGTCAACATCAATCGGAAACGGTTGGCCATAATGCCGAAGGCATTTTCAACCACCCTTCTTGCTCTGGCCAACCGAAAATTAAAAACCCTCCTCTCAAAACAAAGGGGAGTCCCTCCACATTCTCCGCATCTGGTGGCAGCTCCAGGCCACCAGTCTGGAGACGACGGCAGAACTCCGTCTGGTTAAAGACTCCTCCATCAGACATCCGGCCGTTTTTCCCCACATCAACATAAAGGAAGTCATATTGTGCCGACACCACCGCCATCAACACAATACTATGGAACCCCTTATAGTTCCAATAGTAAGACCCCGAATGGGGTGGGGGCACAATTCTGACATGTTTGCCATCAATTGCCCCTCCGCAGTTGGGAAAGTCCCAACGGGCAGCAAACTGGGAAGCCACAGTCTGCCATTCCTGTGGCGTGGAAGGACACTGTGGAGTCAAACCAAAAGATACAATTATAAGTAAATACAAGCCAAAACCCCAAAATAAATCCAAGAAATTAACAAACAATTTAGAGCAACATATGTATTTTTTTAAGTAGTCCTTGAAAAAATAAAAAAAACAGAAAGATAAGGGCCAATTCTCTGATTGATGACCCCTCTGATGGCCCAGAGAAGATAATAATGGGGATGTGGGTGGGGAGTAGGGATGAGCCGAACACCCCCCGGGTTCGGTTCGAACCAGAACCTTCGAACGGACCGAAAGTTCGCGCGAATTTTCGAACCCTATACGTTATAATGGACGCGAACGTTCGAAATCAAAAGTGCTAATTACAACGGCCAATATGCATGTTAATGTCATAAAACAGGTTTGGGGACCCGGGTCCTGCCCCAGGGGACATATATCAATGCAAAAAGAACTTTTAAAAACTAACGTTTTTTCGGGAGCAGTCATTTTAATGATGCATAAAGTGAAAAAAAAAAGTGACATTTTCCTTTAAATATGGTACCTGGGGGGTGTCCAAAGTATGCCTGTGAAGTGGCATGTGTTTCCCGTGTTTAGAACTGTCCTTGCACAAAATGACATTTGTAAAGGAAAAAAAGAAGCCATTTAAAACCACTTGCGGCTTTAGGTTTGATCTTAAGTAGAATCTGAACAGGTACATTATGAAGTGTAGCTCCATCCCAAAAAAATCTATTTTTAAGCTTTTTGGAGAACATAGGGAGGGGTTATCACCCCTGTAACATTTGCTGTCTTTGCACATCTGTTCAGAACATGTCACCTCACTTTCCGTCCCAATGACAAATGTTTTTGGAAAAGTGGGGTTTTAATTGAAACAAGGATTGGTGATAAAGTATCAGTAGAGAGGAGATACCTTTTTCCCAAATTAAATCTAACAGGATAGAATTTCCCTTCCTAGGGGTAGATTTCCTCTCACTTCCTGTTTTCTCTTTCCATTTGCAAGTAGGAGTCGTTTGTAAGTTGGATGTTTGAAAGTAGGGGCCTGGCGTATATACTCTGCAGAAATTTGCCCTATTAGATGTTGGTGTAGCCACAAGACTGGTGGGCACAGGAATGGGCCCTGCTGTGAGTTAATAGATCAAGATTTGTAATTGCATGCACCTGTTGAACAGGGCAGAAAAATTGGGGGTGGTGGACGGTTTTGCCACAAGACTGTAAGCTCTCACAGTTACTCTTGGTGGGCGCAGGAATGGGCCCTGCTGTGAGTTATTAGATCAAGATTTGTAATTGCAAGCACCTGATGAACAGGGCAGAAAAATTGGGCCTTTGGCGGTGGTGGTGGACGGTGTTGCCACAAGACTGTAGGCCCTCATAGTTACTCTTGGTGGGCGCAGGAATGGGCCCTGCTGTGAGTTATTAGATCAAGATTTGTAATTGCAAGCACCTGATGAACAGGGCAGAAAAATTGGGCCTTTGGCGGTGGTGGTGGACGGTGTTGCCACAAGACTGCAGGCCCTCATAGTTACTCTTGGTGGGCGCAGGAATGGGCCCTGCTGTGAACTATTAGATCAAGATTTGTAATTACCCGCCCCTGTTAAACAGGGGCTGAAAAATTGTGCCTTAGGCACTGGTGCTGGTGCCACAACACTGCAACCCCTCACAGAGACTGTACTTGGAGCACAGCAGTCACACGTGTTGCAAAGCATTTTTTTTTTTAATTTTAAGTACACGCCCCTGTTAAACAGGGGCTGAAAAATTGTGCCTTAGGCACTGGTGCCACAACACTGCAACACGGCCCTCACAGAGACTGTACTTGGAGCACAGCAGTCACACGTGTTGCGAAGCATTTTTTTAAAAAATTGTAAGTACACGCCCCTGTTAAACAGGGGCTGAAAAATTGTGCCTTAGGCACTGGTGCTGGTGCCACAACACTGCAACCCGGCCCTCACAGATACTGTACTTGGAGCACAGCAGTCACACGTGTTGCGAAGCATTTTTTTTTAAAAATTGTAAGTACACGCCCCTGTTAAACAGGGGCTGAAAAATTGTGCCTTAGGCACTGGTGCTGGTGCCACAACACTGCAACCCGGCCCTCACAGATACTGTACTTGGAGCACAGCAGTCACACGTGTTGCGAAGCATTTTTTTAAAAAATTGTAAGTACACGCCCCTGTTAAACAGGGGCTGAAAAATTGTGCCTTAGGCACTGGTGCTGGTGCCACAACACTGCAACCCGGCCCTCACAGATACTGTACTTGGAGCACAGCAGTCACACGTGTTGCGAAGCATTTTTTTAAAAAATTGTAAGTACACGCCCCTGTTAAACAGGGGCTGAAAAATTGTGCCTTAGGCACTGGTGCCACAACACTGCAACACGGCCCTCACAGAGACTGTACTTGGAGCACAGCAGTCACACGTGTTGCGAAGCATTTTTTTAAAAAATTGTAAGTACACGCCCCTGTTAAACAGGGGCTGAAAAATTGTGCCTTAGGCACTGGTGCTGGTGCCACAACACTGCAACACGGCCCTCACAGAGACTGTACTTGGAGCACAGCAGTCACACGTGTTGCGAAGCATTTTTTTTAAAAATTGTAAGTACACGCCCCTGTTAAACAGGGGCTGAAAAATTGTGCCTTAGGCACTGGTGTGGTGGCATGGATCATTGAGGAGGAGGAAGAGGATAGTCAGTGAACATAAGAGGACAGTCACTCAGCATCAGCATAGGCAGTCTTGAAGGGATGTGACATTAAAAATTATTCGGTTATATCCGCCTCAGGTGCCTGGTAGCTGGTGGTGATCCAAGACTGATTAATTTTGATGAATGTCAGTCGATCAACCGAGGCGGTGGACAGGCGCACCCTATGATCAGTCACAAATCCTCCAGCAGCACTGAATGTGCGTTCGGAAAGAACGCTGGAGGCAGGACAGGCCAGTAGCTCAATTGCATACTGTGCAAGCTCTGGCCAGTGATCCATCCTCAGGACCCAGTAAGCCAGAGGATTTTCGGTGGGAAAGGTGTCCAAGTCTGACCTTGCCCCAAGGTATTCCTGCACCATGTATATCAGACGCTGGCGATGGTTGCTGGAACCGATCATACCTTGGGGCTGCGGACTAAAAAATTGTCTGAACGCATCGGTCAGACGTCCACCTTCCCCACCGCTCCTTCTGCCACTGACCGAAGCCTCAGCAACTCGTCGCCCAGGACCAGGAGTTTGTAGCCTCCCAGTTTCTGGGAACGCGTTGCACAGACCTTTCTGCAAGGCCTCCCTGAGATGTCTCATCCTCTGCTCCCTCTGCGACGGCAAGATAAGGTCCGCAACCTTACCCTTGTACCGCGGATCAAGGAGAGTGGCCAGCCAGTAATGGTCCCTCTCCTTGATCCGAAGAACACGAGGATCCTTCCGCAGGCTTTGCAGGATCAGGGAGGCCATGCAGCGTAGGTTAGCTGAGGCATTCGGTCCGGAGTCTTCTGGGTCACTGAGGATGACATGATCGCCAGCCACCTCCTCCCAGCCACGTACAAGTCCACTGGCTTGTTGGGACTGTACATCATCCCTAAAAGACTGCTGCTGCTGATGCTGAGTGCCAGGCTCCACCTCCATGCTCACACAATCCTCCTCCTCCTCCTCCTCCTCCTCATCCTCTTCCTGTGTGATGGGTGGGACAGAAGGAACACTGTCCGGATAAAGGGGGCCTTGAGAGGCAAGGAAGTCCTCCTCTTCCTGCCTCTGTTCTGCCTCAAGTGCCCTGTCCATTATCCCACGCAGCGTATGCTCCAACAGGTGGACAAGAGGGACAGTGTCACTGATGCATGCACTGTCACTGCTCACCATCCTCGTGGCCTCCTCAAATGGTGAGAGGACAGTGCATGCATCCCTGATCATGCTCCACTGACGTGGGGAAAAAAAACCAAGCTCCCCTGACCCTGTCCTGGTGCCGTAGTCGCAAAGGTACTCATTGATGGCCCTCTGCTGCGTGTGCAGTCGCTGCAGCATGGCCAACGTTGAGTTCCACCTGGTGGGCATGTCAGATATTAGGCGGTTCTTGGGCAGGTTCAGCTCCTTTTGCAGCTCAGTCAGCCGAGCACTGGCATTATAAGATCGGCGGAAATGCACACAGACTTTCCTGGCCTGCCTCAGGACATCCTGTAAGCCTGGGAACCTGCCCAAGAACCGCTGCACCACCAGGTTGAGGACGTGAGCCATGCAGGGCACATGGGTGAGCTGCCCCTGTCGCAGGGCGGAGAGGAGGTTGGTGCCATTGTCAGAAACGACCATTCCTGGCTTAAGCTGACGTGGCGTCAACCACCTCTCGGCCTGCCCCTGCAGAGCTGCCAGAACCTCTGGCCCAGTGTGGCTCCTGTCCCCCAAACACACCAGCGCAAGCACGGCATGGCATCTTTTTGCCTGCGTACTTGCGTAGCCCCTTGTACGCCTACGGAGCACCGCTGGTTCCAAGGACAGAGCACTGGAGGAAGAAGAAGAGGAGGGGGTGGAGGAGAGAGGTGTGTCACAACCAGTAGCAGTAGTCGCGTTTTGGAGGCGTGGTGGCGGAACAACCTCCAACACTACTGCACCTTGTCCTGCATCCCTCCCAGCTGCCAATAGAGTGACCCAATGGGCCGTGAAAGAAAGGTACCGTCCCTGTCCATGCCTGCTGGACCATGAGTCAGCGGTAATATGCACCTTACCGCTGACCGCCCTGTCCAGCGAGGCATGGACATTGCCCTCCACATGCCGGTAGAGAGACGGAATCGCCTTCCGCGAGAAAAAAAGTGGCGTTTGGGAACCTGCCACTGAGGAACCGCACATTGAACAAACTCACGGAAGGGGGCCGAGTCTACCAACTGAAAAGGCAGCAGTTGAAGTGCTAGCAATTTAGCAAGGCTAGCATTCAACCGCTGGGCATGTGGATGGCTGGGAGTGTACTTCTTTCTACGGTCCAGCAGCTGGGGCAGGGAAATTTGCCTGCTGCATTCGGACGTCGGTGTACTGCAAGTACTTGGTTGTGACACACCGAATTCTACACCTTCAGTCCTCTCAGAGCAGCTTTCAGAGAGGACTGAAGGTGTAGTGGGGATGGAGATCCCAGCTGAGGAGGAGCAAGGAGAGGTCCGCTTAGTTCTTTGGTGTGGGTCTTTTATGTGTGCCTGCCAACGAGCTGCATGGCAGGTCGCCATATGTCTGGTCATGCTTGTCGTGCCCAAGCGGCTGATGTTTTGGCCACGCGAGATACGCTTGAGACAAATATTGCAAATAGCAGTGGTGCGATCTGCTGCACTCGTCTCAAAAAAGGCCCACACCAAAGAACTTTTCTGATAACGTGCAGAGGCAGCGCCCTGCACAGGCGGAGCTCTGCGGTGTTGTACAGTTGCTGTGCTGGCCTCTACCTGGCCTCCAGGGGGGCATCCTGCCTCGTTGGACATGTGACGCCGCATCCTCCTCCTCCTCGTCCTCCTCCTCATCCTCTCTCCCTTGAGGCACCCACGTGGAGTCAGTGACCTCATCATCCCCTCCCTCTTCACCACTAGAGCAAACCTGGCAGTAAGCTGCAGCTGGTGGAACTGTACTGCCAGATTCCTCAAGCTGGGTATCGTCATCCGAGCCTTCGAATCGTTGGGCATCCTCCTGGAGCATGTACCCAACACTGTGCTCAAAGAGTTCGGGGGACTCCTCAGGAGGACATGGTGGGTCTAGGGAAGGGGTGGCTGATGATGCTCTGTCAGTACCCTGAGCCTGGGTGAGAGAGGATGAGGAGGATGAGGAGGGCTTGGTCATCCATTCTACCAAGCCTTCAGCATGATGCGGCTCCACATGTCCAGCTGCCGAAAACAAAGACGCGCGTGTCCCATGGCCACGTGCTGATGACGATGCACGACCACGTCCACGTCCACGGCCACGTCCACTAGAAACAGAGCCTGCCTGCCCTGTGTTCTTGGCTCTGCACGCTCTGCCTCCCCTTGGCGGTCTTCCAGCCATTGTAGTCGGTAGTCCTGTGGGTGCTGCTGAGAAGAAAATATAGGAGCTCTGTGTGATGCCACTAACACACTAGAAGTCCTATGGGTGCTTCTGCAAAGAAAAATAGAGGAGCTCTGTGTGATGCCACTAACACACTAGAAGTCCTGTGGGTGCTGCTGAGAAGAATATATAGGAGCTCTGTGTGATGCCACTAACACACTAGAAGTCCTGTGGGTGCTTCTGCAAAGAAAATAGAGGAGCTCTGTGTGATGCCACTAACACACTAGAAGTCCTGTGGGTGCTTATGCAAAGAAAATAGAGGAGCTCTGTGTGATGCCACTAACACACTAGAAGTCCTGTGGGTGCTTATGCAAAGAAAATAGAGGAGCTCTGTGTGATGCCACTAACACACTAGAAGTCCTGTGGGTGCTGCTGAGAAGAATATATAGGAGCTCTGTGTGATGCCACTAACACACTAGAAGTCCTGTGGGTGCTTCTGCAAAGAAAATAGAGGAGCTCTGTGTGATGCCACTAACACACTAGAAGTCCTGTGGGTGCTGCTGAGAAGAATATATAGGAGCTCTGTGTGATGCCACTAACACACTAGAAGTCCTGTGGGTGCTTCTGCAAAGAAAATAGAGGAGCTCTGTGTGATGCCACTAACACACTAGAAGTCCTGTGGGTGCTGCTGAGAAGAATATATAGGAGCTCTGTGTGATGCCACTAACACACTAGAAGTCCTGTGGGGTGCTGCTGAGAAGAATATATAGGAGCTCTGTGTGATGCCACTAACACACTAGAAGTCCTATGGGTGCTTCTGCAAAGAAAATAGAGGAGCTCTGTGTGATGCCACTAACACACTAGAAGTCCTGTGGGTGCTGCTGAGAAGAATATATAGGAGCTCTGTGTGATGCCACTAACACACTAGAAGTCCTGTGGGTGCTGCTGAGAAGAATATATAGGAGCTCTGTGTGATGCCACTAACACACTAGAAGTCCTATGGGTGCTTCTGCAAAGAAAATAGAGGAGCTCTGTGTGATGCCACTAACACACTAGAAGTCCTGTGGGTGCTTATGCAAAGAAAATAGAGGAGCTCTGTGTGATGCCACTAACACACTAGAAGTCCTGTGGGGTGCTTATGCAAAGAAAATAGAGGAGCTCTGTGTGATGCCACTAACACACTAGAAGTCCTGTGGGTGCTTATGCAAAGAAAATAGAGGAGCTCTGTGTGATGCCACTAACACACTAGAAGTCCTGTGGGTGCTGCTGAGAAGAATATATAGGAGCTCTGTGTGATGCCACTAACACACTAGAAGTCCTGTGGGTGCTTATGCAAAGAAAATAGAGGAGCTCTGTGTGATGCCACTAACACACTAGAAGTCCTGTGGGTGCTTATGCAAAGAAAATAGAGGAGCTCTGTGTGATGCCACTAACACACTAGAAGTCCTGTGGGTGCTGCTGAGAAGAATATATAGGAGCTCTGTGTGATGCCACTAACACACTAGAAGTCCTGTGGGTGCTGCTGAGAAGAATATATAGGAGCTCTGTGTGTGTAATGGGACTAACACACTTCAAGTCCTATAGGTGCTTCTGGGAACAAAATATAGCTCTGTGTGTGTGATGGGACTAACACACTTCAAGTCCTATAGGTGCTTCTGGGAACAAAATATAGCTCTGTGTGTGTAATGGGACTAACACACTTCAAGTCCTATAGGTGCTTCTGGGAACAAAATATAGCTCTGTGTGTGTGATGGGACTAACACACTTCAAGTCCTATAGGTGCTTCTGGGAACAAAATATAGCTCTGTGTGTGTGATGGGACTAACACACTTCAAGTCCTATAGGTGCTTCTGGGAACAAAATATAGCTCTGTGTGTGTGATGGGACTAACACACTTCAAGTCCTATAGGTGCTTCTGGGAAGAAAATATAGCTCTGTGTGTGTGATGGGACTAACACACTTCAAGTCCTATAGGTGCTTCTGGGAACAAAATATAGCTCTGTGTGTGTGATGGGACTAACACACTTCAAGTCCTATAGGTGCTTCTGGGAAGAAAATATAGCTCTGTGTGTGTAATGGGACTAACACACTTCAAGTCCTATAGGTGCTTCTGGGAAGAAAATATAGCTCTGTGTGTGTGATGGGACTAACACACTTCAAGTCCTATAGGTGCTTCTGGGAACAAAATATAGCTCTGTGTGTGTGATGGGACTAACACACTTCAAGTCCTATAGGTGCTTCTGGGAACAAAATATAGCTCTGTGTGTGTAATGGGACTAACACACTTCAAGTCCTATAGGTGCTTCTGGGAACAAAATATAGCTCTGTGTGTGTGATGGGACTAACACACTTCAAGTCCTATAGGTGCTTCTGGGAACAAAATATAGCTCTGTGTGTGTGATGGGACTAACACACTTCAAGTCCTATAGGTGCTTCTGGGAACAAAATATAGCTCTGTGTGTGTAATGGGACTAACACACTTCAAGTCCTATAGGTGCTTCTGGGAACAAAATATAGCTCTGTGTGTGTGATGGGACTAACACACTTCAAGTCCTATAGGTGCTTCTGGGAACAAAATATAGCTCTGTGTGTGTGATGGGACTAACACACTTCAAGTCCTATAGGTGCTTCTGGGAACAAAATATAGCTCTGTGTGTGTGATGGGACTAACACACTTCAAGTCCTATAGGTGCTTCTGGGAACAAAATATAGCTCTGTGTGTGTGATGGGACTAACACACTTCAAGTCCTATAGGTGCTTCTGGGAAGAAAATATAGCTCTGTGTGTGTAATGGGACTAACACACTTCAAGTCCTATAGGTGCTTCTGGGAACAAAATATAGCTCTGTGTGTGTGATGGGACTAACACACTTCAAGTCCTATAGGTGCTTCTGGGAAGAAAATATAGCTCTGTGTGTGTGATGGGACTAACACACTTCAAGTCCTATAGGTGCTTCTGGGAACAAAATATAGCTCTGTGTGTGTGATGGGACTAACACACTTCAAGTCCTATAGGTGCTTCTGGGAACAAAATATAGCTCTGTGTGTGTGATGGGACTAACACACTTCAAGTCCTATAGGTGCTTCTGGGAAGAAAATATAGCTCTGTGTGTGTGATGGGACTAACACACTTCAAGTCCTATAGGTGCTTCTGGGAACAAAATATAGCTCTGTGTGTGTGATGGGACTAACACACTTCAAGTCCTATAGGTGCTTCTGGGAACAAAATATAGCTCTGTGTGTGTAATGGGACTAACACACTTCAAGTCCTATAGGTGCTTCTGGGAACAAAATATAGCTCTGTGTGTGTGATGGGACTAACACACTTCAAGTCCTATAGGTGCTTCTGGGAACAAAATATAGCTCTGTGTGTGTAATGGGACTAACACACTTCAAGTCCTATAGGTGCTTCTGGGAAGAAAATATAGCTCTGTGTGTGTAATGGGACTAACACACTTCAAGTCCTATAGGTGCTTCTGGGAAGAAAATATAGCTCTGTGTGTGTAATGGGACTAACACACTTCAAGTCCTATAGGTGCTTCTGGGAAGAAAATATAGCTCTGTGTGTGTAATGGGACTAACACACTTCAAGTCCTATAGGTGCCTCTGGGAACAAAATATAGGAGCTCTGCCTGCCTGCCACGAACACACTACAAGTCCTATAGGTGCTTCTGGTAACAAAATATAGGAGCTCTGCCTGCCTGCCACTAACACACTACAAGTCCTATAGGTGCTTCTGGTAACAAAATATAGGAGCTCTGCCTGCCTGCCACGAACACACTACAAGTCCTATAGGTGCTTCTGGTAACAAAATATAGGAGCTCTGCCTGCCTGCCACTAACACACTACAAGTCCTATAGGTGCTTCTGGTAACAAAATATAGGAGCTCTGCCTGCCTGCCACGAACACACTACAAGTCCTATAGGTGCTTCTGGTAACAAAATATAGGAGCTCTGCCTGCCTGCCACGAGCACACTACAAGCCCCTCTTTGTCAATCAATCTTTGTAACTGAATCTATCTAACTCAATCTCTGTAAGTGAATCTCTCTAACTATCTAAATGCAGCAGAGTGTCACAGAAACAGCCTGCTCAATCTGCGCCGGAACAGCATGTGACCGGCGCAGACGGCGTGGCGGCGTTTTATAGGGGGGGGGCGTGTACTACAGCCCCTGAGCTGTAATTGGCTACAGGCGTCCTGCCTGTAGCCAATTATGGCTCTTCGAGTTTCCGGGGCTGTGATTGGCCAAGCATGCGGGGTCACAGTGCATGCTTGGCCAATCATCAGCCAGCAATGCACTGCGTCGGCCGCGCCGGCCGCAATGCATTGCGGGGCCGCTCGCATCACACGAACGTGATGCGAGCGGCCAAAATAGTTCTGGGCTCGCCGAGCGAGCGAACGCCCGGTGCTCGATGCGAACGTGGGTTCGCATCGAGCACCGGGCCCATCCTTAGTGGGGAGTAATTAATTATAAGGTCACCCACTACACATGAAGTCAATTTAACAAGGTGGGGGGAGGGAATTAATTATAAGGTCACCCACTACACATGAAGTACATTTAACAAGGTGGGGGTGGGAATTAATTATAAGGTCACCCACTACACATGAAGTACATTTAACAAGGTGGGGGTGGGAATTAATTATAAGGTCACCCACTACACATGAAGTACATTTAACAAGGTGGGGGGGGGAATTAATTATAAGGTCACACAGTACACATGAACTCTATTTAAAAAAGAGGGGCAAGGGGGGTGAAAGGGGGGGGGTGAGTAAAGCAGTACAATAGAGCTGTTAAGATACATTTTTGTTCTAATAAAGGGACTAGGCTATGGGTGTTTATGGGCCCAAGATTCCATGCTGGGGAGGTTGGTGCAAGCAAATATGCATGTGGCCCACTAAACAATAAATTCAAAAGCAATTTCTAAAAGTGAACCGCCAAAAAAAAACAATAATACAATTTCAAAATGCTGGCATGAATAGGGGACATTCATAGAATAGTCCTATCATGGTAATTAGCTAATGATGAAACTGATGCACTACATTAGCAAACATACAAGACATATGTAATTTGAAATGAGAAAACGTACCTTAATGTATTCCTCCTGCAGGACGTGAATAATGGCAGAACAGGTCTCTGGAATAATGATCCCCAGAGCCTGGGGGGAGATGCCTGTCGTGAACTTGAGGTCCTGCAAGCTTCTCCCCGTCGCCAAGTAACGCAACGTGGCGACTAGCCTCTGCTCCGGAGTGATGGCTTGCCGCATGCAGGTATTCTGCCTGCTGATAAAAGGGGACAGCGAAGCCAACAGGCGGTGAAAAATGGGGTCCGTCATCCTGAGATAATTCCTGAAATCATCAGGATTATTCTCACCGATCTCACGGAGCAAAGGCATGTAGGACAATTGGTCACGCTGGCGCAGCCAATTCTTCGTCCATGAACTCCTCCTCACCCTGTTCATGGACGGGACTCGGGCCAAAGTGTTAACCGCAACACCGAGCCCCAGCACAGCACGAACTCGTTCCCGAGTACGTCCACACTCCATGGCTTCAAAACGGTCGGCTGATCAAACAAAAAAACTCAACTGAACGCACTGAAGAACAGCAAGGCCTATGAAGAACGACCTGAAGAACAGGAACGAGCGGACCAGAACGGCCTGAGAACAGGTAGGAACTGATCCACACGCACTGAAAGACAGATACAAACCTCACAAGCACAAACTGAATGCTCAGAAGCGAGCGAATTAAGCAGAAGTCTGAGAAGAACTAACACGAGATACACACGATATTAGTTAACGGTGCCCAAAGGGTGTCGTTTTGGATCTTGAGCTTCCTTTTTATAGTCCCGTCGTACGTCATCGCGTGAACCGCCGGACTTTTAGCGTGATCGTGTGTGGTCAAGTCCGTTCGCTTTTTAGTCCAGCTGGAAAGTCCGGCGGATTGTCCGCCGGACTAGGTCCGGCGGGAAAAGTCCCTTCGTGTGTATGCGGCATAAGTCTGACTTAAGTCAAGTCATGTGACTCAAGTCCCCCACCTCTGGTAATTATAGACCCATCTCCCTCATCAATAGCGACTTAAAAATCCTTACCAAACTTGCAAATAGTCTAGCTTCCTTCATTAACCGATATGTTCATAAGGATCAAGTGGGGTTCATCCCAGGCAGACAGGGCCCAGATCAGATCAGAAGAGACATAGACATAGTCTCCATCCTCCAGACAAACTGGCCAGGAGGTCATAAACAATCAGGCATGCTTTTATCACTGGACCTTCAAAAGGCCTTCAATTCGGTCTCCTGGTCATACATCTTTACAATCCTTGAACGTTGGGGCTTTGGCGACAAGTTTATGGGCCTAATCTGAGCTCTTTATTCAAATCCTAAAGCATATATTAGGCTTTAAGGCCACTACTCCAAACCAATATTTATAGCCAAAGGCACCAGACAAGGCTGTCCTTTATCTCCTATATGTAATCTTTGCAATAGCAATTGAGACACTCACCATCTCCATTCGCCGGGACCCCAACATACAAGGAGTTCAATATGGCTCTCAGGTTCCCAAATGTGGCCTGTTTGCACACGACAACCTTCTATTCCTTACCTCCACTATAACCTCTCTCCCCAATCTTTGCCACTCCTTAGATGAATTTTCCAAGATCTCAGGCCTACGAGTAAATTATTCAAAGTCACAAGCCCTCAACATTTCGCCAGACACTGTAAACCTCTTACAAAAGAACTTTAATTTCCAATGGAGTACCTCTTCCATTAAATACCTGGGAATCACCCTCACAACAAAAACTGAAGAAAAATGTATTATTCTTGTGATACAAAATAAAATACTTTGAAATAAAAAAATAAATAAAAATAATAAACTTGACCTAGTAGGACTAGGTCCATATGGAGTAGGAGGTTGAGGTGGTGGTGGATGTGGCGGTGTAGGTGGAAGCAGCGGTGGAGGAGGACAAGGTAGCAAACACTGGTTTTTGTTTTTAATTTTTTTTTTTTTAAATTAGGGTACACCCAAAAGAGTGAGAAAGATTAAAAATACAACAATGAATGGGTAAGGCCGGTGATGTGTCGAATTCTGTCCCCCATCAGATAATGTCCGCCCTGTACTGCGCTTGCGCCTGTGCCATGAGTCCAGGTTCAAGCCCCGCCATCCAAGTAGACATAGAGTTAGAATAAAAAATAGCCGAGTGTAGCAAAAGCGTTGTGAGCGAAGCAAGCCCACGAGGGTCCCTGTTACTATATGCTACCGTATGTCCACTTGGATGGTGGGGCTTGAACCTGCACTCACTGCGCAGGCGCCGTTCATCTTCGGAGATTTTCGGAATCTCCTTGTCCTCCGTACTGCGCAAGCGCTGCGCCTGCGCGGTACGGGGCGGACACTATCCGATGGCCGGACAGTTTTTGTCAGAACACCGGTATACATGTCTATTCTGCACAAGGTACGGACAAGTCCTGTGGAATCCATGCCTGGTTCATTTTAATGAACGTGAGCGTGTCCACATTGGCTCTGGACAGACGGCTGCGCTTGTCTGTGATAACGCCCCCTGCCGTGCTAAATACACGTTCAGATAATACACTGGCTGCAGGGCAGGCCAGAACCTCCAAGGCGTAAAGGGCAAGCTCAGGCCATGTGCCCAATTTGGAGACCCAGAAGTTGAAGGGGGCAGACCCATCATTCAGTTCAGTAATGCTGCCTCCTGCTAAGACGTTCCATCTCAGCTGGTGGTGCTGGTTGTTGTGGCGTGCTGACAAAGCTTTTCCCCATTTCAGTCCTGCTAACCCTGCCTTCTGAGGTACTGGCGGTGCCCCAGCTGCGTTGGCAACCTCTTCCTTCTCCTCTGCCTTCGCCTTGTGCTTCCACCGTGCCCCTGCTGTCAGGTGGGAATGCCACCAGCAGCGTGTCTACCAGCGTGCACTTGTACTTGCGCATCTTACGATCACGCTCCAGTGAGGGAATTAAGGATGGTACGTTGTCCTTGTAATGGGGATCCAGCAGCGTGGCCACCCAATGTGGGCAACTCAGCGGTCGTTGTGGAGACACTGCAGCATGTAATCGCTCATGTGTGCCAAGCTGCCCAGAGACAACGAAAAGCTGTCCTCTGTGGGAGGTGTATCGTCTGTGTCCTCTGTATCCCCCCAGCCACGCACCAGTGATGGCCATAAGCTGGTCTGGGTGCCATCCTGCTGTGAACATGGTTCCTCCTCCTCCTCCATCTCCTCATCCTCCACCTCGTCATCCTCCAGAACTGTGCCCTTGCTGGACAATTGTGTACCTAGCGTTTGTTGGTGCAGGAACCCACCCTCGTAGCCACTTGTGAATGACTGCCCTGAAAGCCTTGGAAATGATCCCTCTTCCTACTCCTCCTCCTCCTCCTGTGCCACATCCTCTTCCATCATCGCCCAAAGCGTTTTTTCAAGGAGGCATAGAACTGGCATAGTAACGATGAGAATGGCGTCATCGGCACTGGCCATGTTGGTGGACTACTCGAAACAGCGCAACAAGGCACACAGGTCTCGCATGGAGGCCCAGTTATTGGTGGTGAGGTGGTGCTGTTCCGCAGAGCGACTCACGCGTGCGTGCTGCAGCTGAAACTCCACTATCGTCTGCTGCTGCTCGCACAGTCTGGCCAGCATGTGCAAGGTGGAGTTCCACCTTGTGGGCACGTCACATATGAGGCGGTGAGCGGGAAGGCCGAAGTACAGGCGAGCAGCAGCAGGGTGAGAACGCCTAAAGTGCGCACAGACGGCCCGCACTTTCTGCAGCAGCTCTGGCATATGGGGGTAATTTTTTAAGAAACCTCTGGACCACCAAGTTCAGCACATGCGCCAGGCAAGGGATGTGTGTCAAACCGGCTAGGCTCAGAGCTGCTACGAGATTTCACCCATTATCGCACACCACCAGGCCAGGCTTGAGGCTCACTGCCACCAACCACTCATTGGTCTGTTGTTCCATGTCCCTTCACAACTCCTGCGTGGTGTGGGGTTTTTCCCCCAAACACGAAAGTTTTAAAACTGCCTGCTGTCGTTTTACCACTGGCGAAGGTGTTACGCTGACCGGATGAGGAGGCGGTAGAGGATGAGGAAGCGGAGTAGGAGGAGTTAGCAACAGGAGGCAGACTGAAGCGCCCTGCAATCCTCGGTGGTAGAAGGACATGCGCCAAACTGCTATCTGCCTCAGGCCCAGCCACCACTGCATTTACCCAGTGTGCTGTTAGGTAGATATAACATCCCTGGCCGTGCTTACTGGTCCATGCGTCCATAGTTAGGTGGACCTTGCCACAGATGGCGTTGCGCTGTGCGCACCTGATTTTGTCCCCCACTTGGTTGTGCAGGGAAGGAATGGCTCGCCTGGAAAAGTAGTGGCGGCTGGGCACGACGTACTGTGGGACAGCCAATGCCATCAGGCTTTTAAAACTCTGCGTCTCCACCAGACGGAATGACAGCATTTCAAAGGCCAGGAATTATAAAATGCTGACATTCAGGGCCAGGGATCGCGGGTGGGCAGGGGGGTACTTCCTCTTCCGCTCCAGTGTTTCGGAGATAGAGAGCTGAACGCTTCCATGGGACATTGTGGAGATGGTTGGTGACCCAGGTGGTAGTGTTGCTGGCAGATCCTCTGTTTGCGGGTTGGCAGGTGCCACTCTCACTACAGAGGTGGATGAAGAGGCCAAGACTGCAGCAGAAGAGGAAGCAGGAGGAGCCAGAGACCTTTCTTGGTTTTTGAGGTGTCTACTCCACTGCAGCTTGTGCTTTGCACTTAGATGCCTGGTCATGCAGGTTGTGCTCAGGTTGAGAACGTTTATGCCTCACTTCAGGCTCTGATTGCACAGCGTGCAAACCACTCGTGTCTTGTCATAAGCACATTGTCTGGAGAACTGCCATGCTAGGGAACTCCTTGGACCTGGCTTTGGTGTGCTCGGTCCCTTGCTGCATTGGGCAGTAGCAGGCGTACTGTCTAGGGGACTGTCTTTTGCACCCTTCTCCCTCTTCTGCTGTGCTGGTGGCTCTGTGCGACCACTGCCTCTTCCTCCGAACTACACAGGTCACCTGCATGAAGTTTATTCCATGTGAGGTCGAGGACTTCATCGTCCTCCACATCATCTTCCACCCAGTCTTCACCCCTGCCCTCATTGTCGGTCTGCACAATTGCGAAAGCAGCAGCAGTTGGCACCTGTGTTTCGTCATCATCCGAGACGTGCTGCGATGGTCCTCCCATGTACTCATCTTGAAACATAAGTGGTTGGGCATCGGTGCACACAATCTCTTCCACTTCTGGGGCAGGGCTAGGTGGATGTCCCTGAGAAACCCTGCTAACAGAGTCATCAAAAAGCAGAAGAGACTGCTGCATGATTTGGGGCTCAGACTGCTTGGCTGATTTGCAAGAGGGTGAGGTGAAAAACTGATGGACATCGGCTGAAGGTGCCAACTCTGATCTTTCAGCAGGAGACTGGGTGGGAGACAATGTGAAGGAACTGGAGGCACTGTCAGCAACCCAATCTACTATCGCCTGTACTTGTCCTGGCCTCAACATTCGTAGAGCCGCATTAGGCCCGACCAAATACCGCTGCAGGCTCTGTCGCCTACTCTCACCTGATGAAGGTGTTTCACTTGTGCGTGTAGCTGGCACAGATAGACCATGTCCTCTCCCTGCAACAGGAGCTCCACCAGCAGCACCACGACCGGGGCCACGTCCCTTCTTAGACGTTCTCCTCATATTTCTCAAATTTATGATCTTGCCCTAAATGGGTGTTTTTTTGAATAGCAGAATAGAAGAACAGTATCTAAAGGGTGTATCTCACACGTACAGATCTTCAGAAAATGCTATTCAAAAAAATGTTTTTTGCCCTAATTTTTTATTTTTTTTTTGAATAGCACAATAGAAGAACAGTATCTAAAGTGTGTATCTCAAACGTACAGATATGCAGGAAACACTAAAATATTTTTTGTGGCCCTAAATGTGTGTTTTTAGAATAGCAGAATAGAGCAACAGTATCTAAAGGGTGTATCTCACACGTACAGATATGCAGAAAATGCTATTCAAAAAAAAAAAAAAGTTGCCCTATTTTTTTTTTTTGAATAGCACAATAGAAGAACAGTATCTAAAGTGTGTATCTCACACATACAGATATGCAGGAAACACTGTAAAATATTTTTTATGGCTCTAAATGGGTGTTTTTAGAACAGCAGGATAAACCAACAATATCTAAAGGGTGTATCTCACAGTAACATATGCAGTGCTGGTGCACTGAGCTTGCATAAAATGCCCGCCGACGCCAACCTAACTAACAGACAGATAAAAGTTATCTTTTCTCTGGCACTGGGCTCAGGGCAGTGTAAAAAGATTGTGCACTGCACCCACACAAGAAAATCAAGGTAGATCGCTGATTAATTTGATTTCTGAATCAGGACTCCTATCTAATTCTCTCCCTCAGAGCAGCAGCAGCAGCAACCTTTCCCTACACTATCTAAAGCAGAGTAATGTGCTGTGCTATGTGCCTCTACCTTATATAGAGGCTGGGTCACATGCTGCACTGGCCAATCACAGCCATGCCATTAGTAGGCATGGCTGCTATGGTTTCTAAGGGCAAACGAGTTAAACGAATGTTGATTGGCTGCCCTGCAGCTTTTTAAAAAGCGCCATTACATTGCCGAACACCAAACTCAAACTCGAACCCGAACATACAGTAAATTGTTCGGTTCCATTCAAATACGGGACCCAAAAACCCAAAAGTCCGGTACGAAACCCGAAACTTTACAGTTCGGGTTCGCTCAACCCTATAGTGGCACAGTTTTCCCATGTTTAGAACAGTACCACAGCAAAATGAAATTTCTAAAGGAAAAAAATGATCACGGCTGTAATGAATTGTCGGGTCTCGGCAATATAGATAAAACTCATTGAAAAAAATGGCATGGGTTCCTCCCCAGTCCATTACCAGGCCCTTTGGGTCTGGTATGAACATTAAGGAAAACTCTGAACCAAAAATGTTTAAAAAAAATTGCATGGGGGTTCCCCCAAAATCCATACCAGGCCCTTCAGGTCTGGTATGGATTTTAAGGGGAACCCCAAGCCAAAATTTAAAAAAATGACGTGGGGTCCCTCCTAAAATACATACCAAACCCTTATCCGAGCACATAACCTGGCAGGCCGCAGGAAAAGAAGGGGGGACGAGAGAGCGCCCCCCTCCTGAACCATAACAGGCCACGTGCCCTCAACATTGGGAGGGTGCTTTGGGGTAGCCCCTAAAGCACCTTGTCCCCATGCTGATGGGGAGAAAGCCTCATCCCCACAACCCTTGCCCGATGGTTGTGGGGGTCTGCGGGCTGGGGGCTTATTGGAATCTGGAAGCCCCCTTTAATAAGGGGATCCCCAGATTCCAGCCCCCCCTGTGTGAAATGGTAATGGGATACAAACCCTTGGGATAAGTCCTTTATTAAAAAAATAAAAAATAAAACTGTCCCACGAAGTTGTCTTCTTCTTCTTCTTCTTCTTCTCTCGCTCCGACGTGTATTGTCTTTTTTTTTACCATTCTCACACATTTTTTGTGAAATGGTAGGGGTAATTTTGTACTCCATTACCATTTCACACAGGGGGGGCTACCTCAAAGTACCCTCCGAATGTTGAGGGCATGTGGCCTGGTACAGTTCAGGAGGGGAGGGCGCTCTATCGTCCCTTTTCCTGTGGCCTGCCATGTTGCGTGCCCGGATGAGAGTCTGGTATGGATTTTTGGGAGGACCCCATGCCATTTTTTTAAAAAATTTTGGCGTGGGGTTCCCCTTAAAATCCATACCAGACCTGAAGGGCCTGGTATGAAATTTGGGGGGACCCCCACACATTTTTTTTTTTTTTTTGGTTCAGGGTTTCCCATGCCGTTTAATCAATGAACTTTTATATGTATTGTCGGGACCGACAATTCATTATAGCCGCGAGTACTTTTGAATTACTTTTTTTCCTTTAGAAATGTCATTTTGCTCTTGGACTTTTCTAAACACAGGAAATGTGCCACTTTACAGGCATACTATAGACACCCCCCAGGTACGAAATTTTAAAGGAATATTACACTTTTATTGTTTCACTTTAACCTGTAGCCGACCGCCCACTGTCAATTGACGGCGGAGCGGTGCGGCTCTTGTGGCGGGCTGCCGTCATATGACTTTGTTTGCATTTTGCCCACTAGGGGGCGCGCCACGGGAGGCGCACGCACGTGCCCGCCACGTCGCTGGGGACCCGATGCGCATGCCTGGCGACCGCGATGTCCGCCGGGCACCCGCGATTGCCCAGTAACTGAGCAGGACATGGATCTGTGTATGTAAACACACAGATCCATGTCCTGTCACTGGAGAGGAGACCGATGGTGTGTCCCTTGTACATAGGGACACCGATCGGTCCCCTCCCCCAGTCAGTCCCCTCCCCCACAGTTAGAATCACTAACATAGGGAACATATTAACCCCTGCAGCGCCCCCCCTAGTGTTAACCCCTTCCCTGCCAGTCACATTTATACAGTAATCAATGCATTTTTATAGCACGGATCGCTGTATAAATGTGAATGGTCCCAAAAATGTGTCAAAAGTGTCCGATATGTCCGCCGCAATGTCGTAGTCATGATAAAAATCGCAGATTGCCGCCATTACTAGTAAAAAAAATTATAATAAAAATGCTATAAATCTATCCCCTATTTTGTAGATGCTATAACTTTTGCGCAAACCAATCAATATACGCTTATTGCAATTTTTTTTTACTAAAAATATGTAGAAGAATACGTATCGGCCTAAACTGAGGAGAAAATGTGTTTAAAAAAAATAATTGGATATTTATTATAATAAAAAGTAAAAAATATTATGTTTTTTTTGTTTTTTTTTCAAACTTGTCCCTCTTCTTTTGTTTATAGCGCAAGAAATAAAAACCACAGAGGTGATCAAATACCACCAAAATAAAGCTCTCTCTGTGGGGAAAAAATTATAAAAAATGTATTTGGGTACAGCGTTGCATGACCGCGCAATAGTCATTCAAAATGCGACAGCGCTGAAAGCTGAAAAATGGCTTGGTCAGGAAGGAGGTGTTCGTGCATGGTAGGCAAGTGGTTAAGCTCACTATTCTTGCTATCTTTTTTCACATCATTCCCCTCTCACTTTCTCTCCTTACACTCTCACTTTTTTCCCTTTCCTACTTTTCTTCCTTTGCCCCATGCACTCACACATCTCATGCTGTGCTCACTCATTAGTGTTTTATCTTTCCCTTGTTTCTTTCTCTTCACTGGCTATTGAACTTCATTTTTCTCGGCTCATGTTGTGTTGTACATCACTGCGTTCTTGACGTTCGGAATTTCCGACCAACTTTGTATGACCGTGTGTATGCAAGACAAGTTTGAGCCATCATCCGTCGGGAAAAATCCCATGGATTTTGTTGGCGGAAAATCCTATCATGTACAGGGCATTACACTTGGATTTATATACCCTGTACTCATGCTCTGGAAACTTTGCCGCAGGTGCTTGCCTTTCTCCCCTCATTCCTGGCTGATCCTGGGAGTACCAAATGTGGTGACCCCTTGTAAGCTGCACAGGGGGACTTTGTTCTCCGCTTTGGGGTAACCTGTTCTGCCGGCCCGCGGGTTTGCCTGATAGTCTTCATATAATGTTTTGGCTGGGAGATCCCTTTTCCATATACCCATAGGTAATGTATTGAGACGGCCACATATATATATATTAGAAATTAAAACTCAGCCTCTGAAGAAGATCCCAACCAAAATGAGTCGGAACGTGTCAGTTTCTGTCTTTCTAGACATGTTTGCCATGTAATGCTGTGTATATATTTTCATATTGCACAATTTGCACTTAGGGTATACACCCCCCTTTGCTGAACTCATATTTTAACTTTAAATGATTAATTTTTGTACGCTAATACATTTTATGAATACAATACTTTCTTTTTGAATTTTTGCTTTTATTATCTTGCTGCCTGAAAACCCCACCCTTTGGGGGAACCTTCCTATATCAAGAGAGCTTGGAATGCAGCTATACAATCCAAACAATTTTACAAACTACGAGAACAACATAATGAAACCCATAAAATATCTAAATCTAGATTTCCCTCTTCTACAGGTCAGGGTCCTACTGTTTCCTCAAAAGAACAGGGTAGACAGAAAAGAAGCTGCCAAAATAGAAGTTCTGGGGAACATGACAGCAAAAAATGCACAGTAGACACTGATTCAGAGCAGGGCCATAATAATACAAACATTGAGTCAGTCATGCCCTCTGATGGCAATGGATACTCACATAAAACTGGTATGAGTGAATCAGATTCCACCTTATCTGATACCTCTAATATTACCAACAATACCACCCATATATTGGGTCGTTTGAAACCTGTAACACAAAAGTCTTTAAACCCAACACGGGGATCTCGCTCCCCCCATACAAACATGGGTGGCAAGGGACTGGACCCTTACATATCACGGATCCAGCCCAACAACTAAGTGTCATTAACCTCTCTTCACATTCCCTATTTTCAACCGAAGCTCAAGTGCTATCTCGACGACTGACTTTCTGTCCACAGGAAAATTTGGACCTCTTTGAAGTCATAACAGATTTACAATTGTTCGCACATAGATTACTATTGAAATGTATTTATTCAAAAAATTGTCCAAACATTGATGCCACTGATTGGTCCTCTTATAGCATGCAAGAGTTTAAGGCTTTGTGTAACCTTACACTCCTTTATGAAAAGAACAACACTGTCGAGCTAATAGATCAGATTGATCTTGACATCTTATTAGACGACATTAACAAATTAATAAAAAAATGGGGAGGGGAAATTTGGGACTTTAAATGAGGTCATGACTGCGTAAAGCCAAGTACCTCCATCCCTGTCACTTTGACAACGAAAGCACAATTGCTTTCAAGTTGGTCAAGTGCCACTTTTGCGTTGGCATTGAACCCCTGAGTGGCATCTTGTTTGGTTGACTCATCCATATATAGGAGTCTGAAAAGGACCTTTCTGAGGAACAGGTTGAGATCCTTGTAGATCTCAAACTGGTCCATATTAGCTGAGGGGGAGAAGGAGAGACCTCTGCTGAGGAGTGCCAGGTGTCTCTTCTCCAGCTGAAAGCTGGATAAGTTTACAATTTTAAGATCCTTATTCGCTGGGTCTACAGATTGATGGGTGCCTAACAGCGCTGTCTCTGACTCCTGGTTGTTGTGTAACTCCCTTTCTGTGTCTCGCTTCCTATCTTTTTGTCTTTTCCTTTGCCGCGAGTACCTTCGCCGCCTATTGTTCCTACTTTGCCTTTCTTTAGAATGCCTTTGGCAGGGGGAGTGTCCTCCATCTATAGTGAATCTTTGTCCAAAAAAGACACTGCGTTGGCGGACTCCTCCTCATTTTCTGATGATGGGGCGCT
The DNA here is from genome assembly GCA_028564925.1 of Lithobates sylvaticus. Classification (NCBI taxonomy): domain Eukaryota; kingdom Metazoa; phylum Chordata; class Amphibia; order Anura; family Ranidae; genus Lithobates; species Lithobates sylvaticus. The sequence continues at coordinate 126,669,372 of CM053034.1, forward strand.
AGCGTCGGTACCTGTCTGAGAAGGGAATCTACGTTGGCGTGATCTACCGAGGTGATTGCCAGGCGTGAGATTAAAAATCTCTCCACTTGCCCAATCGTCGAGGTCCCATTTAAACTTGCTTTGCTTGGTATTTTTAAGAGCCTTTTGTGTTCTGTCTACTTCTTTCTTTACAATGTCATTGAATTTGCCAAACTCAGCATGATCTTTAAACGGTTCCAAATTCCCCATACTTGTCATACTAGTCATAGACTTGCAATCTCAGACTTCTTTTGACAAATAATTACATGGGAAGCGAACATATATTTTACCTCCTGCAGGATCTCTTTGGACTATATACATAAATCACACTATAGGTCTGGTGCGGCTAAATTAGGTCATTCAGAGACAGTATTGTCACGATTTATACCCGGCTAATGCTAACTTTAACTATAATATCACATCGGGGTTAATAGGGAGTGGGGGGGGGGTCTACACATTTGACAGCAGTATACAGCATTGTTTTTAGTATACAATGTTTTGTTTTGTTTGTTTCATTTTCCTCTACAGCTATATGTTTTATCTGATCATGTGGTACTGTTAAGGAAAGTATCCCACAGGTGCAGATATGTGACACACCTATGGGATTTCTTTTTTAGATACTATTTTGCTGCAGCTTTCTTGTCCCGCTGTGAGCAATCGTGAGCCCACTATGGTCTCATCCCCTTCCCTTTTTTCTGTTCATACATAATCATTTTGCTCCACGGGAGGAAGCCTGTCACATTGACGGATTAACCTTTTGATCTTTTTGTCAGACTAACAAGTGGATTCATGTGCATTTTTTATTTATTATAATAGTTTTTGAAACCCTATGAGGGTAAAAATTATGAACACATATCATGATAGGTGTGTAGCTGAGGGACACAGTGTCTAGTAGCTTGATGCGTTTCACGGCTAATAACTGCTCTTCAGGAGCAGACATGTGTGATATCTGCAATAAAAAATTAACTGGCTAAGTAAGTTAGCTATGTCATGGTAGTGGAGGGTGGATGGATACCCTCCCAAACTAGACCATTCTAGCAAAATACCTTACGAATGTGTGAACACTAGAAAGCAAGATGTCAATGCCAAGGCCACCCGAGGATTTCAGTGCCAGGAGCCACTTTATGGGCGGCCGCCCTGGTCGGGTCTGCGTCTGGGTCGGGTCTGGGTTTCTCTGAGCTCTCAAAAACCTTCCTTCTGCCTAATGGGGGAAACTTTTAAACCTTTGTGAATTGTCAAACTCGGGAAGTTGTATACCTGTGACGCCTATTATATAGGAAAAAACAAACAAGAGTTTTGTAAACGCATGTCCCAGCATCTATACAGCAGGCACATCAGAAATCGCCATCTCCCTGTTGGGAGATATGCTGTACTTGCACATAACTATAAGGTACCAACAATTTTCTTCACCGCACTCAACCGGGTACATATCCCAGATCGAGGCTGTGATTGGAATAAAATCCTACTCCAACTAGAACAGAGATGGATTTTTAGATTACATGCCACGTCATATCCAGGCTTAAACAAATCAAATTCTTTCGCCCCTTTTCTCAAAGGGTTTTCCTCCGGTAAAACCCAATAACAACAATATATAAAATCCAGCCTTTTGGCCTTTTGGCCTAATTATATTTGTGTTACACTATGATCTTTTATGCTATTCTTGGACAAAACATTTGTGGCCTCACTCTATCCTTTGTAATTTCTAATGTCTTGTTTAATTGCTTATTTATTCCAATGTACTGTATTTATGAAATTGATTCATATGTGTGCACTGGCTATTGGCATTAAAATACATTGTATGGTATCCTTAGGATTAATGCACTTCGGATTACGCGCATAATTGCCGGTCTATGTATTCTATGCTGTCTTAGATGGCATGTATATTTTATATTTGACCATTTACATTATCGCTATTAATTTATTTATGTTTGGCTTTTCAGGCTGCCGTCGGCTGATAGGTGTCGGGCCCTCAGAGTGGATGCTATCCCTGTCCTGGTGCGTCTTCCCGGCAAGTAGGGATGAGCCGATGTTGGAGTCGAATGTAAGAATAGCGAACAATTTGGGGTGTTCACGGCAAATTCGAAAACCGTGGAATACCCTTTAAAAGTCTATGGGAGAAATCAAAATAGCTCATTTTAAAGGCTTATATGCATGGTATTGTCATAAAAAGTGTTTGGGGACCTGGGTCCTGCCCCAGGGGACATGTATCAATGCAAAAAAAAGTTTTAAAAACTGAAGTTTTTTGGGAGCAGTGATTTTAATAATGCTTAAAGTGAAACAATAAAAATGAAATATTCCTTTACGTTTAGTACCTGGGGGATGTCTATAGTATGCCTGTCAAGTGACGCATGTTTCCCGTGTTTAGAACAGTCCGAGAGCAAAACTACATTTCTAAAGGAAAAAAAAAGTAATTTAAAACTACTCGCGGCTATAAGGAATTGTTGGCCCTGGCAATATACAAAAAAGTTCATTGATAAAAATGGCATGAGATTCCCCCACAGGGGAACCCTGAACCAAAATGTAAAAAAAAAAATGTGTGGGGGTCCCCCCAAATTCCATACCAGGCCCTTCAGGTCTGGTATGGATATTAAGGGGAACCCCGCACCAAAATAAAAAAAAATGGTGTGGGGGTCCCCCTCAAAATCCCCCCCTTCAGGTCTGGTATGGATTTTAAGGGGAACCCCATGCCAAAATTAAAAAAAAAATGGTGTGGGATCCCCCCAAAAATCCATACCAGACCAGAGCACACAACCTGGCAGGCCACAGGAAAAGAGGAGGGACAAGAGAGCACCCCCCCCCTCCTGAACCATACCAGGCCACATGCCCTCAACATTGGGAGGGTGCTTTGGGGTAGCCCCCCAAAGCACCTTGTTCCCATGTTGATGGGGAGAAGGGCCTCATCCCCACAACCCTTGCCGTGGTTGTGGGGGTCTGCAGGTGGGGGGCTTATCGGATTCTGGAAGCCCCCTTTAACAAGGGGCCCCCCAGATCCCGGCCCCCCCTGTGTGAAATGGTAACGGGGTACAAATGTACACCTACCATTTTACTAAAAAAAAAGACAATACACGCCTTGGGACAAGTCCTTTATTAAAAAAATTTAAATAAAACTGTCCCACAAAGTCTTCTTCTTCTTCTCTCGCTACGATGGACCCCCCCAAAAAAAAAGCCGCACGTCGCCTACGATCTGCGTCCATGCACCACGATCTGCCACCCGCCGTAATGACTGGTCTCTCAGGTAACAACAGCTCTTTTATAACTGAGGGTGCTCCACCTTCAGTTATAAAAGAGCTGTCACCCAAATGGCGGCGGGTGCCTCCCATGGAGGAAGATCATATGTGGCTTCAGTTTTTTTTCTTTTTTTTTTCTTTTTCTTTTTCGGTCCGTCGAAACGAGAGAAGAAGAAGAAGAAGAAGAAGAAGACTTTGTGGGACAGTTTTATTTTTTTATTTCTTTAATGAAGGACTTGTCCCAAGGCGTGTATTGTCTTTTCTTTACCATTTTCACCCATTTTCTGTGAAATGGTAGAGGTACATTTGTACCCCATTACCATTTCACACAGGGGGGGCAGGATCTGGGGTTCCCCTTGTCAAAGTGGGTTTCCAGATTCCGATAAGCCCCCCGCCTGCAGACCCCCACAACCAAGGGAAAGGGTTGTGGGGATGAGGCCCTTCTCCCCATCAACATGGGGACAAGGTGCTTTGGGGGCTACCTCAAAGCACCCTCCCAATGTTGGGGGCATGTGGCCTGGTAAGGTTCAGGAGGGGGGGTGCTCTAGTGTCCCTTTTTCTGCACCCTGCCAGGTTGCGTGCTCGGATAAGGGTCTGGTATGGATTTTTTGGGGGACCCCACGCCATTTTTTTTTATTTTGGCACGTGGTTCCCCTTAAAATCCATACCAAACCTGAAGGGTCTGATTTTGATTTTGAGGGGGACCCCCACATAATTTTTTTATTTTGGTGAGGGGTTCCCCTTAATATTCATACCAGACCTGAAGGAATTTGGGGGGACCCCCACACATTTTTTTTTTAAATTTTGGTTCAGGGTTCCCCTGTGTGCCATTTTTATCAATGAACTTTTATGTGTATTGGCGGGACCAACAATTCATTAGAACCACGAGTACTTTTAAATTACTTTTTTTTTTCCTTTAGAAGGGTAATTTTGCTCTCGAAAAACATGCGCCACTTTACAGGCATACTATAGACACCCCACAGGTACGAAATTTAAAGGAATATTACAGTTTTATTGTTTCACTTTAAGCATTATTAAATCACTGCTCCCGAAAAAAACGCCCATTTTTATAGCTTTTTTTTGCATGTCCCCTGGGGCAGGACCCAGGTCCCCAAAGACTTTTTAAGACAATAACTTGCATATATACCTTTAAAATTAGCAATTTTCAAGGCTCGCTAGGCTGGAATGTTCTCCTAAGATTTTTACATAGATATTGTACTATCATCCCAGTTTAGTATACAATAGAAAAATTATTGGAGATTCGGGACTGTCTATGGTACAAACGCAAAAGAAACGGTTTCATAAAGATATGATAAAATTACTTGTTTTATTAACATATAAAATAAAGAAAAAAGAACAATACAATGTTAGACTCCATGTACAGCGGTATATGAGTCATAGGGTTCAAAGGTACTACATACAATTCCTACTTGGACACCTATATTATCATACAATCAAAGTACATAGGTCATGATACTTGTCCGATCGCTTTAAAATTAGCACTTTTGATTATTCATGTTCATGTCTCATGTTCATGTTCATGTTCATGTCTCATAGACTTTAACGGTGTTCGAACTAATTTTTTGCCTGTTCGCATGTTCTGCTGTGAACCGAACAGGGGGGTATTTGGCTCATCCCTATCGGCAAGGGGGGAGTTTGAACCAGCTTGCTCCCTTTGTTTGACCTGGTGGTATGCCCTCTACTGGTGCACACCGATGCAGTGTCCCCAATCACTTCTGGGTGTCTTGTGCGGCGTGCATGCGTGATGGCCATGACGCCACGTCTTTTCGGCAGAAGTGACGGCAGCGGTCGGGGACTTCCATCCTTTGTGAACGCTGAGGGAGCCACACGCAGCATGCTGGAGGCAGCCATTGGTCTCCCCGGCTGTTAGGTGAGTGGGAGGAGCCCTGCCTGCACCTGTGGCAATTTCTCATCAGTGAGCGTATGACCAGGGTCACCTACTATATATACTTCAGGATGCGGACCGGTCAGGACATTACCATCCCACATCCTGCTCTAAGATGGCCAGACATCTACCTACCTTTCCCCCATATAAGTAAGTACACCGGTATAACCTCCTTATGGCCCATCTCCTGTAATTCGGTTATGGCACTGTATTATACAATACTCTAATTGGCTACCCTTATTTATCAGATTCGGATTCCTGTTGGAGTTACTCTCCACACATTATTCCTATTTATATATTTTTCTACTGTGATCCTTACTGCACTTCCCCAATCATTCAGGTATTGTCCACTATTTGTTTCCCTGTTTCTTATGCCCCATACACACGCTCGGATTATCCGAGGACCATTTCCGTCGGATCCTGTCCGTCGGACTTTGTCCGATGTTGGTGTTGCGTACACACGGTCGGACGACGTTGTCGGAATTTCCGGTCTGCAAGAACGTCGTGACGTAAGTCGTCTTCCACAAGACTAGAAAAGGGAAGTTCAGCACCACGTCCTGCACCCGTTGGGCTCCTTCTGCTGATCCCGTGTTTATCGCGAGTTAGTTGAAGTTTGGGGACTTACGATTCACGCTTCTCAGTTTTGTCACTCAGATCATTACTGCTCTTCAGTTTGTGCTTGTCGTGCGTATCTGTTTATTAGTGCGTGTAGTCAGTTCGCATTTGTTGGTCATTGCGGCCTATATCTTGATATAGGACGCTTTGATTTTCACTGCTTATTGTATGCTTGTTTCTGGTATTCATTTCGTTCTTTCAGGCCTTGCTGTTTATCGGTGCTTTCTGTTTGTCCGTTCTGACCAGCCGATCGTTTGTGAGCGATGTTTCCCGTACGTACTTGTCGCTGAGTTCGTGCTGTACGTGGAATTGGTGTCGGGCTTTTAGCTTTGAGCCAAGACCCGTCCATGAACAGAGTGACGAGGAGTATGTGGACCAAGAATTGGTTGCTTCAGCGTGATCAGTTCTCGCACATGCCTTTGCTTCGTGAGATCCGGGAGAATAATCCTGATGATTTCAGGAACTTTCTCCGGATTACGGACCCCGTTTTTCACCGTCTTTTGGCTTTGCTGACCCCTTTTATCAGCCGGCAGGATACCTGCAAGAGACAAGCCATCACTCCGGAGCAGAGGCTTGTTGCTACGTTGAGGTACTTGGCGACAGGGAGAAGCCTTCAGGATTTGAAGTTCTCCTCAGGTATCTCTCCCCAGGCCCTGGGAATCATTATTCCAGAGACCTGTTCTGCCATCATCCAGGTCCTGCAGGAGGACTATATTAAGGTAACATTTCTACTTTACTATTCCCTTCTATGTATGCTCTGTTTGCTAATGTCTTGTATTTTTGACCTCCTTCCCTAATTACCATGATTGCAATATGCTCTAATATGCTGTGCCTCTTTTGTCCTTCATGCATTTTTGCCTTTACTTACCTCCCCAGCCTGCTCTTCTGCCCCAATAGACACCTATGGCCTAGTCACTTAAGCAATGTATTTTGTCTGCTGCATAGTATTGTTTTCCCCCAAACACCCCCTAAAACATGCACAAATGTTTACTGTGTGTTTTACTTCATGTAGAGCCCCTTTTTTTTCCCTTTTTGTTGGTGGGGGGGGGGGGTGGCCAAACTCATTAGGAACCCCCTCCCCCAACAGCTCTGTCAGATGCTACCAATCCTCTATCTGCTGGCTTTCCCAAGGTCAATACACACTATATACCTACCTCTTTATAGTGGGCATCTTTAGGGATGAATTCAGCAAAGCATGTAGTGCAAGGGGCTGGCTCCATACTTTCCATTTCCTCTTTTTTTGTGTTCTTTCCCTCCTATTAGCTTGCTAGGTAATTTCAGAATGTCCAAATGTGCGTTCCTTTTTTGGGGGGGGGGGGGGGGATTTTGAATGTTATTTTATCTTTCCTGTGGGCTGCCAATAGTGTTAAGTAAGGAGGGTCTGGCCAAACTAGCACACATTATTGAGCCATTTGGCAATCAATGAAGTGCAGAGGGTTACCTGTCCAAACCCCCCCCAAACCCCTAGTTATTGTCAATGGCCCATCAGAAGTGGGGCGATTGATGGGGGATGAGTCATCTGCTAGGGGGACCCTCTACTTTGCGTTGCAAATACTTTCCAGCTTTAAATGTAAAAGTCTGATCTTCTTCCAAGATGTTTAGTGTCTAATCTGCTTGCAATGTTTATGTGCAAAGTGACTAATTTATTTTTCTTGTTTCACTCCACAGTTCCCTTCCACGCCACAGGAATGGCAGACTGTGGCCTCCCACTTTGCCACCCGTTGGGACTTTCCTAACTGCGGAGGTGCAATTGATGGGAAACACGTCCGCATCGCCCCACCCCCCAACTCGGGGTCCTACTATTATAATTACAAGGGGTTTAATAGTGTTGTGATGTTGGCGGTGGTGTCGGCGACATACGAGTTTTTGTATGTGGACGTGGGGATGAACGGCCGGATCTCGGATGGTGGTGCCATTGCACACACGGAGTTCTACTGGCGTCTCCAAAGTGGCAGTCTGTGCTTGCCACCTCCAGAGGAAAATGCTGAAGGACTCCCCTTCGTCTTTGTCGCAGATGAAGCGTTTGCGTTGACTCCCCATCTGATGAGGCCTTTCCCGATGAGGACCCTCACCCCAGACCAGAGGGTCTTCAACTACAGGCTGTCAAGAGCCCGCAGAGTGGTGGAGAACACCTTCGGGATCCTGGCCAGCCGCTTCTGCCTGTTTTTGATGGCTATTAACTTGGCGGAATACAAACTCAACCACATAGTTCTTGCCTCTTGCATATTGCACAACTTTTTGAAAAGACGCAACACCAACTATGTGGTGACCGTTGGCCCAGATGTTGAGGGCCCTTCCAATGCCGACCTCACAGCCCTTCAAGCGGCACGTCCAGGCTTGCCCCCTCGAAATGCCCGCGCGGTCCGCTAGCAATATATGGACTACTTTGTGGGTAGGGGGGCCATTGCTCTGCCTGACGATGTGTGAGAGGCATTTTTAAATAAATATATTTTTTTACCAAACCTATGTTTTCTGGTCATTTCCATATTCTAGCTTCTTTGAGATATACATTTTTGCCCTTTAGCTTCAACAGTGGGAATGCACTTTCTGGGCAAAAGGAGGTAACAGTCTTCTCTTCCCAAAAAGATTCTTCTCATGTTGTGTGTTTGATACCTAATCTTTGGTCTAGAGAAGGTTTGTAGTGCATAACTGACACCCAAAATACTCCTTTTCATCACCATGACAGAAATGTGTGTATTAACAAAAATGGTATGCTACGTGTTTTCAAACAAATCACTGTGGGTGTCATTTACATAAGTCAAATCTACTATGCTCTACAAGTGCAGTGCAAAAGTGCCCTGGAAAATACACTTGCAGTGCAAACTGGACTTGCCTTTAGTAAATAACACCCATTGCCCTCCAAATCCTTTACAGTTGACATACATAATGCTTTTTTATTTTTAAATAAGGAAGCCACACATTTAGAAAATTAAAAAAGTTTACTTGCAACACATTCACAAGTGCATTTACAAACTTCTTGCCCAAACTGACAAGATCTTGGTTCTTGACAACATTGTTTACAAACATTCTGCATTTGGTAAAACAAGGCATGGAGCAAAACAGAACCTAGGAACTAGGAAAGTTCAACTTTCTAAAGTGAAGACAAGATCAGACATGACTATATGTTAAAAGTGTGTTTGATCTTGCCTTCATCACATGTGGGGTCACCCCTGGAAAGTTGAAATTTAGAACATGCACACAATTTGGGTCTGAAAATGGTCATTAGATGGTAAAACACATGCCTAGAATCTTCAAAAGTGCCATTTTCCATCATGGGGATGAATGGACGTTTTTTGGGGGTGCAACCCCTTCACCACAACCACTTTAGTAGTTCGGAAAGTGGTTGCACCCCCAAAAAAACGTTGTCATTCATCCACCATGATGGGAGCTAGCACATGTGGACACAATGTGTGCATGTTCCAAATTTCACACAGTTCCTAAGTAAGTTGCAAATGTGTTCAGAAACAGCCACAAATGTGTGTTAATTACTTGGTGCGTTTTCAGATTTTTCCTAAAACATCAATGATGTTCTTCAATTTTTGTTGAACATCATTGATGTTTTGCTTTATGTCATCTAGATCTCGATTGCAGACCATTATCTCCCTGATGAGTACGTGGGCACTCTCTGTGGTAAAGTGCGATTCTTCTTCCACAACATCCACGTCACCTAAAAACAGCCAAAAACCAAAAAAATGTGTTGTGGAAATGAGGCAGGCATACATTGATTAGCTTACCAGTAGCTGTGTTCTCCCACACTCACCTGTTGTGGTGACAAGTTCTCCAATTTCTAGGATCTCTCCTTCCTCCTCCTCTGCTTCTGGTCTTTCCCCTTTTTTGGGAGGTGTTGGTTTTGTGGTTTCCTCAGACGTCACGAGTTTTCGCTCCCCTATGAGAAGGTACAAAAGGAAGATTTAGCAACACAATCTATTGAGGGCAGAAATAGGAAATGTCAAACATTGCTTGAAAGTGAGGGACAATATTTTTGTTTGCCCAGTTACAAATGACACCAACATGAATGTAGTCACTTTGTAAAGGTGATAAACTTAATAGCTTTTTGGTAGAAGTTTGTCTGATGGAGACCCCCCTCTAGTATCCACTGGAGCACATGTGTGGAAAAGCATAATTAAAAGTGGGTTTGGGTGTCCCAGCACTAGTGCTCTACAGTCCAGATGGGTAAACAGCTACTGGGTGACCTCTCCTTTACATTGAATAAATTGGCTTTACATTCTTGATGACATTTCTAGTGAGAACAAACTTCCTTGGACCAAAAAAAACACCAAACATTGTATTATAAGTGGCCGAAAGATCGAGGTTGAGTATGATCGAATGGACACACACACGAACATGACAGTGGCAGAAAGATTGAGGTTGAGTACGATCGAATGCACAGACGAACATGAAAGTGGCCATTTTCTAATGTACAACTTTGTCAAAATACAAACACATGGAGCAGTATGCAAGCCAAAAATCAAACACAAAAAACAACTACTTACTTTTTTGAAGAACTCGCTTGATCTTTCTGTACTGATCGGGCTCCCTCAGTTTCAGGTCTGACCAGCGTTTCCTCAGTTGCTCCTTGGATCGTTGTCCCCCAAAATGATTGTACAGCCTCCTCACAACTTTAGACATGATCTTGGCCTTTCGGACATTGGGGTTGAGGTAAGGCCCATACTTCCCATCATAGTCGCTCCTCTTTAATATGTCCACCATCTCCAACATTTCTCCAAATGACATATTGGAGGCCTTGAATTTCAGGCTCCGGGATCGGGACGTTTCTGCCTCCGGCCTTTCCTCGTCCTCCTCCTCGTTGCTGCAATATTTCGGGCGCACCTGCTGTGTCCCCGCCATGTGCTCTCCCCACTGTGCCGTAAAGAGAAGGGGTGGGGAATAGCCGAGAAAGATCGTCAGGGGCGGGCGGAGTTTGACGCATGCGCACTGTATATAAAACGTCACACGCCTGTGTCGTAGCCACGATCTGTGAGATGAGGGGAGAGAAAGCTCACGCACGAGACGATCGCTATAACGAAGGTACAATTTGACGTTGGTACATAACTAGCCTAGACAGATTAGACCTTGAGGCTTCTTTATGGAGAAGATTAGGAGAGTTTTGCCGGACATTATTTATAGTGTTTTGTGTGGTGTTGTGTCTTGCAGAGATTATGCAGGGATTCAACGACATGAGTTTTCTCCCCCTCTTCATTGATAAATACAGGGAAATTCCCCTTTTATGGCAGGCCAAACAACCCGTTACGGCCAAAAAGAAAAGGGGTACGCAGCCCTGCTGAAACTTGTGGAATTTGTAAAGCCAAGGTTCCCCACGGCAACTGTTGGTAAGATAAGAAATAAAATTGGCAGCCTGAGGAGTGCGTATATCAGGGAGCGCAAGAAGGTCCTGAAGTCCCAAGAATCTGGAGCTGCAGCAGATGAGGTCTATGCCCCCAAGCTCTGGTACTATGAGAGCCTCCATTTTCTCAAAGACCAGACTGATGTCACGGAGCCACTCTCGCCTCCTCCTTCCACGCTTCCTTGCGCGCAGGCCACCCCTGATGAGGCTTCCGAGGAGCAACCTGGGCCTTCCAGTCTGGAAGATGTGGAGGAGCCCAGCTTGTGGCAGGTATAGTAGTTTGGGAACCAATTTTGAGAAAAATAAATGATGTTCATTTAATTCAGGATCCCCAATTGCTTAGTTCCTAACGTGTTTGACATCAACTGACAGTAGTGTTGGAGACATTTGGGGCCAGCATATAAACTGCTGGGCTGAGAATTGTATGGTTTTCTATTTGTAACCATTTTGCAACAGTCACTAGCTGAAAATTGTGTGTGTTTGATGAACAAATAACTGAAACTATGTCCCTTTTTCATACACAGGAAGACCTCAGCCAGGAGGTGGCTGTGGAATGTGGCAGTCAGGAGGAGGAAGGGGTTAGTGGCAGCCAAGAGGTGGGTAGTGGCAGCCAAGAGGGGGGTAGGCCTAGGAGCCTGACTGACTCCCAAATCCCTCCCCTCCGCCTTCCCTACAAAAGGGCGAGAAGGGGGGGTGAGGCGGGAGAGTCAGCGCTCCGGATGATCCGAGAGGCTTCAGCCTCCCTACATGCCACACCCACCGACGAGGAGACCTTTGGCTCCGTGGTTGTCACGAAAATGATGCGTATGGAGGTGGAGCAACGCAACATGTGTGAGGATGTCATCCTCAAAGTCCTAAATAAGGGGATGGCTGGGGGGGTGACCCCACTCACACATGTTTGCCATAGTGACCATGCTCCGCCTCCTCCTCCTCCTCCTCCTCTTCTGCCACCCCACCAGCAACACAGCCACAGCGTGCAAGGAAGCGTGGAAGGAAGACCTGAGAGTGACGACCTGGATTCAGTCTGGTCTGAGAGAAGATGGAGCCTCTCGTATGACCAGAGCCTGGGGACCTAGATGGCATCTGCTGCAGTTCCGGATGTTTTGGACTTCAGGACCAGATAGCACTCCCTTATTATTTAGATACGTACTCCTCAGGCCCCCAATTTTACACGCTTCAAAAATGATGTTTGCCGTGGGGGTCCAAGGCTTTGCAAATTCCCCAAGTTTCTCCATCGCTGCGTTCCTCTTTGGTTTGTTGCTGAGACCTAAATAAAGGTATTTTTGATTTGAAATAATCATTGCCTATTGTGTTTTACTTTTATACAATGACAGTTTATTTGTGAGTAGGCAGGTACATTTCACTAATCATAAAGTATAATTAACAAGGGGCACCAACAACAAACAAACTCCTAGTAGATTTAAGCAACAAATAGAAATGTTAATAATGTTGTTTTGCTAAGTTGAGACACACAACCCCCCTCAAAAAAAAAAAAAAAAATCTCCTTAACCACTTCCCGACCGCCCCCTGTATATATACGTCGGCAGAATGGCACGTACAGGCAGAATCACGTACCTGTACGTGACATTCTTCCGGCGGTTGGGGGGTCCGATCGGACCCCCCTCCGCCGGCGGGGACGGTCGGGATCGCTTCAGGAGCGATCCGGGACGAGGGGACGGCCAGTGGTTTCTGGCCACCCCCTCGCGATCGCTCCTGGCCAATGAAAAACTTCCCCTTCCTGTCTATTGTATAGACAGGAAGGCGGAAGTGATGTCACGCTCGGTGCGCCGGTCTATGTGACCGGAGACGCCGAGCGGCGAACATGTAAAGGTTAGTGCACAACACTACACTGACACCAGTACAGTTAGGCACATATTCCACCCCCCTGTCACCCCCTGATCACCCCCCAGATCACCCCCTCCCCCCCCAGTCACAGTGTCACTAATTGCAGTGATCATTTTTTTACTGATCACTGCATTTAGTGTCAGTGTGACTGTAATAACTGTCAGGGCAGTTAGTTTTAGGTCCAAGGTAGCCCCCTACCCCCCCCCTAATAAAGGTTTAACCCCTTGATTGCCCCCCAGGTAACCCTTTCACCCCCTTTTGCCAGTGTCACTAAGCGATCGTTTTTCTGATCGCTGTATTAGTGTCACTGCTGTCGCTAGGTAACCATTTTTTTTTTTTTAGGTAACCGCCATGTTTATATAGGTTCATAAATAGTTTTATAGGTCAGGTACCCCCATATTACAACCTAAATAAAGGTTTTAACCCCCTGATTGCCCCTAGAGTTAACCCTTTCACCAGTGATCACTGTATAACTGTCACTGGTGACGCTGGTTAGCCAGTTAGTTATTTCGTTATTTAGGTTCCCCGTCAGGTTTTTATATAGCGTCAGGTACCCCCATATATTACCTAATAAAGGTTTAACCCCCTGATTGCCCCTAGTTAACCCTTTCACCCCCTTTTGCCAGTGTCACTAAGCGATCGTTTTTCTGATCGCTGCATTAGTGTCGCTAGGTAACCAGTTTTTTTTTGTATTACTGTTACGGGTGACGCTGGTTAGTTAGCTTGTTTTTTATACTGTCAGGGCACCCGCCATTTATTACCCAATAACGGTTTAACCCCCTGATCGCCCGGCGGGTGATATCAATTAGGTTTTAGGGTCAAATAAGGTCTGCGTCGCCCCAGGTTAGTGCCAGTACCGCAAACACCCACGCACAAAGCATACACCTCCCTTAGTGGCACAGTATCTGAACAGATCAATATCTGATCTGATCAGATCTATACTAGCGTCCCAGCAGTTTAGGGTTCCAAAAAAAAACGCATTGTTAGCGGGATCAGCCCAGATACCTGCTAGCACCTGCGTTTTCCCCCTCCGCCCAGCCCAGCCCACCCAAGTGCAGTATCGATCGATCACTGTCACTTACAAAACACTAAGCACACATAACTGCAGCGTTCGCAGAGTCAGGCCTGATCCCTGCGATCGCTAACAGTTTTTTTGTGGTAGCGTTTTGATTCAGTCGCTTCAGTCAGGAGCTTTTTTACCTGTGAATCTCAAAAAAAAAAAAAAAAATAAAATAGTTGTCGTTTTATTGTTCTCTCTCTCACTCTATTCTCTCTCTATTGTTGCTCTTTTTTTACTCCATTCTATTCTGCAATGTTTTATTATGTTTTATCATGTTTTATCATGCTTGCTTTTCAGGTATGTAATTTTGTTTACTGTGTTTTAGTGTTAAGCATTTTTTTGTTTTCAGGTGCGCCATTCAGTTGCAACGCGGATTTATTTATCTTGACAGCAACAGCGTTTGCTCCCACGATACATAAAGACGCGACTCCAACACTGTAGGAGGTGATTTCACCACCACAGTTAAAAAAAAGAGCATATATGCCGAAGCATGGGGGCAGCAGGGGGGGGGAGGAGCGATTGGCTCCTAATGCCACGTACATACGGTCGAAATTCCGACCGTGTGTACACGGCATAACTTTTGCGGGAGGATGCCCCCATGCATCGGCATATATAAATGGTGCATGTATGCCCATCATTAGAAGTGGGTGGATGAAGGGAGGTATTCTAATGGTGGGCATACCCACCAATCAATCTCTTTTTTTCGTTCAGCCAAGAGGCTGCATGAAAAAAAAAAGATTACAATATATGTCCAGTATGTTGCTGGACTTTGAATGGTTATACCAGAATGATGCCTGCAGGTTTAGGTATCATCTTGGTATCATTCTTTTCAGCCAGTGATCGGCTTTCATGTAAAAGCAATTCTAGCGGGTAATTAGCCTCTAGACTGCTTTTACAAGCAGTGGGAGGGAATGTCCCCCCTCCCGGATATAAACCGCGCCATTGGGAAATTGGGAAAGCATTTTATCACACCAATCTTGGTGTGGTCAGATGCTTTGAGGGCAGAGGAAAGATCTAGGGTCTAATAGACCCCAATTTTTTCAAAAAAAGAGTACCTGTCACTGCCTATTGCTATCATAGGGGATATTTACATTCCCTGAGATAACAATAAAAATCATAACAAAGAAAAAAAATGGAAGGAACAGTTTAAAAATAAAATAAAAAAGCTAAATAAATAAAAAAAAAACCAAAAAAAAAAAAAAAAGCACCCCTGCCCCCCCTTCTCTTGCGCAAAGGCGTACACAAGCGTTGGTCTGGCGTCATATGTAAACAGCAATTGCACCATGCATGTGAGGTATCACCGCGAAGGTCAGATCGAGGGCAGTAATTTTAGCAGTAGACCTCCTCCGTGAATCTAATGTGGTATCATGTAAAGGCTTTTAAAGGCTTTTAAAAATGTATGTAGATTATCTCCACTGCGTGTTTGTGCGCAATTTTAAAGCATGTCGTGTTTGGTATCCATGTACTCGGCCTAAGATCATATTTTTTATTTCATCAAAAATTTGAGCAATATAGTGTGTTTTAGTGCATTAAAATAAAAAAAAAGTGTATTTTTTTCCACAAAAAATGCGTTTGAAAAATCGCTGCGCAAATACTGTGTGGAAAAAAAAAATGCAACACCCACCATTTTAATCTGTAGGGCCTTTGCTTTAACATTATATATAGTGTTTGGGGGTTCAACGTAATTTTCTTGCAAAAAAAAAATATGTTTTCATGTAAACAAAAAGTGTCAGAAAGGGCTTTGTCTACAAGTGGTTAGAAGAGTGGGTGACGTGTGACATAGGCTTCTAAATGTTGTGCATAAAATGCCAGGACAGTTCAAACCCCCCCCCCCAAATGACCCCATTTTGGAAAGTAGACACCCCAAGCTATTTGATGAGAGCAATGTTGAGCCCATTAAATATTTTTTTTTTTTGTCCCAAGAGATTGAATAATGAAAAAAAAAAAAATATATATATATTTTTTTTTACAAAAAGTTGTCACTAAATGATATATTGCTCAAACATGTCATGGGCATATGTAGAAATACACCCCAAAATACATTCTGTTGCTTCTCCTGAGTACGGGGATACCACATGTGTGGGACTTTTTGGGAGCCTAGCTGCGTACGGAACCCCAAAAACCAATCACCGCCTTCAGGCTTTCTAAGGGTGTAATTTTTTTATTTCACTTCTCACTGCCAATCACAGTTTCGGAGGCCATGGAATGCCCAGATGGCATAAAACCCCCAAAATGACCCCATTTTGGAAAGTAGACACCCCAAGCTATTTGCTGAGAGGTATTGTGAGTATTTTGCAGATGTCGCTTTTTGTCACAAAGTTTTGAAAATTGAAAAAAGAAAAAAAAAATTTTTTTTTTTTCTTTACTTTCTTCATTTTCAAAAACAAATGAGAGCTGTAAAATACTCACCATGCCTCTCAACAAATAGCTTGGGGTGTCTACTTTCCAAAATGGGGTCATTTGGGGGGGTTTTGTGCTATTTTGGCATTTTATGGCCTTCGAAACTGTGATAGGTAGTGAGGAGTGAAATCAAAAATTTGCACCCTTAGAAATCCTGAAGGCGGTGCTTGGGTTTCGGGGCCCCGTACGCGGCTAGGCTCCCAAAAAGTCCCACACATGTGGTATCCCCATACTCAGGAGAAGCAGCAAAATGTATTTTGGGGTGCAATTCCACATATAACTATGGCATGTGTGAGCAATATATCATTTAGTGACAACTTTTTGAAAAAAAAAAAAATCTTTTTTATTTTTGTCTTTATTCAATCACTTGGGACTAAAAAAAAAAATATTCAATGGGCTCAACATGCCTCTCAGCAAATAGCTTGGGGTGTCTACTTTCCAAAATGGGGTCATTTGGGGGGGTTTTGTACTTCTCTGCCATTTTAGCACCTCAAGAAATGAAATAGGCAGTCATAAATTAAAAGCGGTGTAAATTCCAGAAAATGTACTCTAGTTTGTAGACGCTATAACTTTTGCGCAAACCAATAAATATACGCTTATTGGCATTTTTTTTACTAAAGACATGTGGCTGAATACATTTTGGCCCAAATGTTTGACTAAAATTGAGTTTATTAGATTTTTTTTATAACAAAAAGTAGAAAATCTCTTTTTTTTTTCAAATTTTCGCTCTTTTTTTTTTTTTTTTTTTTTTCCGTTTATATCGCAAAAAATAAAAATCACAGAGGCAATCAAATACCATCAAAAGAAAGCTCTATTTGTGGGAAGAAAAGGACGCAAATTTCGTTTGGTTACAAAATTGCATGACCGCGCAATTACCAGTTAAAGTAGTGCAGTGCGAAATTGAAAAAAGACCTCTGGTCCTTTGGCTGCCAAATGGTCCGGGGCTGAAGTGGTTAAAATATGTATTCCAAAAAAAAATAAAAATAACAAATCCTCCAAAAAATATAACAAAGATTCTTTTCCGATCTGAGTAAAAATAAACATGTAGTCTAGAAATCCTGTAAAGTAATAAAGAACTAAGTTTGGGAGAAGTGCGGGTGAATAGGAGCAGCTAAAAGATGTCATTCTTCTTGCATTGTAAAGAAAAAGAGAATGCGCTGCATTAAAGACATTTTAACATTGCAGCGTGACGAATGTGCTGTGTCGATTAGGAAAGGTAGTTTTACCTGACCGAGCGCTTCCGTCACAGAATTTCTTTTGAGCATGCGTAGCACTTTGTCCGTCGGACTACTCTACACACGATCGGATTTGGTGTGATCGGACTTTGTTGTCCAAAAATCTATCCAGCAGGAGATAGGACTTTGTCCGTCGGACAATTCGAGGTACACTGTCCGATGGTGCCTACACACGGTCGGATTTTCCGACAACATTGTCCGATAGGACAGAATCCATCGGAAAATCCGACCGTGTGTATGGGGCTTAAGACAGACATGACATCAACATCCAACGTCTTGAAGAAGAAAAGAAGAAGTTACCAAAATACCCAATATAGTTATGATTAATTACTAAACTTGCTAAATCAGCTAAAAGCTCATACAATTGTTACAGTAATATGTAGTAATAATATGTTTTGCATACATCTTGCCTTGCTTGTTTTGATGTTTGGCTGGTGTTATATAAACTGCAAAAAAGAGGAAATTAAAAAGCAGAAAGTAGTTTCACACTGGACTAGAGACTCAGAGAGATTACTGCAGAAGTGTACACTTCATACATCAAAATCAATTAGACCAGGGGCAGATATAAGAATACCGGACCTTGGTTCTGGTCCATCCAAAGCACTTATAAGTAAACTTGATAATTTTGCCCATGTATCTGGTCTAATTATTGACTCTCAAAAATCTATAGCCTTAAATATATCTTTACCTCCTCATATTTTACAACAAGCGGAAACATCCCTCCCTTTCTCATGTTCCACGTCACGCTTTCTTTACCTAGGGATATCTCTCACACCCAATCTTTCTGACATTTTCACTGCCAATTATCCTTCAATTTTGCGTCAAATATCTAATCTTCTGACACAATGGTCCTCTCTACCATTATCTTGGATAAGTAAAATTTATGTAAAAAAGATGGCTATACTGCCCAAAATTCTTTATATAGTTTATAGTTTTACCTATCCCTGTTCCAGCATACTTTCTCAGAATACTACAACATAAGGCATTAACTTTCATTTGGGGCTCCTTGAAACCCCATCTGCCCAAACACACTCTTTACCTTCCAAAGCCCAAAGGGGAACTAGGGTTTTCTAATGTTATCACCTATTATCATGCAGCTCAATTATCCCATATACCTAAATATAATGTAAAACGTGAAATTCCGCTTTGGGTTGCGCTGGAATCAATAGATTGCGACCCAATCTTGTATGGTCTAATTCCTCTGACCATAAAAAAAATCAATAATCCTATTACTAAACATTCACTAGCCATTTGGGATAAATTTAAATTAGTAAATGGACTACAATCTCCCCATATACCTCTTTTATCATTTCTTAAAAATCCACTTTTCTATCCTGCTTGGTCTTCCCCTAAATCGTTTAAAACAAGGACCTCCACTAATTTAACTCAACTCTGTGCCCTAGATACAAGGAAGTTTGGTTGTGAGTTTTGATCCAATTTTGTCTTTCCGAAAATAAAACCAGGCTTCTTGCCATCTTATACTTTGTTTCTGCTGAAGAGATGAGTGCTAGGTTTAGAGCCAATATAGCTGATTCAAGTCTAGATAACGTGTCAGGAGTAGGGTTACTTTGTGAGCTTTGCTGAACGACTTAAACTCCATTTCAAGCTTATCTATATCAACCTGTTTCTGACATTTTAATTTTGAACCCAAGTTTTTCATGGATCACGTAATGCCATAGCTCCCAACTGTCCCTGATTTCGAGGGACTGTCCCTGATTTGGAGCAATGTCCCTCATTCCTCCTCATTTGTCCCTCATTTTGGTATGATCCATATAGATGTATATAAAATGCACTTTTTATCTATCAAAAAGACTTTCCCAGTGCTAAACCTTTTATCTGATTTCTAAATTGCTGCATTTGTAAACTTTATAAGCCAATATAAAGGAATAGTAGTGGTAAAAAAGCACTTGTGTGTTTAACCAATCTTATTTTTCTGTACAATTATCCTTTAAGGAGGCATGGCAAAGGGTGTGTCCTATGCCTGCATACTTTTGCTGATAGGTGTCCCTCATTCCCATCTCAAAAAATTGGGAGGTATACGTAATTCAGTCTTGATTCATGCTGTCATTCATTAGTTGCACATTTTTATCTCATCACTTAATGGTATGTCACACCACATTAGTGATATGGGTCTGTTGTTTGTTTACATTATATAGGTATCGCCATATTACTCTTAATTTTATTTTTATTCACACTCTAGTCTCCTTTTGGGGACCTAGAAGGGTAGGCTACACACCTATTGCCCTTAGACCTAAGCGTAGATTTTTCATCTTATTTAAAAAAAGATTAAAGTCAGTTATTTTACCTTCCATATCTAAAATGTCAATAGTGCGTTACCTCATCTTTTAAACTTTATTTCATAGAAACATTGTTTTAGTTGATTTGTTATCGACATTTCTTGTAATTTAAATCATTTATCGTACCAATCTGTCAGCTTTTATTTATGAGAACAGCTGTTACTTTAATTACATTAATTACATTAAATTACTTTACATACTTTAATTACATTATTTAAAGTGATAGTAAAGTGTTTTTGATCGTCTTTTTTTTTTTAGCTAAAATAAATGGTATTATACTTACGTAACCTGTGTAATGATATTGCACAGAGCAGCCCCCTACCTCCTTTTCTGGAGTCCCCCGCCGGTACTGTCCACTCATTCTTACCTGTAGGTGCCCCCTCATCAAGCGCAGTGCTGAAGGGGTACCCACGTGGGTGCACTCCCAATCCAGGCTGTGTGTGTCCATAGACACATAGGACATTGGTATGCCCCACTCCCTCTCACTCACAGTATTTTGACTGACAGCACCAGGAGCCTATGGCTCCCACTGCTCTCAGAGCCTCCTGTGAGAAGAGGAAGTGGACAAGCACTGTTGCAGCTCAGGACATCGCTGGATTGTGAGAGGAGTCAGGTAAGTGTGTTTTTTTAGGGGGGGGGGAGACATGCAGTGGGATGTTTTTTTACCTTAGGGCAGAGAATGCATTAAGGTAAAAAATAAAAACCCTAGACTTTAGAACCACTTTAAGCTATCAACAACTAATGAAGAGAGCATCAATAAGGTAGCAAAAACCTTTAATTGTTTTTTTGTTTTTTTTCTTAAGCTTCCTGCCATTGCTGGTGATTTGCCAAAAATAGAAGTACAATTACCTTATAAGTTATAAGTCTCTATTGTACTGCCTATGTGCTTGAACATTAAATCAGAAATATTGTATTGTTGAGTGTGCAATTCATAAATAGCTAAGATTATATTAAACATCAATACATTGCCAGGTAGAACAGTACACTTCATTTTATGAAGCAAATCAAAAATAGGTTTCCTGTGTCTGATATAAAAAAAAGTTTCCATAATTAGAATTTAAAAATGCAGTGCGTAATACTTTCTGTCATAAAAGTACTGGAAAGGTCAGTTCTCTAAAACTAAGATACCTCAGTCCTATTAGCGGAAAAAAAATTAAAAGATCTTCCAGGTGATGCACTAATTTTTTTTCCGATCATTTCTTAGGTTGACCATCATAACACCAAAGAGGTCTAGATAGAGGTATAAAGGATTTTCTTTTAATGAGTTGTTATGGCTTCTCATATAGAATTCATCTTTTTCTCCACTCCTGAAATGGATGTTAGACAGTGGATTAAATGGAGTCTGTCTGATAAAGAGAAATCAGAGAAGTAGAGTGTGCCTGTCAGCTCTACTTGATAACTGAATAAACTCAGCTGCCCTGTGACAAAAGTGTCAGTCTCCCTCTCTCCCAGAATAAAGCTTAATTGTGCTGTCCATGAAGGTGCCATTTCATGCTGGATCTTTGTCATGACGAGTATAATGAATTATAGTCAGTTTTGTATTCAAAAGCACTCTTAAAGAAACGGATACATAATCTGACATTTCCAATATTTTTCATATGCCCTCAGCAGGTAATTAGTAATGATGAGTCAGTTCATTCACTCAAACTGGAATTTAACTCGTATGGAGCAAATTTTCTTAAAGTAAAACTTATTTAACATATGTCAGTTCTTGCCAGTAGATCTACAACATTTGTACCTCTGTTTATTCAGCAAGTGGATCCACCAAGGGCCTCTTTGTCCTCCAAAATATATATTTAATCTCATACTTTGCAGAGCTCAATAAGTAAAGTTTAGTTGTTTGGCACAATCTTTGTTAGACACAGGGTTTGCAGTTTTCAAGATGCCACTGCTGTATAAACCTCTACTTTCATAGGGCTTCCACAAAAAAAAAAAATATATATATATATATAAAAAAATGTATCTGACTATTAATTAGCTAACTTGTAACAAACAAGTTTTATTACATAAACAGAAAATTCTAAGGATACAAAACAGTGGTATATCTACTAAAACCCATAAAAGACACCCAAAATGATCTTTCAAAAAATATATAAATACATTCTAAAAGATACCCAAACATATCAAACAGCTTCCATCAAGCATATAATTAATGTATAATAAGGATGTAATTATCATGTAACAGTGGTGGTGGTACCATCTCAAGATGGCAACAGTTCCATAAATAACTACTATGAGTGAAGCGAATAATCCTAGAATGGATAGGACAACTGTGTAATAGAAGGTGCTGGGTCATTCCCTTTTTCCACAAGAATTATAATAACATATGACTCTGCATTCCAGAAAGGCTCAGAGAAGACTTCTTATATCGCTGGAAATATTCACATCAGGTAGTTGAAACCAGCCTAAATAATGACAGCCAATCTGTAGAAGCTCTAGTGCTGTTATCTAAGAAACCTGAATACTGTAAACATAGAAAAAGCCTGAAGGTGGTTGCAAAGAGTTGTTACTGGTCCACATGACAGGGTCAACCTAAAGGGCCCAGAAGGAGGAGACACAAAGTGGAAAAAAGGCCAGCAAGATAACAAAAAACGCCATTGAAAAAAATGAATTAAAAGGATGGCTTCATACCTAGATGAGCAAATCATAAATGTAGCAACACAAAGTTGTGCCAAGTTGTACAATTGTACTAATATGCAACCATGAATATTTCCTTTTCATTAAATATTGAGAAGATAAAAGCACAAGATGCTCTGTATTATCTTGAAGGGAAGACAAAAAGGTTGACCACAGTAGCCATGCATAAGTAGAATCAGCCACAGATTCTATATGCCCCGACTAGATCCGCCTCTGACATTAACGAGAAAAAACGGTCCATCTGAGGGCGAGAGAGAGCATCAGCTATTATGTTAGTCTTACCTGGAATATACTTAGAATTTATCCAGATGTTCATCTTCAGGCACAGAAAGACCAAATAACGTAAACATGAAACTACCTGAGGAGACTTGGATGAAAGACAATTGACTGTGAATGCCACTCCTTTATTATCCGTACTAACTAATAGCCTCCTATTAGAAAAATAGGAACCCCAGATCTTTATTGAAACAATAATAGGGAACAATTCCAGCAGTACAATATTTTTGCAAAAAACATTAGATACCTACTTAGATGGCCAAGTGAATGCACACCAATGGTTCCTCCAAATTGACCCAAAACCAACCAAGCCAGCTGTGTCAGTTGCTAGGCAGAATTTGCTGTCAGTGACAAAATCTTGCTGCCACAAAGCTGCACAAAGTACTGCTTGAAGTTTACGAAAATATTTAAAAATCGGGTGGACTCCAGAACAAAAAGCACATTCGTGCTTATATTTGTATATGTTTAACCATTTACATTGGCTATCATTGAACACAAAGCACAAATTGTTTTATATGCATTTCCTGATGTGTTTACAGTAGCAATAGTGGTTTGCCTCACGAAAGGCTGCTTTTGCAGTAAAAAATTATTTAACCAAAATGTCCTTGAACTCCCATTGAAGTGAAGGTTGAACTGCCAATTTATGGCGAAATGCCTCATCATTTGCTAATCATGATAAACCACTTAAAACTCCAGAAGCCTCCAGGATTATATCAATGTGCTGGAACAGGGATAGACTCTTTTATGGAAATTTTTCACACAATAAACTTGCATAAATTCCAAATGCTTGTAACCAGCTGCAAAAGGATTTCAGCACTGGTTTCCTCCTGTCATCATCCTTTTCCTTGTCAAAAAGGTTTATTGATTGCACAATAAAATGAAAGTACATTGGTTACATGTACAAGGATGTATAAACATAAGTTCTTTGTTAAACAATAAAACAAATTATATATATATATAGGTAACATAGTATGTTATTGTTTGCATTAAACTTCATCACATACATTTAATTAATTAAAGGGGAGGGCCACCCTAAAAAAAAAAAATGCATAAAAATGTTCCTAAAAATTTGGAGGGAATTTTTTTTTTTAACTTACCAGAAATGGCTGTTGCTAGGCAGATCGTCCTAATCTGCCTCTTCCTATTCCGCAGTGATCTTCAGTCTTCTCCTCCTCGCGTGGTCTTCTAGTGAATGGGGCGCAGTGTGTTCTGGGAACTGAGTGTGTCCCACAACACAGCGCGCCCCATTCACAAAGCGCTGCGTGACTCGCGCATGCGCAGTAGGAAATGGGCAGTGGAGCCTTTCAGGTTAGTTGGAATGGCGGCGCCGGGACCCGAGAGCCGAGGGACGGTCGGCCGACATCGCGGGCACCCAGCACGGTAAGTTTGCTCATTAAAAGTCAGCAGATACAGTGTCTGTAGCTGCTGACTTTTACATTTTTTTCCCGGCTGCCCCCCCCCCCCCCTTTTAACTGCTCTATGTTACTTTATATTATAAGTATGAAAGTTGTAACTATAAATATCTAACAGAAGATATCTTTATAAAAAACATAGTACACATATAGGTCTAGTATGTATAAATATAGAGCAGATATGGATGATCAAATATTGAACCATAACATAAAATTAGATAAAAAAGAAAGGTAACAGAAAAGGAAGGAGAAGAAAGAAGAGATAAAGAGTAAGTTCACAAGGTTGGTCCAGGTACCAGAGCATGGTTCTGCGTATTTATTCCATGTATGAATAAAAATATGGTTACACGGTTTTGTTATGTAATCAGGTAATCAGTTGAATAATCAGTTACCATGGCTGAAGGACTGAATCGTTGAAATTTGGGGGTAAATTATCCATGGATTCCATATTTTCTTGAATTTTGGAAATTGGTTGCCTTCAATAGCAGACATTTTAGAGTGAGACATTGCAGAGTTCATTCTGTTCTTGGTTTCAGCCAATGACAGTTTTGGTGATTTCCATGCTTTTGCCATTGTTTGTTTAGCAGCGGTTGAAAGTTAAACAAAAGGCTTAAATTGGAAGAATGTTATGGTCTGGTTTTAGATTAAGTAATGCAATGAAATGGTCTGGTGTTAGCAGCGTTTGGAACATTTTGGAGGCAAGTTCAAATATTTTCCCCCCAATAAAATTTTGCTATTGGACATGTCCACCATATATGTAGGTGTGTACCTGGATCTGTAAAACCCCTGAAACAGAGGGCTGAATGGTTGGGAGTGTATTTAGCCATTCTGGCAGGTAAAAGGTACCAGTGGGTTAGAACTTTATAATTTGCTTCCAACGCAGTAAGATTGGGCAAGGACGATTTAGTAGTTAACCATATTTCTGACCATTCTGCATCGTCCAGTTTTCGTCCCAAATCTTCCTCCCACTTTTGGACATATGTTCATTTATCAGATTTTGATTTAGTCAAAAGTCGTGTGTAAAGAGAAGATATTATTCTTTTAGCAAGTGGGTACATTTTGCACATTGATTCAAAAGTGGAAAGGCGAGGTAAGGGTGATTCGGCATTTGTGAGGGGTGCAAAAAAATGTTTGATTTGTAGATACCTGAATAGTTCTGACTGCGGTAAACCATAGCTTTCCCTAAGTTCCGGGAATGATCGGAAGGAATTAGGAGTAATGAATCCATGGTGCATTAAGAGGTTGGCATTTGACCAGGCTTTAAATGATTTCGGATATATCCATGCTGGGTAGAAGGCAGGATTTTTGAAAAAGGATAATAGGGGGTTATGTTTTGATTGTAGTTGATTTTTAGTTTTCAGGCTGTCCCAGAGAGATACAAAGTATTTAGTTATAGGGTTACTTAGTGTACGACGGTCTTTAGGTTGAAGCCATAGTAAATTAGAGATTGAAAGTGGATCACATTCTGAGGCTTCTATTAGTATCCATAATGGGATTTCCTTTATTGTATGTTACTTGGTGATACTGGCCAGGTGGGCGGCTTTGTAGTAGCTGGCAAAATTGGGGAGACCAAGCCCTCTATTAGTTCTAGGGGGCAAATAATGTACATGCCGGTAAGCAAGGTTTGATAGGGCCCCAAAAAAATGTTGATACCCTTTGTTACACCAGTCTTATGCCGCGTACACACGATCGGAATTCTCGACGGAAAAAGCTCTGATGGTTTTCTCGATGAAATTCCGCCAGAATTCCGCTCAAGCTGTCTTGCCTACACACGGTCACACCAAATTCCGACCGCCATGAAAGCAGTGACGTCCACCACGTACAACGAGACTAGAAAACAAAAGTCCAGCACCACGTCCGGCACCCTTTGGGCTCCTTCTGCTGATCTCGTGTTTATTGCGTGTTAAGCTGGCCATACACTATACGAAAAATCGTCCGAAATTCGATCATGCACACACTTCGTTCGGTTTTCAGCAAGTTAGTGGGCACAAATCGTTAATCGTTGGTGACGTTTTTGTGTAAAAAAATCGAACCGCAAGTTTGGAAAACTTCTGCCGAACGATCGATAAATTGCAAGGTTAATGCGTTATTCGTCCGTCAAAAAACGAATGTTTGCTACTGCGCATGTGTGAAAAACATTTAACCCGGAAGGTTAATATTCGTGGCAAAGAACGTTCACGTCAAAATGTCATGACAAATCATCCACACCAACAACTATATAACCTGCAACCTGGTCAATTGTAATATACCCATCTTGTAAAAAATAACACAACAAACCAAATATGCAATATATAAACTTTATTGCAAATGTAATTTTTTTAGTAAAAGTACACAAATATTGTTACAAACTTTTTTTTAGCACATTTTTTTGGTTTAATAATCAATAGTTTTGTTATTTTGGCCTGCATAAAAAACCTGGTTTGAGTTTCTGTTTAAAGTTTGTGATGGCAGTCACCCCTACTATAAGTGCATGTCCACATATGTCATATTTGTGTGCATGAACACACTACCATATGTGCACATACTGGTAGTGTGTTCATGCACACAAATATCACATATGTGGACATGCACTTATAGTAGGGGTGACTGCCATCACAAACTTGAAAGCCAGCTTTGCTCCAACCAGGTTTTTACACAGTGAGGGGGGGCGTGGCTTGCGCGCGGACTTGAATGGACGCTTGAGCAGTGAGCTCCGCCATCCAGACGGGCCGGGAAGCGTCGATCGGGCCACACAGCAACATCACCCGGCTCCACACATTCACCGGAGATCCCCCGCAACCCGCTGACAACAATGTCCTGCAAGCGGAACCAGGAGAAGGGGCCGAAGCGGCTGGAATCCTTTTCCTTCCAGCCGCGCCGTCCACACAGCAAGGCCCAAGATGGCGCCGACCGCGGCACAGCGCTCCAGGCCCTGAGATACCCGGACGGAATCGGGCACCATCCGCTCCTAATACACCCTGAGATGGGTCCATCTGCATCCCCTGCCTTGTCTCCTACAACCCCTGATGTACAGAGCCCAGCGAAATCCAGGATGAAGCTGGATATGCAGCACCAGGCCTCAGGCGCAGTGAGTACAGCATTACCTGACATGTCTACCATCACATCATTGCAGTCATCCATTGCACAGTTCCCTACCACGGGCCAACCAGTATTAGACACCACTATGAAGGACATGCTCCTGTCCCTGCAATCCTCCCTCATGTCTAACTTCACTACCCTGATAAATCAATCCTCTCTGGAACTGAAACACGTTGATAACAGGGTAATGTTTATGGAACACAAAATGGAGGATTGCACAGATACCATTAATGATCTTGTTGATGCCTATGCTGAACAAAAGGAGGACTCTCTCTGGGTCAAGGCGAAGCTCGCGGACCTCGAAGACCGCTCCAGGTACAATAATATAAAAATTAGGGGTGTCCCTGAGTCTGTACAACCCAAAGAGCTCCATGAATATGCCAGCATATGTTCTCCAGCATGCTCCCTGACTTATCCCCAATCAAGCTTACCATTGATAGGATTCACCGCTTACCCAAACCCCGCCATCTAGAAGCGGATATACCCAGAGATGTACTTCTGAGGGTACACTTTTATCAGGCCAAGGAGCAAATCCTTCAAAAAGCCAGAGAAATATCACCATTGCCCCCGCCTTACTCAGATATTCAACTATACGCTGACTTATCCCAATACACCCTCCAAATGCGGAGGCAGCTTAAAACAATCACCAAAGCTCTCAACAACCACAAAATAGTGTACAAGTGGCGTCATCCAGCTACGATCCTGGTCACCTATAATGGAATCCCTCATTCCATTCCATCTCTACACAACCTACAGCAACCTCATGACAAGCCGAACCCCTTCTCCTTTGGATCGGAACGAGCTAAAGCCAAAAACAGAATGCACTGAATCACCTGCCCACAAGCAACGGCAGGCCTCCAACCCGGTCCGGTCTGGGCTTGGTCACCGTCATCTGCTTGCCGAACTTTCCCCATACTCTGGTCAGTCGCCCAATTGGGGCACACCGTACTGACCTACTTGGCTGTCAGTGACTGCTAACTGACTTCAAATTTCAGTTTTTTTTTCTCCCCCTTTTCCCCCTCCCCCCCCTGCTCATTTCTTATATTTTGAGGCTCTTTGTTTCGACTCCACGATAGTTGACAAATACATTGCAGTTACTAACTGTCATTGTTGCACTAACTTGTATTCTATCCTAGCAGAACCCAACTGCTTCACTCGAGCTGAACTTTTCATCACTAAACCAACCTTCTCGTCCAGCATCATCGAAGCGTTTGTCGCTACAACCCACTTATCTACCACCCACTCAACTGTCTTCAACCCGGCGGATCTCCTCAGCTGTGTCCACTGACCTTCTCATCCAGCATCGCCAAGGTATCTGACTTCCGATCGTAGACCGACGAACTGTAAGTGAACTCTACACCTGCACCCACCACCATTACATCCAATATGGGCATCACAATTCTCTCTCTCAACGCAAAGGGTCTCAATCACCCAGATAAGCGGGCATCTCTTTGGAAGACAGCACTTTCTCAGAACTGCGATGTCCTCTGCGTGCAAGAAACCCACTTTGCCGCTGATGCCACTCCAAAATGTCTTAATAGGCACATTCCTCTTGTATATCAATCCTCTTACCATAAAAAGCAAAGAGGAGTAATGATCGCTATTAAGGATACTGTGTACTTTCAACTGCACCACAGTGTACTGGACCCTGAAGGTCGCTTCATCATTCTGATTTGTTCTATGAACAATGTTCAATACACCTTAGTCTCCATATACGCTCCAAACATGGGTCAAATGCCCTTTCTCAGGAAGACGCTCCGTGTAGCATGCAAACTGCAAAAAGGTAATTTACTAATATGTGGAGACTTCAACCTGGTACCAAACTATTCTCTAGACTCTACTGCTTGCAATAAACGCCATGTGTCCCCTTTGGACAAATTTATTACTAACAACGAATTGTATGATGTTTGGAGGTGTTGTCATGCGAGCGAGAGAGACTTTACCTTCCTCTTGCCGCGTCACAACACCTACTCACGAATAGATCTCTTTTTAACAGATAAAAGGTTACTGCGTTCTGTTTCACAATCTATTATCCACACCACCACCTGGTCAGACCATGCCCCTGTCAGCATCACAATATCCGGGGAAATCCCCCAATCGGCCACGTATATTTGGAGAGTGAACAACTACCTCCTCAACACCCCATGCTATCGAACCCCCATCACTCAAAACTTAGAGGAATTCTTTTCCCTCAACCAGGATTCAGTATCTGACCCGCTGGTGGTATGGAACGCCCATAAGGCAGTAATACGAGGTATTTTTTTACAAATGGGTGCCAGAGCAAAGAAAAATAGATCCCAAAAACTAGACGACCTGACGACCGACATAGCCACGACCGAATCTCTAAATAAGACTCATCCTTCCCCTGACCTTCAGGCAAAAATCTTTACCCTACGCCACGAACTGAGATCCCTCCTCCTAGAAAAATATGAGAAAACATACAAGATACTAAAAGCTACATTGTACACCACATGCAATAAAGCCGACAAAGCCATGTCCCTGAGAGTCAAAGGATTCAGAACCAAAGCCAAAATCCCCTTCATTCATCATCCACACTCCAATGAAAAGCTCCTCAAACCACAACAAATTGCTGACGCATTTAGTACATATTACGCTGACTTGTACAATCTCAAAAACGACCCAAATACCACACAACCCTCAAATGATGCAATTCTAGCCTTCTTGGACCAACAGAAACTCCCATCCATATCACAAGCTCACCTTACCTCCCTAAACGATCCCTTCACCATGGAAGAAGTATACGCGGTGATTAACAAATTGCCCAGCTTCAACTCCCCGGGCCCTGATGGCTTTACAGGGGAATATTACAAACAGTTTCAAAAACAGCTCGCCCCTACCCTTTGCCAAGTTTTTAACTCAGCGACTTCATCCGCCACCTTCCCGAAAGAAATGCTCAACGCCATGATTGTAACATTGCCTAAACCAGGCAAAGAACCTACATCCCTCAAGAATTTCCGCCCCATATCACTCCTCAACACCGACATAAAAATTTACGCTAGAATTATTGCCAATAGACTCGAAAATATACTGCCCTCCCTTATAGCCCCCGACCAATCAGGTTTCATCCAAAGGTCGCCAAGCATCAGACGCCACTAGACGCATGATCAACATAATTCACCACCTAGACTCCTCCAAAACCCCGTCTCTTCTCCTATCCCTAGACGCCGAAAAGGCATTCGATAGGGTCCACTGGGGATACCTATCCGCAGTTCTACACAAATTTGGCATCATAGGACCAATCCACAACGCAATTATGGCCTTATACTCCAACCCTACCGCTCAAGTTTATTCCGCAGACACCCTTTCCACCCACCCCATTTCTCATATCCAATGGCACACGACAAGGCTGTCCACTGTCACCACTAATTTTTAATATGGTCATGGAACCCCTGGCCGAATCCATTAGATCCAACTCACTGATCTCCGGCATCTCATTAGGAGGTATGGAGCATAAAATTAGCTTATTTGCGGATGACGTGATACTAATGATCACTCAACCGGAACAGTCCTTACCTGAAGTCCAGAGAACTCTCACCTCTTTCAGCGACATATCTTATTACAAGGTGAACGAAGCTAAATCGAATATCCTAGACATCAATATACACGACATCACCTGCACTCTCATCAAACAACACTTTCCCTATGCCTGGGCAGCTACCAGCATTACGTATCTAGGTATTCAACTAACAAGATCAACAAAAGAATTATTCTCAGCTAACTACCTCCCCCTTAAACTTAAACTCAAACACCAACTGACCAGACTTACGTCTGTTGAATTCTCATGGTTAGGAGGCCTAGCGGCTTTTAAAATGTTCCATCTACCGCAAATACTTTATTTTTTTTCGCACCATACCCATACCCTTACCGCTACATTACTTCAGAGCGCTACAATCGACCTTATCCTCATACATATGGCAAGGTAAGAAATCCAGATGCAAACATCACCAGCTAACCAAACACAGACGTGCAGGTGGCGTGGGATATGTAGACTTCCAGGAATACTTAATTTCCTCAATTTGACACAAACTAAAGAATGGTTCCCCCCCCCCACCCACGATTTGGGGTAAGATCGAATCAGCAACGGTCCAAGCGGGCAACCTCCCAGCTTGGCTGCATGCCGTCTCATTAGGAGCAAAGATCCCACCTCACTTCTCCCCCACCTTGGTAGCAACATATAAAGCCTGGTCCAAAATTGTACAATCCCCATTTGAACACTCAATTCCCGCCACGTTACAGATCCCGATAGAATCTCTCCAATACTTGATGGAGTTTACCTCTTTCAACTCTTGGAAGAGACGCGGCATCACCTATATCACAGATCTCACCATAGGCAGTAAGATGAAAACCTTCCCAGAACTCCAAACCGAATTCCAACTACCTAACTCCGATATATTCCTCTACCTCCGCACTCGGCATTGTATAGAATCCCTGAAATTCTGGACATGCTCACTCCCCCAGGAAGCGTGGATGTTTTACAGAGCACCTCTACCCCACCGTAAGGGCATCTCACTGTTCTACAACCTTCTACATCATAAACACTCATTCACCAAAACAACTCCATTACTCAAATGGGAGAAAGACCTGAACCACACATACTCGACAGACCAATGGGAGACAGCCTGTAAATCCATCTACAAAGCCACTTGCTGCTCCTCCTTATGGGAGCTAGCATACAAGATCACATATCGTTGGTACTTGACGCCCGATAGACTATCCAAATTTGATAAGAAGATGACACACACCTGTTGGAGAAACTGTGGACTTAAAGGGGACCTTATACACACCCTCTGGGAATGCCCTAAACTCAACTCTTACTGGACGCGAATATTCCATATCCTACACGAAGTGACTAATATATCCCTTCCTAGCAATCCATCACTGGCTCTATTATCCCTAGACATTGACCTATACCCCACCCACCTGAAACCCATTGTAACCCATATCCTGCTGGCAGCAAGACTATCCATTACTAGAAAGTGGAAAAACTCAGAACCCCCTACAATTAATGAGGTCTTACACACAGTACAAACTCATTTTGTATACGAAACCACCCTGAAACTCAGAGGAGACCAAAAGCGTATTTCACAGAACTGGAGCCCCTGAACTGACTGGACTAAAACTTCAAAATTTACTGACCACTTTGACATCTTTGATAGCCCAATCTAATGGGGTCTACAAAAGTTCACTAGGATACTGTTATTCAACACTTTATAACGGTTCACAAATATCTGTCGACTCATTGATTGACTGAGGCTCCTGCCTCTAGTAAGTAGCGCCTCTACACGGGCACAGAACAGAACCCTACCAGGGGTGCTCGGGTAGAACGGCTCCCTAGTTAACTCACGTTACTACAGTTGAATAAGATGTATTTGCCATTCATCGCATAGTTTTGCCTCAATTTGTTTATTTCTCCCCGGCTACTACCACATCTAGATGTATGCATTTACTATTGTATCATATCACTGCATATTTGTTCTGTATTGTTCGAAAATCTTTAATAAAAATGTATTGATTAAAAAAAAAAAATCATGTATTAAGCATGCATGCTAAAGAATATAGTTTGCATTGATGAAGACATTACAGAGAGACTGCATGGATTGCACGCCTAGCTAAAAGAGAAGAAATGTCAGAAAATAAGCTAAAATAAATTTTTTGATAATTCTGTGTATTTTCTGCAACTGGTCTTCCTCCCTATGCTTCAAGTCAGACCATCTCTTGCGCAGCTGGTCCTTGTTCGCTGCACACCATACTTCTTCTCCAGCACATGGACAACCTTCTCCATGATGTTGTCTTTTCTTGTATTAGGCCTGGGGTAGTTTTTGCGCCTCCCATCAAAATCATTCTTTTCAAGAATCTTCACCATAGTTTTCATCTCATCCAGGGACAAAGGTGTTGCCTTTTTTTTAAAACTTTCCAGGTTAAATGGTTCTGGAACGACATGGGCGTTTTCTTCAAACATCGTTCTGTTGGTAAAGATGGCGCCGAAGGATGAGGGGTGGAGCTTCTACGAATGAAGAGGGGCAGAGCTTCTACGAATGAAGAGGGGCAAAGCTTCTACGAATGAAGAGGGGCGG
This sequence comes from Lithobates sylvaticus, assembly GCA_028564925.1. Lineage (NCBI taxonomy): Eukaryota > Metazoa > Chordata > Amphibia > Anura > Ranidae > Lithobates > Lithobates sylvaticus. Next base: position 126,702,817 of record CM053034.1, read on the forward strand.
AGATTCTAAACTCCCATAAAGCACCCTAAAGCACCATGCTTCACTCTTTCCCGCCACACAGACCATTGTGACGTACGAACACAGACCGTACCCTCGCAGATTCGTTACAACTGAAGGTAAGCAATCCATTATATTTCTAGGGCAGAGGTGACAATTTCAATTTCATTGTGTGCCAAATCAGCATTATGATTGCCCTCCAAAGGGCCGGTTGTATCTGTAAGATTACATGCCCCCCTTACATTATATGTCAAGAGTCACCCCACCTTTAGAAGTTGAGTCCCCTACTCTCCCTTACATAACATACATGTCAGTGCACCACCCTTTCCCAGGGCTGGTGCAAGGTTTTTTTTACACCCTAGGTGAAACCTCATTTTGTCTGCCCCTTTGGCTACACCCCTGACTACACCCCCTTTGCCCTGCCCATGTATACCCCACCTTTTTTTATATTGCTAACATTTTGGGGGGTGGAGTCAGTCACTGAGCTTGGGGGTGGTGGGGGGCATTGTTACGGCGCCCCTGACTGATGTGTGCTCTAGGCCGGCGCCTACCTTGTCTATAGGTAGCGCCGGCCCTGCCCCTTCCTTATGCTGCTGCTGGGAAGAAGCTGGATGCATTGCTAGAAACTGCGCCCCCCCTTTTTATTAAAGATTCAATGTCGTTTCAAAACAAGAATATACCGTATTTCTCGGCGTATAACATGCACTTTTTCCCCCTTAAAATCGGGCGAAAGTCGTGGGTGCGTGCTATACGCTGATCCCCCCCAAAAAAGTGACCAAAAAATCGAGCGGCGCCGAAAAAGACCGAGCCGAACGTTCGGCTCCGGTCGCAGTCCCGCCTCCCGAAACAGCAGGGAGGCGGAACAGGGAGCGGAGCAGAACGGTTGGCTCCGTCTTTTTCGGCGGCGGGAAATTTAAACGTGGGCAAGGCTGCAAATCACGCTTAAATGTATTTTTTTAATTGCCTAAACTTCCCTCCTAAAAATGTTTGGAATTAAAATGCCCTCCTAAACTTGGGGTGCGTGTTATACGCCGAAAAATACGGTACTTAAAACAATACAAATTCAATGAGATTTTATGCAATTACAGTTAACTGTGTTAACCCACACAGTATTGCCCCCATTCCCCTGCTTCACATCCTTCACAGTTCCATATATTTTACTCCCTTCACTCTCCCAACTTTCACAGAGCAGAGAGCAGGAGGCGGGAGCCGCAGGACAATCCTAAACTGAAGGCGGGGCATGGGAGCTGCTGGGTTGCCTTTTCATATTAGTTAACTGGTGTTTGGCTTATAGGACCGCCTCCTAGCAGCCAATCCCCTCCCGATTAATGTGACAGCCAGCTACTGCTCTCCACGCATTGTTGGTCCCACCCTCAGTGAAGAATTGTCCCGCCTCCTGCCATCAGCTCCTCTCTACTCTGCTAATGATAGCGGAGGAGGCTGGGAACAAAAGAGGCGAGTAAATGGCGTGATCGCAGCGGGCCAGAAAGAGAGCAGCAGTTCAGTCTGGATGCGGGTCGCCATTTAGTGATGGCCAGCATAGGATAAGGATTAGGATAATGATACTCTTTTTTAGGCGTGCTAACAACCCACTCCCTCTCAGACTCCGCCCGGGGCACCCTTCCCTCCTGCCCACCCCTTGTACCGCCTCTGGCCTGGAGGGCACAATTCGGCCCTTGTGTTTGACACCTATGTTGTAGGGTATTAATTGTTAGGTGTAGTTTGACAACTGAACATTGATGCATTTTTTGTTATTACAGGTGCAATGGTGGACAAATTTACCTCACCACATTTCCTGCCACAATTCCTCGAAATGTACCTCGAGATCTTCCATGCCTATGGAAAGTACGCTCCAAAGACTATTCAGACCGTCCAAAACGTACAGAAGCATATACAAAATTAGCAGAACTATGCACGATTGTGTATGCCAAAGCAGATGTATCCTATGTCAAACAAATAATTGCTAATCTGTGTACTATTTTCAAAAAAGAATTAAATAAAATTTCTGAATCCAAAAAATCTGGTAAAGGTGCAGATGAAGTATACGTGCCACGCCTGTGGTATTTTGATAATCTTCGTTTTCTAACTGACCAGGAGGAAGCACGACCCTCTGTGTCAAGTTTAGACGGTATCACTGTAAATCCTTCAGGCGATGAAGAAGAAGGGCCGCGACCGGAAGTTCGCCCATGCTGTGTGGATCGTTGTGATTTTAAATGTGAGTGGAAATTTTTTGTTCAATTAAATTTATTTCAAACTACTACACATTGGAGCGCTTTCTTCTTGTACCCTTAACCCTTTCATGCCAACCCGATTTAGGAGTGACCCCTTCCCCCCTGGAGTGCCCTGTGGATAGATTATGAGGATCGGACAGAGAGCCCATAGGAGCCAATAGGAAGGAGGACCCCACCAGGAGAGATACCAGGCTTGCCACCTTAGAGGCTATCTGCTACACTAGGCCTGTAGGGGCCGTTAATAGAGGTGAGAGGCTGGGGCAGGGGCGTCGGCAGGGGGTGGCTAGGGGGGGCTGGAACCCCCGAATGGGTCCCCGAAAAGCCCCGAGTCTCAGGGAGGCACCATCCAATTGATAGCCCCGAGCACCGCCGGCCGCTGCCGAGTGGGGACCGATCTGATCTGCCGAGGCAGGTCCCGCCTTCTGGAGCTATGATGGACGTCCCACTGGTCCGATGGCGGGACCGCGGGACGTGTGACGTCCATCATAGGCGCTGCAGGCTCCAGAAGGCGGGAATTACAATGCGGCCGCCGTGCCGCACTACAGAGATCCCCGCTCGGCGCTCGGAAAGATCATCATGGCAGCGGAGGAGCGATCGGGTGAGATCTGTCAGTGACTGGCTGACTGCAGTCTACACCGATGTACCAGCTGTGCTGTGGGCGGAAGGCAGAGTGAAGAAGATCTCATGGCAAGGTCAGTGTATTTTAGGTGTATCATGTATGCATGTCAGGTCAGTGTATGTTAGGTAGGTGTATGCATGTCAGGCAGGTCAGTGTATGTTAGGTAGGTGTATGCAGGTCAGGCAGGTCAGTGTATGTTAGGTAGGTGTATGCAGGTCAGGTCAGTGTATGTTAGGTAGGTGTATGCATGTCAGGCAGGTCAGTGTATGTTAGGTAGGTGTATGCAGGTCAGTGTATGTTAGGTGTATGCATGTCAGGCAGGTCAGTGTATGTTAGGTAGGTGTATGCATGTCAGGCAGGTCAGTGTATGTTAGGTAGGTGTATGCATGTCAGGCAGGTCAGTGTATGTTAGGTAGGTGTATGCATGTCAGGCAGGTCAGTGTATGTTAGGTAGGTGTATGCATGTCAGGCAGGTCAGTGTATGTAGGTAGGTGTATGCATGTCAGGCAGGTCAGTGTATGTTAGGTGTATGCATGTCAGTGTATGTTAGGTAGGTGTATGCATGTCAGTGTATGTTAGGTAGGTGTATGCATGTCAGGTAGGTCAGTGTATGTTATGTAGGAGTATGTTAGGTAGGTGTATGCATGTCAGGCAGGTCAGTGTATGTTAGGTAGGTGTATGCATGTCAGGCAGGTCAGTGCATGTTAGGTAGGTGTATGCAATGCATGTCAGGCAGGTCAGTGTATGTTAGGTAGGTGTATGCAGGTCAGTGTATGTTAGGTGTATGCATGTCAGGCAGGTCAGTGTATGTTAGGTAGGTGTATGCATGTCAGGCAGGTCAGTGTATGTTAGGTAGGTGTATGCAGGTTAGGTCAGTGTATGTTAGGTAGGTGTATGCAGGTCAGGTCAGTGTATGTTAGGTAGGTGTATGCATGTCAGGCAGGTCAGTGTATGTTAGGTAGGTGTATGCATGTCAGTCAGGTCAGTGTATGTTAGGTAGGTGTATGCGTGTCAGGCAGGTCAGTGTATGTTAGGTAGGTGTATGCATGTCAGGCAGGTCAGTGTATGTTAGGTAGGTTTATGCGTGTCATGCAGGTCAGTGTATGTTAGGTAGGTGTATGCATGTCAGGCAGGTCAGTGTATGTTAGGTGTATGCATGTCAGGTAGGTCAGTGTATGTTAGGTAGGTGTATGCATGTCAGGCAGGTAGGTGTATGCAGGTCAGTGTATGTTAGGTAGGTGTATGCATGTCAGGTAGGTCAGTGTATGTTAGGTAGGTGTATGCATGTCAGGTAGGTCAGTGTATGTTAGGTAGGTGTATGCAGGTCAGTGTATGTTAGGTAGGTGTATGCAGGTCAGGTCAGTGTATGTTAGGTAGGTGTATGCATGTCAGGCAGGTCAGTGTATGTTAGGTAGGTGTATGCATGTCAGGCAGGTCAGTGTATGTTAGGTGTATGCATGTCAGGTAGGTCAGTGTATGTTAGGTAGGTGTATGCATGTCAGGCAGGTAGGTGTATGCAGGTCAGTGTATGTTAGGTAGGTGTATGCATGTCAGGCAGGTCAGTGTATGTTAGGTAGGTGTATGCATGTCAGGCAGGTCAGTGTATGTTAGGTGTATGCATGTCAGGCAGGTCAGTGTATGTTAGGTAGGAGTATGTTAGGTAGGTGTATGCATGTCAGGCAGGTCAGTGTATGTTAGGTGTATGCATGTCAGTGTATGTTAGGTAGGTGTAGGCATGTCAGGCAGGTCAGTGTATGTTAGGTAGGTGTATGCATGTCAGGTAGGTCAGTGTATGTAGGTCAGTGTGTGTAGGTCAGGCAGGTCAGTGTATGTAGGTCAGGCAGGTCAGTGTGTGTAGGTCAGGCAGGTCAGTGGTCATTGTGTGTAGGTCAGTGTATGTAAGCCACACTTCCCCACCACCCAGGCCAAAAAAAAATGCCGCAAAACCATCCGCCCGCGCCCCCCCCCGGTTCTTCGACCTCGGGCTGAAGCCCCTGGTCTTTTTGCCACCTAGCAACGCCCCTGGGCTGGGGGAAATAGTGGGGTGCACCCCTGAAGTCAGCACGGAGCACTTTCTGCAAGGATTATCACTGTGATTAACACAAAGACTTCAGAAATTTCTTCTACAGTTGCACTTACTAAAGAGCCCCTGCTCCTTAGTATTATTACGGATTGTGGACTCAATTGTATGTTTTTTCATTATTTATGCAATTTTTTATTGCAAGCTGGGACTTGTATTGCACCAGTTTTCATTTTCATTTTTAATATTTTTTTCGTTCTGGTGTCACTTGTCATATTATTTCTACAGTGATTTAATTTAAATCATCTGTATAGTCACTTTGTTACCAATTTTTTTGGACATTTTTTGCACGTTCATTTATTTATTACTTTCTGCACTCTCAGAACCATTATTCGGTTCTTTACCTTCACATCTTGCACGTTGCACTGTGCACTTTAGTCTTTATTGATTTTATAGGTCTACAGAAGATTTTCTGCTTATTGATTTTAGACCTATCATTATTATTTTATTGAATTCTTTTATTCCATTACCACTACCGTCTTTTATTCCAGCACACATATTTATATAATTAGCACATTTAACCTTTACTGAAGATTTTATCTTAGCACGTTTATTGGTCACTTTTATGCACATTATATATTTTATTCACAAATTTACCCACATTTTACCATTACTGAGGAATTGTATGTATTTTTATTCTCATTTATTTATGCAGTATCATTTTTATATATCTGTCAAAGGTCACCCATCTTTTGGATACTTTGAGATTTATAGATTTTTTATAGGGCTTAGCGCCACATACCCCATATTTTATTAAGTCAGCATATTATTTATTCAAATACACTTTTATATGTACAGATCAAAAATTAAATAATTAGGAGATTAACGAAAAAAATGCTAAACACATCAAAAGCACATGTACCTTTGTACTTTTGATAATTTTAGAACATAAACAATTAATTTACAACTGTGTTTAATACATAAATAAGATATAAATGCAGCCACGCAAATATACATATATCATTTATAGATTATTTTGCCAATCTACTGCTCCATGACCAAGAAAATAGTCCATATAATCCTGGCAATTCTGACGAGCAAGTTGACTGGAGAGACGTGGTGGGGCACGGCCTAGGTTTAATAGGCCTTCTGTATCATTACGCCACTCACCAGGCATAACATCCCCAGACAGAGTATCCTCACGGTCCACCAGGGATTGTGGCATGTAGGTGGAGCTAGTACGCCTTAAGAAATTATGTAACACGGAGCAGCAATGAACTATAGTGTTAATTTTTTGGGGGGCTACATTTATTGCTGTATGGAAGATACGAAAGCGGTTGGCCATAATACCAAAAGCATTTTCCACAACTCGTCTAGCACGAGATAACCTGTAATTAAATATTTTTTGATCAGGTGTAAGTTTTTTAAGGGCGAATGGTTTCATCAGATGCTCAGATAATGTAAATGCGTCATCTGCAACAAATATGAAATTTAGCCCCTCCACTGTGTCCTCTTGGGATGGTAGATTTAGTAGTCCATTTTTTTGGTGAAAAAAAATGGTTTTCTCATTTATTCCCCCATCGGAATTTCTTCCATTTTTGCCAATGTCCACAAAGATAAACTCATAGTTTGCGTTCACGATTGCCATTAGTACGATGCTAAAGTAGCCTTTATAATTATAATAGAAGGAGCCAGATTTTGCTGGTGGCTGTTAGGTCAGTGGTCATGTGGTCAAGTGCGCCCCTCTTTGCTCGAGCTGGACCTTAGCAGACACCAAGAGATTCCCTTGATCGATCGGGTAAAACAGACACCATAAAGCATATGGATTGTCATGAAATACAATGTATTGAAAATATCTCAGAAGTTATATAGGATTTACACAGTCATACAGTACATGTCACATATACGTAATACATATATTTGCATAATAAGGCATAATTTGGGCGGACTGTCTGGAAATATGAGACATTAATCATTGGGGTTTTTTATAAACTATTTTTATATATATATATTAAAAGATATTATATTAACCTTTAAAAAGATGAAATTCCAATAGTGATGAAATTGTTTCGCTGTTGCTTTCCATTCCTCCACAGATGCCGGTAGCTGTGCAATGGTAAAAAGATATTGTTAAAAACGATATAAGGCTTAATTTGAAAGACAATTTTTTTTGTTGGCTTTATTATACAGGATCTATTTGGCAGTGAAACCCAAACTAGCACATCACCACCAGTAAGCAGGAGCAAAAAGAGAAAAACAAGGCAAGATTCTACAGGCAACTTTCTACTCCAAGCATCTGCAGCATTAAGTCAGAAGAGGGATGAATGTGATGACCTGGGTTCATTTGCTGCCAAAAAAATGTGCAGGATGTCAGAAGACCAAAAACAATTACTGGAACCATTACTTATTCAGCTTCTTAATAAAGGGCTAAGGGGTGAGCTGACCACAAATACCCATTTAGCTGAGCACAGACCCACAAATACCCAATCATCACAACTACATCAACAAATGCATCAGTGGCACGGACCATACACACAGCAGGATCGACCACCAAGCAACTGGGGACATGATTATCAGTACACATCTTTGTGAACCACATACATTTTGTTGTAAATATGTTATCTTTGTCAGTTTGACATGTTATGAACTATTTTCAGTTTATTTATATGTTTATAGTTAATAAATCCTAAGTTTAGCAAAGCAAGCTGTACAGTGTTTGAGATAGAAAACTAAAAGCACTGGGTCATTACCTTTAAGTATTCGCCTTGCATGCTTGTTATGATGGCTCGGCAGGTCTCAGGTAGGGATGAGCCGAACACCCCCGGGTTCGGTTCGAACCAGAACCTTCGAACGGACCGAAAGTTCGCGCGAATTTTCGAACCCTATACGTTATAATGGACGCGAACGTTCGAAATCAAAAGTGCTAATTACAACGGCCAATATGCATGTTAATGTCATAAAACAGGTTTGGGGACCCGGGTCCTGCCCCAGGGGACATATATCAATGCAAAAAGAACTTTTAAAAAACTAACGTTTTTTCGGGAGCAGTCATTTTAATGATGCATAAAGTGAAAAAAAAAAAGTGACATTTTCCTTTAAATATGGTACCTGGGGGGTGTCCAAAGTATGCCTGTGAAGTGGCATGTGTTTCCCGTGTTTAGAACTGTCCTTGCACAAAATGACATTTGTAAAGGAAAAAAAGAAGCCATTTAAAACCACTTGCGGCTTTAGGTTTGATCTTAAGTAGAATCTGAACAGGTACATTATGAAGTGTAGCTCCATCCCAAAAAAATCTATTTTTAAGCTTTTTGGAGAACATAGGGAGGGGTTATCACCCCTGTAACATTTGCTGTCTTTGCACATCTGTTCAGAACATGTCACCTCACTTTCCGTCCCAATGACAAATGTTTTTGGAAAAGTGGGGTTTTAATTGAAACAAGGATTGGTGATAAAGTATCAGTAGAGAGGAGATACCTTTTTCCCAAATTAAATCTAACAGGATAGAATTTCCCTTCCTAGGGGTAGATTTCCTCTCACTTCCTGTTTTCTCTTTCCATTTGCAAGTAGGAGTCGTTTGTAAGTTGGATGTTTGAAAGTAGGGGCCTGGCGTATATACTCTGCAGAAATTTGCCCTATTAGATGTTGGTGTAGCCACAAGACTGGTGGGCACAGGAATGGGCCCTGCTGTGAGTTAATAGATCAAGATTTGTAATTGCATGCACCTGTTGAACAGGGCAGAAAAATTGGGGGTGGTGGTGGTGGTGGTGGTGGACGGTTTTGCCACAAGACTGTAAGCTCTCACAGTTACTCTTGGTGGGCGCAGGAATGGGCCCTGCTGTGAGTTATTAGATCAAGATTTGTAATTGCAAGCACCTGATGAACAGGGCAGAAAAATTGGGCCTTTGGCGGTGGTGGTGGACGGTGTTGCCACAAGACTGTAGGCCCTCATAGTTACTCTTGGTGGGCGCAGGAATGGGCCCTGCTGTGAGTTATTAGATCAAGATTTGTAATTGCAAGCACCTGATGAACAGGGCAGAAAAATTGGGCCTTTGGCGGTGGTGGTGGACGGTGTTGCCACAAGACTGCAGGCCCTCATAGTTACTCTTGGTGGGCGCAGGAATGGGCCCTGCTGTGAACTATTAGATCAAGATTTGTAATTACCCGCCCCTGTTAAACAGGGGCTGAAAAATTGTGCCTTAGGCACTGGTGCTGGTGCCACAACACTGCAACCCCTCACAGAGACTGTACTTGGAGCACAGCAGTCACACGTGTTGCGAAGCATTTTTTTAAAAAATTGTAAGTACACGCCCCTGTTAAACAGGGGCTGAAAAATTGTGCCTTAGGCACTGGTGCTGGTGCCACAACACTGCAACCCGGCCCTCACAGATACTGTACTTGGAGCACAGCAGTCACACGTGTTGCGAAGCATTTTTTTTTAAAAAATTGTAAGTACACGCCCCTGTTAAACAGGGGCTGAAAAATTGTGCCTTAGGCACTGGTGCTGGTGCCACAACACTGCAACCCGGCCCTCACAGAGACTGTACTTGGAGCACAGCAGTCACACGTGTTGCGAAGCATTTTTTTAAAAAATTGTAAGTACACGCCCCTGTTAAACAGGGGCTGAAAAATTGTGCCTTAGGCACTGGTGCTGGTGCCACAACACTGCAACACGGCCCTCACAGAGACTGTACTTGGAGCACAGCAGTCACACGTGTTGCGAAGCATTTTTTTTTAAAATTGTAAGTACACGCCCCTGTTAAACAGGGGCTGAAAAATTGTGCCTTAGGCACTGGTGCTGGTGCCACAACACTGCAACAAGGCCCTCACAGAGACTGTACTTGGAGCACAGCAGTCACACGTGTTGCGAAGCATTTTTTTTAAAAAATTGTAAGTACACGCCCCTGTTAAACAGGGGCTGAAAAATTGTGCCTTAGGCACTGGTGTGGTGGCATGGATCATTGAGGAGGAGGAAGAGGATAGTCAGTGAACATAAGAGGACAGTCACTCAGCATCAGCATAGGCAGTCTTGAAGGGATGTGACATTAAAAATTATTCGGTTATATCCGCCTCAGGTGCCTGGTAGCTGGTGGTGATCCAAGACTGATTCATTTTGATGAATGTCAGTCGATCAACCGAGGCGGTGGACAGGCGCACCCTATGATCAGTCACAAATCCTCCAGCAGCACTGAATGTGCGTTCGGAAAGAACGCTGGAGGCAGGACAGGCCAGTAGCTCAATTGCATACTGTGCAAGCTCTGGCCAGTGATCCATCCTCAGGACCCAGTAAGCCAGAGGATTTTCGGTGGGAAAGGTGTCCAAGTCTGACCTTGCCCCAAGGTATTCCTGCACCATGTATATCAGACGCTGGCGATGGTTGCTGGAACCGATCATACCTTGGGGCTGCGGACTAAAAAATTGTCTGAACGCATCGGTCAGACGTCCACCTTCCCCACCGCTCCTTCTGCCACTGACCGAAGCCTCAGCAACTCGTCGCCCAGGACCAGGAGTTTGTAGCCTCCCAGTTTCTGGGAACGCGTTGCACAGACCTTTCTGCAAGGCCTCCCTGAGATGTCTCATCCTCTGCTCCCTCTGCGACGGCAAGATAAGGTCCGCAACCTTACCCTTGTACCGCGGATCAAGGAGAGTGGCCAGCCAGTAATGGTCCCTCTCCTTGATCCGAAGAACACGAGGATCCTTCCGCAGGCTTTGCAGGATCAGGGAGGCCATGCAGCGTAGGTTAGCTGAGGCATTCGGTCCGGAGTCTTCTGGGTCACTGAGGATGACATGATCGCCAGCCACCTCCTCCCAGCCACGTACAAGTCCACTGGCTTGTTGGGACTGTACATCATCCCTAAAAGACTGCTGCTGCTGATGCTGAGTGCCAGGCTCCACCTCCATGCTCACACAATCCTCCTCCTCCTCCTCCTCCTCCTCCTCCTCATCCTCTTCCTGTGTGATGGGTGGGACAGAAGGAACACTGTCCGGATAAAGGGGGCCTTGAGAGGCAAGGAAGTCCTCCTCTTCCTGCCTCTGTTCTGCCTCAAGTGCCCTGTCCATTATCCCACGCAGCGTATGCTCCAACAGGTGGACAAGAGGGACAGTGTCACTGATGCATGCACTGTCACTGCTCACCATCCTCGTGGCCTCCTCAAATGGTGAGAGGACAGTGCATGCATCCCTGATCATGCTCCACTGACGTGGGGAAAAAAAACCAAGCTCCCCTGACCCTGTCCTGGTGCCGTAGTCGCAAAGGTACTCATTGATGGCCCTCTGCTGCGTGTGCAGTCGCTGCAGCATGGCCAACGTTGAGTTCCACCTGGTGGGCATGTCAGATATTAGGCGGTTCTTGGGCAGGTTCAGCTCCTTTTGCAGCTCAGTCAGCCGAGCACTGGCATTATAAGATCGGCGGAAATGCACACAGACTTTCCTGGCCTGCCTCAGGACATCCTGTAAGCCTGGGAACCTGCCCAAGAACCGCTGCACCACCAGGTTGAGGACGTGAGCCATGCAGGGCACATGGTTGAGCTGCCCCTGTCGCAGGGCGGAGAGGAGGTTGGTGCCATTGTCAGAAACGACCATTCCTGGCTTAAGCTGACGTGGCGTCAACCACCTCTCGGCCTGCCCCTGCAGAGCTGCCAGAACCTCTGGCCCAGTGTGGCTCCTGTCCCCCAAACACACCAGCTCAAGCACGGCATGGCATCTTTTTGCCTGCGTACTTGCGTAGCCCCTTGTACGCCTACGGAGCACCGCTGGTTCCAAGGACAGAGCACTGGAGGAAGAAGAAGAGGAGGGGGGGGGTGGAGGAGAGAGGTGTGTCACAACCAGTAGCAGTAGTCGCGTTTTGGAGGCGTGGTGGCGGAACAACCTCCAACACTACTGCACCTTGTCCTGCATCCCTCCCAGCTGCCAATAGAGTGACCCAATGGGCCGTGAAAGAAAGGTACCGTCCCTGTCCATGCCTGCTGGACCATGAGTCAGCGGTAATATGCACCTTACCGCTGACCGCCCTGTCCAGCGAGGCATGGACATTGCCCTCCACATGCCGGTAGAGAGACGGAATCGCCTTCCGCGAGAAAAAGTGGCGTTTGGGAACCTGCCACTGAGGAACCGCACATTGAACAAACTCACGGAAGGGGGCCGAGTCTACCAACTGAAAAGGCAGCAGTTGAAGTGCTAGCAATTTAGCAAGGCTAGCATTCAACCGCTGGGCATGTGGATGGCTGGGAGTGTACTTCTTTCTACGGTCCAGCAGCTGGGGCAGGGAAATTTGCCTGCTGCATTCGGACGTCGGTGTACTGCAAGTACTTGGTTGTGACACACCGAATTCTACACCTTCAGTCCTCTCAGAGCAGCTTTCAGAGAGGACTGAAGGTGTAGTGGGGATGGAGATCCCAGCTGAGGAGAGCAAGGAGAGGTCCGCTTAGTTCTTTGGTGTGGGTCTTTTATGTGTGCCTGCCAACGAGCTGCATGGCAGGTCGCCATATGTCTGGTCATGCTTGTCGTGCCCAAGCGGCTGATGTTTTGGCCACGCGAGATACGCTTGAGACAAATATTGCAAATAGCAGTGGTGCGATCTGCTGCACTCGTCTCAAAAAAGGCCCACACCAAAGAACTTTTCTGATAACGTGCAGAGGCAGCGCCCTGCACAGGCGGAGCTCTGCGGTGTTGTACAGTTGCTGTGCTGGCCTCTACCTGGCCTCCAGGGGGCATCCTGCCTCGTTGGACATGTGACGCCGCATCCTCCTCCTCCTCGTCCTCCTCCTCATCCTCTCTCCCTTGAGGCACCCACGTGGAGTCAGTGACCTCATCATCCCCTCCCTCTTCACCACTAGAGCAAACCTGGCAGTAAGCTGCAGCTGGTGGAACTGTACTGCCAGATTCCTCAAGCTGGGTATCGTCATCCGAGCCTTCGAATCGTTGGGCATCCTCCTGGAGCATGTACCCAACACTGTGCTCAAAGAGTTCGGGGGACTCCTCAGGAGGACATGGTGGGTCTAGGGAAGGGGTGGCTGATGATGCTCTGTCAGTACCCTGAGCCTGGGTGAGAGAGGATGAGGAGGATGAGGAGGGCTTGGTCATCCATTCTACCAAGCCTTCAGCATGATGCGGCTCCACATGTCCAGCTGCCGAAAACAAAGACGCGCGTGTCCCATGGCCACGTGCTGATGACGATGCACGACCACGTCCACGTCCACGGCCACGTCCACTAGAAACAGAGCCTGCCTGCCCTGTGTTCTTGGCTCTGCACGCTCTGCCTCCCCTTGGCGGTCTTCCAGCCATTGTAGTCGGTAGTCCTGTGGGTGCTGCTGAGAAGAAAATATAGGAGCTCTGTGTGATGCCACTAACACACTAGAAGTCCTATGGGTGCTTCTGCAAAGAAAATAGAGGAGCTCTGTGTGATGCCACTAACACACTAGAAGTCTCTGTGTGATGCCACTAACACACTAGAAGTCCTGTGGGTGCTTCTGTGGGTGCTTCTGCAAAGAAAATAGAGGAGCTCTGTGTGATGCCACTAACACACTAGAAGTCCTGTGGGTGCTTCTGCAAAGAAAATAGAGGAGCTCTGTGTGATGCCACTAACACACTAGAAGTCCTGTGGGTGCTTCTGTGTGATGCAAAGAAAATAGAGGAGCTCTGTGTGATGCCACTAACACACTAGAAGTCCTGTGGGTGCTTCTGCAAAGAAAATAGAGGAGCTCTGTGTGATGCCACTAACACACTAGAAGTCCTGTGGGTGCTTCTGCAAAGAAAATAGAGGAGCTCTGTGTGATGCCACTAACACACTAGAAGTCCTGTGGGTGCTTCTGCAAAGAAAATAGAGGAGCTCTGTGTGATGCCACTAACACACTAGAAGTCCTGTGGGTGCTTCTGCAAAGAAAATAGAGGAGCTCTGTGTGATGCCACTAACACACTAGAAGTCCTGTGGGTGCTTCTGCAAAGAAAATAGAGGAGCTCTGTGTGATGCCACTAACACACTAGAAGTCCTGTGGGTGCTTCTGCAAAGAAAATAGAGGAGCTCTGTGTGATGCCACTAACACACTAGAAGTCCTGTGGGTGCTTCTGCAAAGAAAATAGAGGAGCTCTGTGTGATGAAGTACTATGGGTGCTTCTGCAAAGAAAATAGACACTACACACTAGAAGTCCTGTGGGTGCTTCTGCAAAGAAAATAGAGGAGCTCTGTGTGATGCCACTAACACACTAGAAGTCCTGTGGGTGCTTCTGCAAAGAAAATAGAGGAGCTCTGTGTGATGCCACTAACACACTGCCACTAACACACTAGAAGTCCTGTGGGTGCTTCTGCAAAGAAAATAGAGGAGCTCTGTGTGATGCCACTAACACACTAGAAGTCCTGTGGGTGCTTCTGCAAAAGAAAATAGAGGAGCTCTGTGTGATGCCACTAACACACTAGAAGTCCTGTGGGTGCTTCTGCAAAGAAAATAGAGGAGCTCTGTGTGATGCCACTAACACACTAGAAGTCCTGTGGGTGCTTCTGCAAAGAAAATAGAGGAGCTCTGTGTGATGCCACTAACACACTAGAAGTCCTGTGGGTGCTTCTGCAAAGAAAATAGAGGAGCTCTGTGTGATGCCACTAACACACTACAAGTCCTGTAGGTGCTTCTGGGAAGAAAAATATAGCTCTGTGTGATGGGACTAACACACTAGAAGTCCTATGGGTGCTTCTGCGAACAAAATAGAGGAGCTGTGTGTGATGCCACTAACACACTTCAAGTCCTATAGGTGCTTCTGGGAAAAAATATAGCTCTGTGTGAATGGGACTAACACACTTCAAGTCCTATAGGTGCTTCTGGGAAGAAAATATAGCTCTGTGTGTGTGATGCCACTAACTAACACACTAGAAGTCCTATAGGTGCTTCTGGGAAAGAAAATATAGCTCTGTGTGATGGGACTAACACACTTCAAGTCCTATAGGTGCTTCTGGGAAGAAAATATAGCTCTCTGTGTGTGATGGGACTAACACACTTCAAGTCCTATAGGTGCTTCTGGAAGAAAATATAGCTCTGTGTGTGTGATGGGACTAACACACTTCAAGTCCTATAGGTGCTTCTGGGAAGAAAATATAGCTCTGTGGTGTGATGGGACTAACACACTTCAAGTCCTATAGGTGCTTCTGGGAAGAAAATATATAGCTCTGTGTGTGTAATGGGACTAACACACTTCAAGTCCTATAGGTGCTTCTGGGAAGAAAATATATCTGTGTGTGTAATGGGACTAACACACTTCAAGTCCTATAGGAGCTCTGTGTGTGTGATGGGACTAACACACTTCAAGTCCTATAGGTGCTTCTGGGAAAAAAATATAGCTCTGTGTGTGTGATGGGACTAACACACTTCAAGTCCTATAGGTGCTTCTGGGAAGAAAATATAGCTCTGTGTGTGTGATGGGACTAACACACTTCAAGTCCTATAGGTGCTTCTGGGAAGAAAATATAGCTCTGTGTGTGTGTGATGGGACTAACACACTTCAAGTCCTATAGGTGCTTCTGGGAAGAAAATATAGCTCTGTGTGTGTAATGGGACTAACACACTTCAAGTCCTATAGGTGCTTCTGGGAAGAAAATATAGGTGCTCTGTGTGTGTAATGGGACTAACACACTTCAAGTCCTATAGGTGCTTCTGGGAAAAAAATATAGCTCTGTGTGTGTGATGGGACTAACACACTTCAAGTCCTATAGGTGCTTCTGGGAAGAAAATATAGCTCTGTGTGTGTAATGGGACTAACACACTTCAAGTCCTATAGGTGCTTCTGGGAAGAAAATATAGCTCTGTGTGTGTGATGGGACTAACACACTTCAAGTCCTATAGGTGCTTCTGGGAACAAAATATAGCTCTGTGTGTGTAATGGGACTAACACACTTCAAGTCCTATAGGTGCTTCTGGGAACAAAATATAGCTCTGTGTGTGTGTTATGGGACTAACACACTTCAAGTCCTATAGGTGCTTCTGGGAAGAAAATATAGCTCTGTGTGTGTGATGGGACTAACACACTTCAAGTCCTATAGGTGCTTCTGGGAAGAAAATATAGCTCTGTGTGTGTAATGGGACTAACACACTTCAAGTCCTATAGGTGCTTCTGGGAAGAAAATATAGCTCTGTGTGTGTGATGGGACTAACACACTTCAAGTCCTATAGGTGCTTCTGGGAAGAAAAATATAGCTCTGTGTGTGTAATGGGACTAACACACTTCAAGTCCTATAGGTGCTTCTGGGAACAAAATATATAGCTCTGTGTGTGTGTGATGGGACTAACACACTTCAAGTCCTATAGGTGCTTCTGGGAAGAAAATATAGCTCTGTGTGTGTAATGGGACTAACACACTTCAAGTCCTATAGGTGCTTCTGGGAAGAAAATATAGCTCTGTGTGTGTGATGGGACTAACACACTTCAAGTCCTATAGGTGCTTCTGGGAAGAAAATATAGCTCTGTGTGTGTGATGGGACTAACACACTTCAAGTCCTATAGGTGCTTCTGGGAAGAAAATATAGCTCTGTGTGTGTAATGGGACTAACACACTTCAAGTCCTATAGGTGCTTCTGGGAAGAAAATATAGCTCTGTGTGTGTGTGATGGGACTAACACACTTCAAGTCCTATAGGTGCTTCTGGGAAGAAAATATAGCTCTGTGTGTGTAATGGGACTAACACACTTCAAGTCCTATAGGTGCTTCTGGGAACAAAATATAGCTCTGTGTGTGTGTGTAATGGGACTAACACACTTCAAGTCCTATAGGTGCTTCTGGGAACAAAATATAGCTCTGTGTGTGTGATGGGACTAACACACTTCAAGTCCTATAGGTGCTTCTGGGAACAAAATATAGCTCTGTGTGTGTAATGGGACTAACACACTTCAAGTCCTATAGGTGCTTCTGGGAACAAAATATAGCTCTGTGTGTGTGATGGGACTAACACACTTCAAGTCCTATAGGTGCTTCTGGGAACAAAATATAGCTCTGTGTGTGTAATGGGACTAACACACTTCAAGTCCTATAGGTGCTTCTGGGAACAAAATATAGCTCTGTGTGTGTAATGGGACTAACACACTTCAAGTCCTATAGGTGCTTCTGGGAACAAAATATAGCTCTGTGTGTGTAATGGGACTAACACACTTCAAGTCCTATAGGTGCTTCTGGGAACAAAATATAGCTCTGTGTGTGTAATGGGACTAACACACTTCAAGTCCTATAGGTGCTTCTGGGAAGAAAATATAGCTCTGTGTGTGTAATGGGACTAACACACTTCAAGTCCTATAGGTGCTTCTGGGAAGAAAATATAGCTCTGTGTGTGTGTGATGGGACTAACACACTTCAAGTCCTATAGGTGCTTCTGGGAAGAAAATATAGCTCTGTGTGTGTGATGGGACTAACACACTTCAAGTCCTATAGGTGCTTCTGGGAAAAAATATAGCTCTGTGTGTGTATGGGACTAACACACTTCAAGTCCTATAGGTGCTTCTGGGAAGAAAATATAGCTCTGTGTGTGTGATGGGACTAACACACTTCAAGTCCTATAGGTGCTTCTGGGAAGAAAATATAGCTCTGTGTGTGTAATGGGACTAACACACTTCAAGTCCTATAGGTGCTTCTGGGAACAAAATATAGCTCTGTGTGTGTAATGGGACTAACACACTTCAAGTCCTATAGGTGCTTCTGGGAACAAAATATAGCTCTGTGTGTGTAATGGGACTAACACACTTCAAGTCCTATAGGTGCTTCTGGGAACAAAATATAGCTCTGTGTGTGTAATGGGACTAACACACTTCAAGTCCTATAGGTGCTTCTGGGAAGAAAATATAGCTCTGTGTGTGTAATGGGACTAACACACTTCAAGTCCTATAGGTGCTTCTGGGAAGAAAATATAGCTCTGTGTGTGTAATGGGACTAACACACTTCAAGTCCTATAGGTGCTTCTGGGAAGAAAATATAGCTCTGTGTGTGTAATGGGACTAACACACTTCAAGTCCTATAGGTGCTTCTGGGAACAAAATATAGGAGCTCTGCCTGCCTGCCACTAACACACTACAAGTCCTATAGGTGCTTCTGGTAACAAAATATAGGAGCTCTGCCTGCCTGCCACTAACACACTACAAGTCCTATAGGTGCTTCTGGTAACAAAATATAGGAGCTCTGCCTGCCTGCCACTAACACACTACAAGTCCTATAGGTGCTTCTGGTAACAAAATATAGGAGCTCTGCCTGCCTGCCACTAACACACTACAAGTCCTATAGGTGCTTCTGGTAACAAAATATAGGAGCTCTGCCTGCCTGCCACGAACACACTACAAGTCCTATAGGTGCTTCTGGTAACAAAATATAGGAGCTCTGCCTGCCTGCCTGCCACGAACACACTACAAGTCCTATAGGTGCTTCTGGTAACAAAATATAGGAGCTCTGCCTGCCTGCCACGAACACACTACAAGTCCTATAGGTGCTTCTGGTAACAAAATATAGGAGCTCTGCCTGCCTGCCACGAACACACTACAAGTCCTATAGGTGCTTCTGGTAACAAAATATAGGAGCTCTGCCTGCCTGCCACGAGCACACTACAAGCCCCTCTTTGTCAATCAATCTTTGTAACTGAATCTATCTAACTCAATCTCTGCAAGTGAATCTCTCTAACTATCTAAATGCAGCAGAGTGTCACAGAAACAGCCTGCTCAATCTGCGCCGGAACAGCATGTGACCGGCGCAGACGGCGTGGCGGCGTTTTATAGGGGGGGGCGTGTACTACAGCCCCTGAGCTGTAATTGGCTACAGGCGTCCTGCCTGTAGCCAATTATGGCTCTTCGAGTTTCCGGGGCTGTGATTGGCCAAGCATGCGGGGTCACAGTGCATGCTTGGCCAATCATCAGCCAGCAATGCACTGCGTCGGCCGCGCCGGCCGCAATGCATTGCGGGGCCGCTCGCATCACACGAACGTGATGCGAGCGGCCAAAATAGTTCTGGGCTCGCCGAGCGAGCGAACGCCCGGTGCTCGATGCGAACGTGGGTTCGCATCGAGCACCGGGCCCATCCTTAAGCTGAAAAGACTCATCAGGCATCCTCAGATAATCATCGGGATTGTTTTCCTTCAGCTCTTGAACCAATCTCATATGAGAGAAGTTATCACGGTTCTTCAGCCACTCTTTACTCCATAACCTTCGCCTTTTACTTCTGGGCTCCTCTGCTTGTTGTATAGCCATCACTCCAAGCATTACTATGGCAATGCTCCTCTCATCCGCATCCATATTGAAGGTTGTGCAGTAGATCTCTACTACGCACAGGGTCCGTTACGTTATGACGAACGTACGTTGAAGGTTGCGCAGTAGATCTCTACTACGCACAGGGTTCGTTATGTAGATCTCTACTACGCACAATGACGAACATACGTTGATCCTTTGGGCGTATACGTGAAACACAGGAAGCCACAGAGCAGAGGTCAAACACACTTTTTGAACACTTCCTTTTTCTATGCTAAAACCGCACGAAAAAACTATACATTGATGTTCATAAACAATTTATTGTTCGAAAATCATTACTTACCTGATGGCGTGATCGTTTGCTCACGCGAACGTATGTTCGTTTTTCGAAAGTGCATTCGGCCCATTTTTCGACTAGTGTATGGCCAGCATTAGTAGAAGTTTGGTTAGAGACGATTCGCGCTTTTCAGACTTGTGCTTCAGATCGTTCCTGCTCTACAGTTTCTGCTTGTCAGTGCGTATTTACTTATCAGTGCGTGTAGTCAGTTCACATTTGATTGTCTTTGCGGCCTATACATTTATATATAGTACGCTTTGATTTTCAGTGCTTATTGTTCGCTCGTTGCTGATTTGCATTTAGTTCTTTCAGGCCTTGCTGTTTATCAGTGCTTTCTGTTAGTCCGTTTTGAAGCTATCTTGCGTGTACGTACTCGTCGTAGAGTTCGTGCTGTGCTGGGGCTTGATGTTGGGGTTCTTACTTTGACACAAGCCCAGTCCATGAACAGGGCGAGAAGGAGTTCATGGACCAAGAATTGGTTGCTCCAGCATGACCAATTCTCGCACATGCCTTTGCTTCGTGAGATCCGGGAGAAAAATCCTGATGATTTCAGGAATTATCACTGGATGACGGACCCCATTTTTCACCGTCTGTTGGCTTTGCTGTCCCCTTATATTGGCAGGCTGGATTCCTGCATGCGGCAAGCCATCACTGCGGAGCAGAGGCTAGTTGCCATGTTGAGGTACTTGGAGAAGCCTTCAGGACCTCAAGTTCTGGACAGGCATTTCCCCCAGGCTCTGGGGATCATTATCCCAGAGACCTGTTCTGCCATCATTCAGGTCCTGCAGAAGGACTATATGAGGGTAATTTTTTTTCCTTTAAAACATCACATTCTATGTATTTACTGTTTGCTAATGTAATGTATTCCTTTTATCATTCTATAATTAACATAATTGTAATAAGCTGGGAATTTCCTCTTTGTCCTCATGCATGTTGGATTTTTGTATGTTCCATTTTTTGTCCTTCATGCATATTTGCCTACACTAACCCCCCCCCCCCCCGGAATGCGATCCGGGGCCCATACACACCTAGCCTAATCATTTAACAATGTATTTTGTGCTCCATTGTAATGCTTTAGCCTAAACACCCCCTAAAATGTGTACAAATGTTATAGTTGTCCTTAAATTCATGCAGAGTGCCTGAGGCTTTTTTTGGGGTGGCCCAAAATCTTTATGAACCTTTGGGTTTGGCAAAGTCAGCAGATAGAGGATTGGTATCAGCTGACTGAGCAGTTGGGGGAGGGGGGCTCCCCCAACTGCTCAGTCAGCTGATACCAATCCTCTATCTGCTGACTTTGCCAAACCCATACACAATATACCTACCTCTTTAGTGGTCAGATTTATGGATGAATTTTTCAAAGCATGTAGTGCAAGGGCCTGCCTCAATACTATACTCAAATGCTATTGTTTAAAATTGTCTTCTCCTATTATTATCATGATAGGTAATTGCAGAATCTAAAAATGTGCTTCCATTTTTTTTTTTATGCCAATTAATACTATTGGGCTGCCAATAGTGTAATTAAGGAGGGGCTGGCCAAAATAACACACATTACTTTGTTACTCCATTACGTAGTGCAGAGGGTTACCTGTCCAAAACATACCTCCCCCCTAAAAGTTTTACAAGGGGCCATCAGAGGGGGTGAGGAATCTGATAAGTGGACCTTATATTTTAGCCTTTAAATACTACAAGAAATGTTATACTGATGTTGGCCAACAATGTTTGTGTAAAATCTGCTTGTAATGTTTATTTGCAAAATTACTAAATCGATTTTTATTGTTTGACTCCACAGTTTCCTTCAACGCCACAGGGATGGCAGACTGTGGCCTCCCAGTTTGCCCAGTAGTGGGATTTTCCTAACTGCGGAGGGACAATCGATGGGAAGCAAGTCCACATCGTCTCACCACCCCATTCGGGGGTTATACTATTTTAACTATAAGGGGTTTCATAGTATCGTGTTGACGGCGGTGGTGTCGGCGACATATGAGTTTCTATATGTGGACGTGGGGAAGAATGGCCGGATGTCGGATGGAGGAGTATTTTCCCGGACCGAGTTTTACCGATGTCTCGAGAGTGGTGGCTTGGGATTGCCACCCCCGGAGGATAATGTTGAAGGACTGCCATTTGTCTTCGTTGCAGATGAGGCTTTCGGTTTAGGAAACCATCTCATTAGGCCATTCCCCCAGAGGGTTTTTAATTACCGGCTGGCCAGTACCAGAGGAGTCGTGGAGAATGCGTTTGGGATTCTGACCAGCCGGTTCCGCCTGTTTCAAACGGCCATTAATATGGCGGAATACAAACTTAATAACATTGTCTTATCTTGTTGCATCCTGCACAACTTTTTTAAAAAGAAACAACCCAAATGATGTGGTCACAGTTGGGCCTGACGCTGGACTTTAGCAATCCATGAGGTTACATGGATTATTGCAAATTATTTGCAATATTTTTCGGGGAGGGGGGCCATTGCTTTGCCAGCACTTTTTTAATACATTTTACATTTAATCTGGTAAAATTTGGATTTCGATTTCCTGCTTGTGTTTCTTTTTTGTGTCTCCTAGTGCACTTGTAGTGCCAAGTGGTTTGTACATTATTATATAACACCCATTGTCACTGTAAACACCAATTTCAACACAAAAAACTGGTATTGATCATTGAAAGAAGAAGCCACACATTATTGAGTAAAAATCCATTTACTCCGTACACATTCACATGTGCATTGTTAATTTTTTTTTTGTAAAAAAATACAAATTTTTGAGTTATCTACATATTTTTTTTTGGTTACGTTACATAAACAGCCATGTTTCAAAACACAACATACACAACTCTGGAACTTAACAAAGTTCAACATAGAAAAACTTAAGGCAAGATCACACATTATATTGTCCAAAATGTGTGGATCTTGCCTTCTACAGATGGGGTGAAGTCACCCCTGTAAAAGCCTAATTTTGAAGATGCACACAAATTGGGAGTCAAACTGGGGATGTACATCCTGATCCCATGCCTAATGTCAACATGTGCTATCTCCCATCATGGGGGATCAATGTATGTGTTTTGGGGGTGCAACCTCCTCCTATCACCGACTTGAGTTTTGAGGAAGAGGTTGCTGGCACAAAACGCGTACATTGATATCCCCTGATGGCAGATAGCACATGTTGACATACTGTGTGCATCTTTAAAATTAGGCTTTTTAAAATGTTGTCCAAATAAAAAAAAAAAATGGTTGCAATTTTTTGAGAAAATGATATTCTTCCAAGGACATCAATCATGTTCTTAAGTTAAAATCTTGACTACACCACATGATGTCCTGGATTAGCCTTTGGGCACTGTCACTGGTGAAATGATCTGATTGTTCTTCCACAACCTGTACATCACCTAAAAAAAAAAACACACCATGTATTATAAGTATGCAGGCATACATATCTTATTACCTGAATCTGGGGTGTCAGACACTGACCTGTTGTGGTCTCAATCTCAATCACTTCTCCTTCCTCCATATCCTCATCTTGTGGTGACCTCTGTTCCACTTCTTCCGGAGATGGGGGGCCCTGATGACATCATATTTCCCGATTCTTTGCTCCCCTATGAGAATAAAACAAAAGGTATACTTAGCACACAGATATTTGAGGCAACAAATATGAATAATAAACATTGCTTGGAAGTGGGGAACAATTGTCAGTTTGGGCAGAATTCCAAGCTGAAGACATGATTTATTCACTTATTAAAGCTGGAATACTGGTTTCCCACCTGGAGACACCCCAAGTATCCACTGGAGTACATGTGTTTGACACCCTAAAACGTTTGTTCTGTTGTCCCACACTGGTGCCCCTGAGTCCAGATGTGTACAGCTGCAGAGTGTCCTCTACATACATTACACTGAATATAGTTTGCTATTCCTTCTAGGTTCAAACACATCTAGACAACAATGTCCTAAACCTCTTTGATTAACTTAAAAATTTGCAGGAACAAATGTATTTAATCAGGTATCTGTGAAAACATTGTATTTTTTTTATAAACGGACAAGGTTTCCTATGACCGATTACTGTGCGTATGACAGGGAGAGAGATGACCACCGCTCCACAGGGATCCTTCAAGGCGAATGCTTCTACTCCTAGTATGGAGCTCCAGGTGCAGGCTAATAACAAGGTAGTTAGAAAGTAACAAGGGGAACTCTGGACAGCCGCACACCAGACGAAGATGAAAAATCTAATGGATTTATTTAAAAACAGGAATCACATCAAAGTCCAAAAACACAGCAAAACAGGGATATTTGGGTTTGGGTACAGACCATAATTCCCGTCATAGTTGTTACTCCTCAAGATGGGGGGGGGGGCCCTTCCCTGTGTGTCGTAACTACGTTCTGTGAGCAGAGGAAAGAGGAACGGAAGCAACAAACGTTATAACGAAGGTAAGATTTTAACTTTGGTGACATGAGCGGGCTATACTGAATCTAGATTGATGCCTATATTGGGTTAAAAGATTATCCTGAGATGAGTGTTTTTGTCTTTTGTTTGGTCTTGCAGAGAAAATGTATCCATTTAAAGACCAAGAATTCCTGGGGGAATTCCTGGATAAATACCGTGATATGCGCAATTTATGGGAGGTGAAAAACCCTTTATATCACAACAAAGCAGTTAGGAAGGCAACGCTGGAGAAATTGCTTGCATTTGTTCAGACTCAGGCCCCCAATGCACACATCAGGTCTCTGGAAACAAAAATTGGGAGCTTGAGAAGCACCTATAGGAAGGAGTATCAGAAGGTCCAGCTGTCCCTGAGGTCAGGAGCTGCAGCAGATGATGTATATGTACCCAGTCTGTGGTACTACAGCAGGATGTTTTTTCTTGATGACCAGATTGAGGGCAGGGAATCGCTTTCAACTATTCCGGCACCCCTTCCCTCCAGCCTTCCATCCAGTCTTCCATCCATCCTTCCCTCAACCCCAGCTGAGGCATCTGTGGACCAACCTGGGCCTTCCATCCAGGAAGAGATTGAGGAGCCCAGATGGAGCCAGGTATAGGTTTTTATACATATTTGTATGTGAAAATGATTGTTGGTAACTAGATGTTATTATTGATAATAAATGAATGATTTAAAAAAAAGTGTTTCGCGTATCAATAGACAGAAGTGGCCAAAAACAAGGATGACAAGAATGAAAAATGCTGGGCTCAAAACGATAGTCTTTTCTATTTATTAACATAAAATTTGCAACAGTCATGAGCTGAAAATTGTGTGTGTTTGATGAACAAAAAACTAAAACTATGTCCCTTTTTCATACACAGGATGACCTCAGCCAGGATGAGGCTCTGGCAAGTGGCACACAGGAGGAGGCAGGGGGAAGTGTCAGCCAGGAGGTGGCAGGGCCCAGTCACACCCAATCCCAGGTGCCTCCCCTCATCCTTCCATACAAAAGGCCCAGGAAGGGCACGAAAACAGAGGAGGCAGCACTGGCCCTCATCAAGGAGGCTAATGACGCCCTGAAATCCCCCCTCTATGGTGTAGAGGCCTATGGCCACCTCCAAATTACAGCAAATGGAGGAGGGCCAACAGCGCAAATGTGAAATTTTTTTTTTTTTTTACAACAATCCACAAGGGGTTGAGTGGCGAAATTACTGAGGACGACCACCTGTGTTCTCTCCCCCATCCTCCTCCTCCTCCTGCCACGAGTCCACCTCCAGAGCCACAGCCTCCAAGGAAGGCTGCAGGGGAGGCTGCAGGGAAGGCTGTACAGAAAACAAGAAAGTGATTGCCTGCCTTCAGTCTGGTCTGACAGAACACGCAGCCTGTTGTCGTACCACAGCCTGGGTACATATATGTCATCTGCTGCTGTTCCTGTTCTCTGGGATTCCTGGACCAGATTGACCTCCTTTTTATATGGACTTCTCAAGCTACCAAGTTTTTAAGCCACAAAGTTAATGTGTCCCTTGGGGGCCAAAGGCTGCGCAAATTCAAGCACTTTCTCCAGCGTTGCCTTCATCTTTATTTTGTTATTATGGTGGAAAATACAATTTGTTTTTGGTTTCAGAAAATACTTGCCTATGTGTTTTTCTACAAATAGAAAATAAATGTATTTTGGGTGAGTAGGCAGGTACATTTCAAAAATGCAGCCGGTGACGTTACTGGCACATGTGGTCTGAAGGATCAGCCTACCGTGCCTTTCTTTCAGAGTCCTGTGCCATGAACGGCGGCTCCCGCGTGGATGCTGGACAGGAGACCGGGTGAAGATGGAAGCGCCTTCAGTGGTGACAGCACGCTGCTGGAGGGCTTCGTTTCTTAGGTAAGTTTTACATAATATGCTAGTATGTGCATTATGACATTGCCTTGCAGGATTTGAAAGAAACAGCGGTTTACTACCACTTTAAAATTGAATATTCTGATTCTTGCATAAGACCAATTGTGACTAGTTTTCTTTAAGCAAAAAAAACAAAAAATAAAAAAACCTCAGAAAGAGGGCTAAAACAAAATCAAAAGCCAAAATGCTATGTACTGCCACCAGTTGAAGAATCCTGATTTGGTGCCCTATAATGAATAACACTTTGGTGACTGTACACCCCGGTCTAACTACGTTTTGTTGATTATTTTTTTTTAAGTGAAACGTTAGCACAGCCTCTACAGGGAACAAAAGTAAATTGAACCCGTATATTGACTGGACTGGGCAAAGTAAAATGCACACTGTACTGCAGGGATAATAAGATGCCTGATGTTGACTGCCCTACACTCCCCTGCTTACCATGGCCTGTTATGGGAGCCCCCTAAAATCTTTATATTCAGTTCTTGCCCAGAACCTCCGTTATGACCTCCTACCACAGCTGGTGTCAGCCCGGAATGATGATATTGCATTGGAGCAAACAGGGGCGTTATAAAATCTGGGTGGACCCAGAGGAAACATCTTGCACATCTTAAAATGTCAACCAGACTTCCCAAGAATCCAAGATGTTTACGTCCCACTGCCCTTCATTGTAATTGACATACATCACTACATAGGCGGGGTTTGAGGAGAAGGGTCCCGATTACAGTAATGGGCAGCAGGCTATATGCAGGGCATACAAGGTTAAACACCTGGAATTTGGAAGCCCATTGGTGGGTCCAAAGAAGCTGCCTAATTTTTATTATGGTTAAAGGTGCCCCGGGAGCTGCTTGGAGGAGGAAAGACCTAGATTTGACAGTCCATGGTGGGATTTATTGTTCTTTATTCGGATATGCTCAAAGTTTATATTTTAATAGCTGGATACTGACACTCGAAGAAAGGGCCTCAAGTTGACCGGGCATGCTGAGGCCAGCAATCATCAGGTCATGCTGGATTTTATTGTAAGGTAACAAAAAAAATAAATGGTGGTTGACACATTTTGATCTAAACTGTTCTTGGATTCTGTATTGCCATTAGAGATATCTGTTTTACATTTATCCTTAAAGAAAACTTGTCAACATGGTTCCTGATAAAACATTAAACCCACCCAAAATGTTCAGGACCCCCAACCAGTGCAATGAATCCTGATTGTTTAGGCCTCAATTTTTCAGACTTGGAGATAAGCCCTGCCATTCAACAATGCTAGATCACAACTTCCTTCACAAAAAGGATAGCCCTTGGGCAACCATCCATCACCTGACTGTACTCATCTAATCCTAGCGGAAGGGAATACCATAAGAGTAGTTGAAGATTGCCTTATATAGAAAAATAATCCACCATAGTCTAAACATCTGACGTCTTCCCGGAGTCCTCACCATCCTATCAGTGTGACAGTATGTGCTTTAGAGGACTTCTTATTCTCTATGATCTACACAGCCTCAATACAGCAAAGTTCTGTGTGTTCAGCAATTCTGTCTTGTTAGTCGGGGAATGTTTTTCTTTTGTTAAACTGACTCCTTTCTTGTTTTTATTAAATGTATATATGAACAGTTGTCCTGAGAAAATAAAACGGATTTACCTTGTAAAAAAAAAAAAAAAAAAAAGAAAATGATTGTTGGTAACTAGATGTTATTATTGATAATAAATGAATGATTTAAAAAAAAAGTGTTTCGCATATCAATAGACAGAAGTGGCCAAAAACAAGGATGACAAGAATGAAAAATGCTGGGCTCAAAACGATAGTCTTTTCTATTTATTAACATAAAATTTTCAACAGTCATGAGCTGAAAATTGTGTGTGTTTGATGAACAAAAAACTAAAACTATGTCCCTTTTTCATACACAGGATGACCTCAGACAGGACGAGGCTCTGGCAAGTGGCACACAGGAGGAGGCAGGGGGAAGTGTCAGCCAGGAGGTGGCAGGGCCCAGTCACACCCAATCCCAGGTGCCTCCCCTCATCCTTCCATACAAAAGGCCCAGGAAGGGCACGAAAACAGAGGAGGCAGCACTGGCCCTCATCAAGGAGGCTAATGACGCCCTGAAATCCCCCCTCTATGCTGTAGAGGCCTATGGCCGTCTCCAAATTACAGCAAATGGAGGAGGGCCAACAGCGCAAATGTGAAAAAAATTTTTTTTACAACAATCCACAAGGGGTTGAGTGGCGAAATTACTGAGGACGACCACCTGTGTTCTCTCCCCCATCCTCCTCCTCCTCCTGCCACGAGTCCACCTCCAGAGCCACAGCCTCCAAGGAAGGCTGCAGGGGAGGCTGCAGGGAAGGCTGTACAGAAAACAAGAAAGTGATTGCCTGCCTTCAGTCTGGTCTGACAGAACACGCAGCCTGTTGTCGTACCACAGCCTGGGTACATATATGTCATCTGCTGCTGTTCCTGTTCTCTGGGATTCCTGGACCAGATTGACCTCCTTTTTATATGGACTTCTCAAGCTACCAAGTTTTTGAGCCACAAAGTTAATGTGTCCCTTGGGGGCCAAAGGCTGCGCAAATTCAAGCACTTTCTCCAGCGTTGCCTTCATCTTCATTTTGTTATTATGGTGAAAAATACAATTTGTTTTTGGTTTCAGAAAATACTTGCCTATGTGTTTTTCTACAAATAGAAAATAAATGTATTTTGGGTGAGTAGGCAGGTACATTTCAAAAATACAATGTTAAAATTAACAAGGGACACCAACAACAAACAGGTTTACAAATAATACATAATAATGGTGTTGTGGAAACGTGACATAAAAAAATAAAAAGAAGAGCATGAGAAAATAATACAATAATCCAAATATTGTTATTAAAGAAAAAAAAGGACTTTAAAAAAACAACATATATATTATGTAGATCTGGCTTATATTCTAATAAAGATTATTCAGTAGATACCTAGAAATAATAAAGAATACATTTGTGATAACTCTGTGTGAATATGAGCAGCAAAACAACTTCATTCTTCTAGCATTATAAAGAAGAGAATGCGCGGCATTGAACAATTTAAAAATTTGCAGTGTGAAGAATCTGCTATCTCCATTACGAACGCTAGTTTTACCAGACCGAGCGGTTCCGTCTCCTACTGGATTATGAGCATGCATGATTTTTGGCGTGTCGGAATTGCATACACACGATCGGAATTTCCGATAGAAAGTTTTTCCGCCTGGAAAATTGAGAACATGCTATCAATTTTTGGCTGGCGGAAATTCGGACAGCTAAATTCCGATGGAGCCTACACACGGTCGCATTTTCAGATGAAAAGCTCTCATCTGTCTTTTTCTGGCCGGAATTCCGATCGTGTGTACGCGGTATTAGATAATAAGATGGGAAAGAAATTGGTAGTACTTGAAACAGGTATAATAACTTGGGCAAGATATGCATTTCAGTTGCATTTATTCTTCCTATCCAGTATAATGGGAGTTGTGACCATTATTTTAATAATGCTGTTATTTGTTTTAATAAGGGGGGGGGTAATTGGCTTTGAATAGATCTCTATAAGAGGCTGTTAGGTGGATTCCCAAATGTGGGATAGACTTATCTGTCCACATAAAGGGCACTGCGGCTTTTGCTGGAATCAATTCTGCATCAGTTAGGGAGATATCAAGAGCCAGGCATTTCTTAGGGCTAATGGCCAGGCCCAATATTGATGCAAATTTACTTAGAATGGGCAAGAGATTAGGGCCTGAAATTTGAGGGGATGACAGGAAAAGAAGGATATCATCCGCAAATATGCAAAGTTTATGCTGCAGACCTCCTACTTCAATGCCAGTAATCGTAGGGTTGGTCCTAATAAATTAAGCTAAGGGTTTTAAAATAAGAGGGAATAAGAGAGGGGATAGTGGGCATCCCTGCCTTGTACCTCTTTCGATTTTGAATGATTCAGATTTGAACCCTGCATATTTTATGTATGCCATAGGCTTATTATATAATGTTGTTATCCATTTTATGAAATGCGGGCCAAATCCCCATTTTTGTAAAGAGTAATTCAAGTAGGGCCATGTCGAATGCCCTCTCAATGTCCAAGGAAAGAAAGCAAGAAGGGATACAAAGTTTTTTGGCGATATGTGCCATAAGTACCGCCCTTCGCACATTATCGCCCGCTTGTCTATGCGGCATGAAACCTACAGGATCTTTATGTATTCAATTACAATATATTTGGTTAAGGCGTTTTGCTAAAACTTTTACTAACAGCTTAATATCTAGATTCAGCAGAGAGATAGGGCGATAACCTGTGCAGGAGGCAGCATCGGAAAGGGGTTTCTGGATCATGCATACTATTGCCGTCAATGATTCTTGCTTGAAAGTATGGTCATTTAACAGTACATTAAATGTGTTGGCTAAAATGGGGGATAGAAGTTCTGTGAATGTATAGTAATATAAAGCCGAATAACCCTCTGGGCCCGGTCTTTTATTTGTCTTTAGTTCTTTAATAGAGGCGGCCACTTACTCCGTTGATATAGGTTTTTCTAAAAGTGCTTTTTGATCATGGGATAAATCTGGTAAAGTGATGTTAGAAAAGAAGGAATCAGCTTCAGTATCATTAAAATTTTGGGTTGATTTGTATAAAGATGCTAGATGTGTTTTGAATTTATGCACAATTTTGACTGGGTTGCTTGAGTAATTGTCTTTAGACACCTTCAGGCGAATTGGTTTAAATTATTTATTTACTGAATTTAGTGCTCATGCTAGATAAGTGCCTGGTTTGTTGTTTTTTGTATAAAAATTATGTCTAGTGCGTTTATAGGTTTTATCTGCTGTTTCCATAAGAAATAAGTAATATTCTATGTGCATTTTTTCTAATTGGGATTTTGCGTTGGGTGACGGATTGTTTTGAAATGATATAGACGCAGCGTTAAAGTAGTTTTCTAGTTTTCAGGCAAGAATTTGATGTTCCCTTTTGAATAATGCCAATAGTCTCTGTATATTTCCTCGCAATACCGGTTTGTGGGCTTCCCAGAGTGTAAGGGGGGATATATCTGGTGTGCTATTGTGCATCAGATATTCTTTTAAAGCCTGCTCAACTTTCTGGCATTGTGATGGATTTTTTTGCATTATATCCGGTATATACCATGTAGGATCATGCGCCTTTGGCATAGTGGAAGCTATGGTTGTAATTACTGCATTGTGGTCTGACCATGGAATTGGGAGTATATCAGATGCAAGTATTTCAGGTATCATACCAATAGTTATGAAAATATGGTCAATGCGGGGGAAGGGTTGATGAGGGTGTGAAAAGTAGGTGTATCTTTTTTTAATTGGGTCATTTTCTCTCCAGGTATCAACCAAGTTGTACTTGGAGAGGAGTTGAGAGAACGATAATTTGGTTGAGGTATTGTGAGGTGTGTTGGGCGATTTGTCAAGAAATGGGAGGATAACCTGATTAGAATCACCACCTATAATCACTGTTCCAATTTTGTGTGTATTTACCACTTCAAAAGATGTGAGAGGAAAGGGGAGGGACTATTGTTAGGAGCATAGTATGAAACAATAGTGACTGCCGTATCGATCAAATGTCCCAGAAGTATTATGTATCGTCCTTCAGGGTCTTTGATCTATGATAGTTCCTCTTTGTTTGGAATTTGCAGAGGCTGTAAAAAGGAGACATATATTTAGGAGTGGAATCGTTAGTGGAATGTGTTTCCGGAAGACACACAATATGTGCCTTACGTGCATGGAAAGTGCAAAATGCTTTGGTCCTTTTTTGTGGTACGTTTAAACCCTGAACATTCAGGGATAATACGTTTATTGGTGCCATGGTAACTGATTATAAAGAGTGGACTTATCAAGCAGTATACAATACTGGGTTGGTGGAACGACCTGTGTGAACTTAAAAGGTTTAGAAGAAACAAGAGGTCTCATAGCGCCTGAAGTGGAAGAGAAAGAAAAAGCAGAAGCAAAAAAGGTTAACATATATGTAGCTTGATTTGAGACAAATAGATAAAAAAAAACAATAAATAAAATTCAAAAAATTCTAAAAATTCAAATAATTCAAAAAATTCTAAATTGGCCCTTGATAGGGTATGTGGATCCCTATCAGGGGGAAAAGCGCCTACGTCGGACTCCCACACCATATGTGTGGGTGAACGAGGTAGACTAAGGAGGGCGCACGGGTCATCCGCGTGCAGGAAAAAAGCCCTAGATTGAGAGCATCAATAAGATGCATGTATTTCGGGTAGCAGGTAAATCGATAAAAGGTAACTATTCTAGGTATTTCCATGTAGTTGCCTAAAGAATATAATATCTTAGTTAACTGGATCTATTATCTGAAGGCAATTTAGAATAGCAGTACTGAAGGAACTAATAACTGGGTTAAATCTGAAGTAATAGATAACATTTTAATAATTCTGAACTATTTCGTATATATTGCAATGGTATGCCTAAGGCTGTTACTATTTTTATTAACTCTGTTCATATTTAAACTAAAATATTGGACAACATTAAACAGAAAATTATGTTATCTCGGGTCAAATCGAGTGAGGCTATTAGGGATAATAGGATTGTTAGAGGCTAATGGTCAGGTAAAGCGATTATCAGTCTTCTTCTGACCACTAATTAGCCTGAATATTTGCAGTATTTTGCTACTAGTCATTTCCTGACGATTTGTGAAACTAAATCACAAAAGAATAAAAAAATAAATAGTTTATAAGAAAAAGCAAAAAAGCACCAAATTTCCAAATAGCCTCCTAGGGGTTAAGTAAATAGGATTAATTTGCAAGTCACTTATAGAATTTGAAAAGAAGGCATTGTCGCTGGTTGTGAATATAAGTAAAATTCCTACGGATTCATATGTTCAACCAGGATATATTTATCTCTTATAAGTTAAATTGACTAAAATCACTATGAGTTAATGCAATCAATCCATGGAATCTTCTTGATCCAAAGGAGTGGGGGCATATCTTATTCTTTTGTGAGAATGATGGTTCCCGTTATTCTTTGTATTTTGGGGTGTGTTGCTTGTTGGTGAAGATGGGGCTGCTCTTCTGCGCTGTGGGAAAGTGCAGATTGTTTCATTCATCAGGTGAAGGTTTATTAGGGTTTGTTGCAATTCTTCAGCTGTTCTAGAGGTGTATCTGTTGCCTTGAAAGGTTAATTTGATGGAGAAGGGGAATCCCCATTGCTATACAATAATGTTGGGTTTGTAGTTCCAGTAATTGGGGTTTCATTGAGCGTCTTTTGGCAATAGTAAGCTGGGATAGATCCGCAAACAGCTGGTACTTATAGCCTTGAAAGATTACATCTTTTTTATCTCTGGCCGCAGTCATAATTTTCTCCTTTGAACAGTAATAGTGTAATTTTACAATTATGTCCCTTGGGGGACCGTCTGTTTTCTTCACTGTGAGGGCACGGTGGGCTTTGTCCAATTCCAGACGTTCGATAGGAATGGATGGTTGAAGTTCTTGAAACAGCGGTGTAATAGTAGACTGTAAATCTGTCACCGTTTCTGGAATTGTCATCATCCTTTTCATCTTTGTTGTCATATCTGTTAGAAAAATCCCTAACAGGAGGAAGTACCGTGCTCAAATCTACATAATCACCATTCCAAATTCTCTCTTTTGAAGCAGTGTTGAGGTGGAAACCAAGGGGAGAAAGTACATAAGGCATGCATTCTTTAGCACCCTTATCTTGTACGTTACATTCTTAACTGGCATGGATTCTGAAGGCTGTAAAGTAACAACAGGATTCTGAAAAATAGACTTAGGGGCTGACAAAACTGCTGACCAGACCCCAGCAGAGCCACTATCATTCCCTCCAGCAATACTAGCTGGCATCTTAGATTTTTCACGCAAAGCACAACAAAGTTGTTCTAGAGAAGAGGATAGAGCAGAGAGTTTTGACACAGTGTTAAACTCACCATCATTCACAGGATTGCTTATGACTACAGGAGGAGGCAAGGGTGGAGTACACCGCACAGGAATGGGACTGCCGGCTTGATCTGTCCCTGTCTGTTGAGGGAATCAGGCTCTGGAATTGTTGACTGCTTTTTCCCCCTTTCTCCTGCAGCCCTGGCTGATCGCCGGGTATTCTACATTGCCTGGGCAATGATCCAACTCCCGGTGATGCCATCCGCTGGCTCCTCCCACTTCTCCCTCTGCACGTCTATGCCACGCATGCATGCCTTCTTCCCACTGACAATGCCACTCTTACTCTGCCTCTTCTGTCCATGGTAGGCAGAGCCGGGCTGAAGCTCCTCCTCTGTTGACGCCTCCTTTTGCTTGCTCGCTGTCCCTCTTCTTCTTCCAGGATGACGCCTTCCTGCCCAGCGACCTTCGGAACTTCCTCCACCGGAAACTCCTTTTCTTCTTCAGTCTGTTATATTCCCTCCACGCCGCTTCACTGCAATGCTGGCTCCAAATTACTGCTCCTCCAGATCTTCCCCATCTTGACTCACAAGGCATTGCCAGATCCAGTCCTCTCCTCCTGCCGCCTCCCCTTATTCCAAAAGCTGCCGTACCAGTGTCTTCATGCCGCCAGAGACAACCACAAGAGCCAGCAGTATTATAGCTCTCTTGCCTGGAGCTCCTTGCGCTCTCTCTTCTCTGGCGACTGGCAGAAAACCCTGGGAAGCAGCTCCTTAAACATGCCTAAGAGGCCTTCTAGAAGGTTCTGAAAGGTCATCTGACCTCAGCTGATCAATCCCTACCTGACTTAATAACATTCCAGGACCTTCTTAATAACATGATCCTGACTGACCAATTAGAAAGAGACCCATTAAAAACCTTATATTAATGTCTAAAATGCCGATGCCAAAATCTCATGAGCAAAAGGGGGTCCTAAAAAAGGCTTCTAACTAAATATCTATATAGGGGAATCAGGACCTTCCTTATCATGATGATCCCTCTAGTGATGCATACTAGAATTCTATTCACTTTTCCACTGTCTGACCATACTGTACTCCCACAGTATTTTTCTTTAGGTGCTTTATTTTACATTTAGAAACATTGGATTGCAATTTCCACTGCTTTGACCAATTTTCCGGCAATGCTCAGCTGATCAATCCCTACCTGACTTAATAACATTCCACTGCTTTGACCAATTTTCCGGCAATGCCAAATCATGTTCCATGTTAAAGCCACCTCCAGGGATATCAATCATATTGCACACCTTACTTACCAACCCTTTAAAGCTTTTATTGCTGCAGATGTCCCGTGCCCTGCCCAATGACAATTGTTACTAGGCTATAAAGTAAGGGAAATCACATTGTTGCCAGATGTTGCTAGAACATGAGGTGAGGGGAAATCTCATGGTGGGGACCCCTGTCATAGGGACAAAGGTCAGAGGTGATATTTCTTTTCACTATTAAATTTCCTTTTACTTCATATTGTGTTCCTGGGACAGATATTAAATGGAAAAAGACTTCATAAGAGAGCTAACCCTTTTACTCCCTATCCAAAATGATCCTTTGCTTGGAGTGCACCTATCATGGCAATGTGGAGGCTTTCATTGCTCCCACCTTCTGAATCTGTGAGTTGTCTTTCTGTGTCTCATTCAATACCACCAAATTGCTGAGGCAGAAAGTACATGATTTCCTTTTACTGGTTTTAGATCAGCGTCTCAAAAAGTATTAAATCCAAAGTATCAGTATCACAGCCAGACAACTAACAATTTCAGAAGAAAACATCAGCTATTGCAGTCTACATATTTCTCTCGCAAACTCTGTAGTCTTATCACATTTCTGTATGGCTGGAGTACCCACTAGTAAATTGCTGTTGAAAGCTTTGTTGGTTTTGCAATTAGCCTATTTAACCAAGTTAGCTACACTACATGACACTTTAAAAGTACATTTTTCAGAATTTGACTGGACATATTTTGATTTTACTAAAAGATTGTCATAATAAAATTTTTCCTGTATTTTTCTTCATTTTTTTATTTTACTATTATGACTTTTTTTTATGAATTTACACTATAAATTACAGTAACAGTCCTAACCTTTTGCCATAGACTTATTTATTTCATTCTTACTTGATTGCACAAACAGAATTATACTTCCCAAATGAATAACAGATTGTGTATCTCTGTGGTGACAGAACATCCAGTAGCTATCATGGAGTTCTGAAGTTTAAAAATCCTCATTCCTGGATCATCTCTGCGGAGATCAGCTTTGTTGTGTAGTCATCCACTGTGATCTGACATATGGCTTGTATTCTTATTAGCACTTTAAGGTCCAGCACACAAAGACAACTGTTTAAATGGATAAAAGAAAACAAAAACAGTATGGAACATTAATGTATCATTATTATTTTATGCTAGTTTAAACACATCCGTGATAATACTTTTAAGAAAGAAAACATATTTAGATAACATAAAACAATTAGGTAACTATATTCTGCGTATTTTTTTTTTGTTTTATTGCTCTTTTGCTATAGCATGCTTTCTGATAAAGCCATGGACATTCACAATTGCCATTTGGCATTCCATTAATTTATCTTTTTTTTTTTCAGGTGTATAATAAATTTAGTTGCTTGTATTATTTTTGGTTTGTGTCTCAAATAGGGATGAGCCGAACACCCCCGGGTTCAGTTTGCACCAGAACCTGCGAACGGACCGAAAGTTCACACGAATGTTAGAACCCTATTAATTACAATGGACGCGACCGTTCGAAATCTAAAGTGCTATTTATAACGGCCAATATGCATGCTATTGTCCTAAAAAGGTGATGCATAAAGTGAAAAAAAAAAGAAATATTCCTTTAAATATCATACCTGGTATGCCTGTGAAGTGGCATGTGTTTCCCATGTTTAGAACTGTCCCTGCACAAAATGACATTTGTAAAGGAAAAAAAGCCATTTAACCACTTAAGCCTCGGACCAATTTGCAGCCAAAGGACCAGGCCCCTTTTTGTGATTCGGCACTGCGTCGCTTTAACTGACAATTGCGCAGTCATGCAACGTGGCTCCCAAACAAAATTGGCGTCCTTTTTTTCCC
Source organism: Lithobates sylvaticus (assembly GCA_028564925.1). Taxonomy (NCBI): domain Eukaryota; kingdom Metazoa; phylum Chordata; class Amphibia; order Anura; family Ranidae; genus Lithobates; species Lithobates sylvaticus. The sequence goes on from CM053034.1 coordinate 126,739,463, forward strand.
CACAAATAGAGCTTTCTTTTGGTGGTATTTGATCACCTCTGCGGTTTTTTATTTTTTGCGCTATAAACAAAAATAGAGCAACAATTTCGAAAAAAATTAAATATTTTTTACTTTTTGCTATAATAAATATCCCCACAAAATATATAAAAAATAAACTTTTTTCCTCAGTTTAGGCCAATACGTATTCTTCTGCATATTTTTGGTAAAAAAAAATCGCAATTAGCAATTATTGATTGGTTTGTGCAAAAGTTATAGCGTTTACAAAATAGGGGATAGTTTTATAGCATTTTTATTAATATTTTTTTTTTTTACTAGTAATGGCGGCGATCAGCGATTTTTATTGTAACTGCGACATTATGGCGGACACATCGGACATTTTTGACACATTTTTGGGACCATTGTCATTTATACAGCAATCAGTGCTATTTAAATTCAGGTGTAAGCTGTGCAGGAGGCACACTACACTGACTGAAAAGTAGGCAGATGCCTGTGTTGCACAAATCAACTACACAACACCAGCAATGAGGGGGTCGATTCAGGTGTATGCTGTGCAGTGTGCAGGAGGCACACTACACTGACTGAATATTAGGCAGATGCCTGTGTTGCACAAATCAACTACACAACACCAGCAATGAGGGGGTAGATTCAGGTGTATGCTGTGCAGTGTGCAGGAGGCACACTACACCCACTGTAACAGCGCTAGGTTAGGAAGCAAAGCAAGGTTGTCACTGTCCCTGCCTATGCTGCTCTCTCCCTGAACACTACACTCACTGTAACAGCGCTATCTAAAGAAGTATAAAGCACAGCTGACATTGTCCCTGCCTATCCTTCTCTCTATGAACGCTGCACAACACTACACTAAACCCCCTTAAAGCTATAATTGGCCACAGGCATCCTACCTGTGGCCAATTATGGCTCTCCTCGCTGCCGGCGCTGTGATTGTAAAAAGGGGGGAAAACACTGCGCTAAAAGAGGAGTATCACAATGATATAGTGGAAATAAAGCAGCCGACACTCATACAAACAAAGTGAGCAAAATGTAAAGAAAAAATAGTGTAGCGCTGAATGGTGGAGTATAAGTGTGTGAATACAATTACACATATGAAATAAGTGACAATGCACAATAAATAAATATAAAATGAAGTAAAAAATGTGAACTTTAAAGTATAGAGTCCAAGATCAGGCTCAAATAAGATGGATTTTAGTCCAAAATATCTAAAGAAGTCCAAATGGGATGGTCCGTATAAATATGGGAAATGAGTGGAACACTTTTCTTATGGAGTGGCCCAAGGAATGCGGCTGTGAAGCGGTAGGTATGGTACGAATAAACAGGTGCCTGTGGGTACATCAACGTTCACTGGTAAAATAGAAGTTGGGTACTCTTACCGGATAGGTTGGACACACATGTCATACGACAGTGGGTCAATAGGGCTTGATAACCTGATGAGGCCAGGTCAGGCCTATAGGAGAGTGGTCGGATGGGTTCTGTTCGGTCCTATTCTATCCGACTCTGAATCCCAAGGGGCGAATTCCAAATGGTGAATCCTGGTGTCACCGCTTGTAGACTCCGAATAGGTGGGTGCTCCGACCCGGGGTGTATCCAAGGAAGCAGCGAAAGTGGGGGGCTCGTGATGTGAGTATGGAATAAAAAGATAAAAAATAGGCTCTGAATGGTGCAGATCAAAAAAAAACAGTTGGTTTATTGGGGTGGTCAGATATAATGATAAATATATGACACAAGAATTAAAAAAGTCATCACAAAAATAAAATGGATGGTAGTATAAAAGCAATGTGGGGTACAGAGTATACTGGCCCGACTAGTTTCGACCTCAGGGTCTTCGACAGGGGCATGCTGTGACCCCTCACATTGCTAACAAATAAATAGACTAGTGGAGCTTAGATCCGCCCCTAATGGGGGGGTGGGACAGGAAGTGAGCAAAAAAATAGTTTATGCTATTCAAGCCTCTCTTTGGATCTAGCCACACGGCCCTTAATGCCAGATTTTATGGTGTTGCCATTTTTACATTTTTAAATGCGGTGAAGTCTATGAAAAAAATATATTCATTTTTTCAAAACATTTCCTTTTTCATAGATATTGAGTAAAGTCAGGTACCGAAATCGGACTGTGGAGGGAATGTACCAAAGAATATTTTAATATGCCATTTGCCTATAAACTGCAAAATGCACGTGGCTTTACTCAAATGAATGGGTGCATCATCCAGGGGATAAAGGTCATTGGAAGTGTGTGGTGTAACGTTTTGTGACACTGTAACCCATCAAGTACATATGGTCAGACACTGCTCCTGTACATAGGAGTCGGATGTTACCTGAATGTTACTTCCGGGGTCACTGGGGTTGCGTCATCACCACCAGGAGGGCCGTGATCTCTGAGGTGCCCATCGCTGTGTGGGTCATGTGACCGTAGTGACGGGACGCTGTCCACGTTAGGCAATCCTCACTTCCTGGTTGCTGATCATGTGACCTCCCTGCGTCAGCGGCTCACATGATCACTACATCGGCCGTAATACGATTGCACGCTCCGCTGTAATGCAGGGCGGCGTCGCCACGGTTACGCTGTGTGTCTGTGTCCCCACAGTAGACTTTTGAGGCTGAGACTATGGAAAAAAAACGCAAAGTATAGACTAGGGGGGAAAACGCCTGATAAACATACAATGAATATAAAACATGAATATGGGTCAAATGATAAAAACAATCAAATCTCAATGAGAATAAAATCCTATTCATGTTAAATGAAGAAAATGAAAAAAGATTTGGATTATCCCCATTACAGAAATATTGGAGATATAAAGAATGTATAATGTACAGAAATAAGATCTAGTGATTAGGATGAAAATGGAAGGTGATATGGGATGTGTATATATAAGACATTATATGAAGTATATATAAAGTATGTATATATAAATATATATATAAAAAATATTTTTCTTATACATTTGTGAAAATATATAATAAAATGTATAAAAAATTATAAAACATGTAAGTGGAGATATAAATAATATGTGTGATGTCAGTGAAAGTGAATTGATGCCTTTAGCTATAAAAAGTGTGGTTGGACATAATGAGTGATATGATAAAAACTCAGTGTGTGGTGAGTCGGTTAATCAGGCGTTTTCCCCCCTAGTCTATACTTTTCGTTTTTTTTCCATAGTCTCAGCCTCAAAAGTCTACTATGGGGACACAAACACACAGCGTAACCGTGGCGCCGCCGCCCTGCATTACAGCGGAGCGTGCGATTGTATTACGGCCGCTGTAGTAATCATGTGAGCCGCTGATGCAGGGAGGTCACATGATCGGCAACCAGGAAGTGAGGATTGCCTAACGATGACGGCGTCCCGGCGCTCCGGACGATGCACGTCACGTGACACGTCACTACGGTCACATGACCCACACAGCGATGGGCACCACAGAGATCACGGCCCTCCTGGTGGTGATGACGCAACCCCAGTGACCCCGGGAGTAACATTCAGGTAACATCCGAAACTAGTCGGGCCAGTATACTCTGTACCCCACATTGCTTTTATACTACCATCCATTTTATTTTTGTGATCACTTTTTTAATTCTTGTGTCATATATTTATCATTATTTCTGAGCACCCCAATAAACCAACTGTTTTTTTTTTTGATCTGCACCATCCGGAGCCTCTTTTTTATCTTTTTATTCCATACTCACATCACGAGCCCCCCACTTTCTCTGCTTCCTTGGATACACCCCGGGTCGGAGCACCCACCTATTCGGAGTCTACAAGCGGTGACACCAGGATTCACCATTTGGAATTCGCCCCTTGGGATTTAGAGTCGGATAGAATAGGACCGAACAGGACCCATCCGACCACTCTCCTATAGGCCTGACCTGGCCTCATCAGGTTATCAAGCCCTATTGACCCACTGTCGTATGACATGTGTGTCCAACCTATCCGGTAAGAGTACCCAACTTCTATTTTACCAGTGAACGTTGATGTACCCACAGGCACCTGTTTATTCGTACCATACCTACCGCTTCACAGCCGTATTCCTTGGGCCACTCCATAAGGAAAGTGTTCCACTCATTTCCCATATTTATACGGACCATCCCATTTGGACTTCTTTAGATATTTTGGACTAAAATCCATCTTATTTGAGCCTGATCTTGGACTCTATACTTTAAAGTTCAAATTTTTTACTTCATTTTATATTTATTTATTGTGCATTGTCACTTATTTTATATGTGTAATTTTATTCACACACTTATACTCCACCATTCAGCGCTACACTATTTTTTCGGCGCTGTGATTGGCCAAGCATGCTGGGTCACAGTGCATGCTTGGCCAATCATCAGCCAGCAATGCACTGCGACTGGTGCAGTGCATCGTGGACCGTTCGTATCACACAAATTTGATGCGAATGGCCCACAAAGTTCTGGCTTAGATGAACGGACGAACGGTCAATGTTTGATTCGAACATGGGTTTGAATCGAACACCGGGCTCATCCCCAGTCTCAAATGTAGCTAGTAGTTTGTTGTACATCATCACTATGTACAACTAACCATCCTTGCAAGTCTGGCATGGTCACTAGGACATGCATGTAGCAGCCATACTGAATATGCATAATAAAATGGAAGGTACTTTGAGGGCTCCTGGCTAGGGATGAGCTGAGTGTTCAAATCAAACTCATGTTCGACTCAAACACCGGCTGTTTGCCCGTTCGGCGAAATCGGAACATTATGGGCCGTTTGCGCCAAATTCGAGTGGCGCGTCATGGCCCATAATTCACTGCGGCATCGCAGTGCATTGCTGGCTAATAATTGACCAAGCATGCACTATGACCCGCATGCTTGGCCAATCACAGCGCCGTCAGCGAAGAGAGACATAATTGGCCACAGGCAGGATGCCTGTGGCCAGTTATGTCTCAGGGGGTTTAGTACACGCCCCACACTATATAAGGCCGCCTGCGTGGCGGCCTTGCGTAATGTGTTGCGACTCATAGAGAGAGATAGACGGAGAGACAGTGTCTTAATTTCCTTTGAAGCTATTGCAGTTACAGTCTGTGTATTGTGCCACCTGCACAGTGTACACCTGAAGCTACCCCAATTGCTTGTGTTGTTCTGTTCCTATACCACAGGCCGCTGCAGCAGTTGCAGTCGGTGTATTGTGCCACCTGCACAGTGTACACGTGAAGCTACCACAATTGCTGGTGTTGTTCTGGTCCTATACCACAGACAGCTGTAGCAGTTACAGTTGGTGTATTGTGCCACCTGAACAGTGTACACCTGAAGCTACTATACCACAGGCAGCTGTAGCAGTTACAGTCAGTGTATTGTGTCACCTGCACAGTGTACACACCTGAAGCTACCCCAATTGCTGTTGTTCTGCGCATCCTATCCATAGGCAGCTGTAGCAGTTACAGTCAGTGTATTGTGCCACCTGCACAGTGTACACCTGAAGCTACCCCAATTGCTGGTGTTCTCCTGTTCCTATACCACAGGCAGCTGTAGCAGTTACAGTCAGTGTATTCTGCCACCTGGACAGTGTACACCTGAAGCTACCCCAATTGCTCGTGTTCTTCTGGTCCTATACCACAGGCAGCTGTAGCAGTTACAGTCGGTGTATTGTGCCACCTACACAGTGTACACACTTGAAGCTACCCCAATTGCTGTTGTTCTGCGCATCCTATCCGTAGGCAGCTGTAGCAGTTACAGTCGGTGTATTGTGCCACCTGGCCAGTGTACACCTGAAGCTGCCCCAATTGCTGGCGTTGTTCTGTTCCAAAACCACAGGCATCTGTAGCAGTTACAGTCTGTGTATTGTGCCACCTGCACAGTGTACACACCTGAAGCTACCCCAATTGCTCGTGTTGTTCTGCGCATCCTATCCGTAGGCAGCTGTAGCAGTTACACACTAAAGCCCCATACACACGCTCGGACAATCCGCGGACCAGGTCGGTCGGACTTTGTCCGACGTACTTTGTCCGATGTTGGCGTTGCGTACACACGGTCGGACTACGTTGTCGGAATATCCGGTCCGGAAGAACGTCGTGACGTAAGTCGTCGTCCACGAGATTACAAAAGGGAAGTTCAGCACCACGTCAGGCACCCGTTGGGCTCCTTCTGCTGATCCCGTGTTTATCGAGAGTTAGTGGAAGTTTGGTGACTTAAGATTCGCGCTTCTCAGTTTTCTGACTCAGATCGTTACTGCTCTTCAGTTTGTGCTTGTCGTGCGTATCTGTTTATTAGTGCGTGTAGTCAGTTCGCATTTGTTGGTCATTGCGGCCTATATCTTGATATAGGACGCTTTGATTTGCACTGCTTATTGTCTGCTCGTTGCTGGTATTCACTTCGTTCTTTCAGGCCTTGCTGTTTATCGGTGCTTTCTGTTTGTCCGTTCTGACCAGCCGACCTTTTGTGACCTTCTGAGCGATGTTTCCCGTGCGTACTCGTCGCCGAGTTCGTGCTGTACGCGGAATTGGTGTCGGGCTTTTAGCTTTGACCCAAGACCCGTCCATGAACAGAGTGATGAGGAGTATGTGGACCAAGAATTGGTTGCTTCAGCGTGACCAGTTCTCGCACATGCCTTTGCTTCGTGAGATCCGGGAGAATAATCCTGATGATTTCAGGAACTTTCTCAGGATGACGGACCCCGATTTTCACCGTCTTTTGGCTTTGCTGACCCCCTTTATCAGCCGGCAGGATACCTGCATGAGACAAGCCATTACTCCGGAGCAGAGGCTTGTTGCCACGTTGAGGTACTTGGCGACAGGGAGAAGTCTTCAGGATTTGAAGTTCTCTTCAGGTATCTCTCCCCAGGCCCTGGGAATCATTATTCCAGAGACCTGTTCTGCCATCATTCAGGTCCTGCAGGAGGACTATATTAAGGTAACATTTCTACTTTACTATTCCCTTCTATGTATGCTCTGTTTGCTAATGACTTGTATTTTTGACCTCCTTCCCTAATTACCATGATTGCAATATGTTCTAATATGCTGTGCCCCTTTTCTCCTTCATGCATTTTTCCCTTCACTTACCTCACCAGCATGCTCTTCTGCCCCAATAGACACCTATGGCCTACTCACTTAAGCAATGTCTTTTGTCTGCTGCATAGTATTGTTTGCCCCAAAACACCCCCTAAAATATGCACAAATGTTTGCTGTGTGGTTTACTTCATGTAGAGCCCCCTTTTTTTGTTCTTTTGGTGGGGGGGGGGGGGCAAACTCATTAGGAACCCCCTCCCCCAACTGCTCTGTCAGATGGTACCAATCCTTTATCTGCTGGCTTTCCCAAGGTCCATACACACTATATACCTACCTCTTTATAGTGCGCATCTTTAGGGATGAATTCAGCAAAGCATGTAGTGCAAGGGACTGCCTCCATACATTCCATTTCCTATTTTTTTGTCTTCTTTACCTCCTATTAGCTTGCTTGGTAATTTAATAATGTCACACTGTGCCTGCCTTTTTTGGGGGGGGGGGGGGGGGGGGGGGGGGGGGGGGGGGGTGAAATGTTATTTGATCTTTCCTGTGGCCTGCCAATAGTGTTAAGTACAGAGGGTCTGGCCAAACTAGCCCACATTATTGAGCCATTTGCCAATCAATGAAGTGCAGAGGGTTAGCTGTCCACCACCCCCCCCCCCCAAAACCCCTAGTTATTGCCAATGGCCCATCAGAAGTGGGGGGATTGATGGGGGGGTGAGTAATCTGTGAAGGGGAGCCTCTACTTTTCTGTGCAAATACTTTCCAGCCTCCAATTTTAGACAATGCTCTTGTTCCAAGATGTTGATTGTCTAATCTGCTTGCAATGTTTAGGTGCAAAGTGACTAATTTTTTTTTCTTGTTTCACTCCACAGTTCCCTTCCACGCCACAGGAATGGCAGACTGTGGCCTCCCACTTTGCCAGCCGTTGGGACTTTCCTAACTGCGGAGGGGCAATTGATGGGAAACACGTCCGCATCGTCCCACCGCCCAACTCGGGGTCCTACTATTATAATTATAAAGGGTTTAATAGTGTAGTGATGTTGGCGGTGGTGTCGGCAACATACGAGTTTATGTATGTGGACGTGGGGATGAACGGCCGGATATCGGATGGTGGGGCCATTACGCACACGGAGTTCTACTGGCGTCTCCAAAGTGGCAGTCTGTGCTTGCCACCTCCAGAGGAGAATGCCGAAGGACTCCCCTTCGTCTTTGTCGCAGATGAAGCGTTTGCGTTGACTCCCCATGTGATGAGGCCGTTCCCGATGAGGACCCTCACCCCGGACCAGAGGGTCTTCAACTACAGGCTGTCCAGAGCCAGAAGAGTTGTGGAGAACGCTTTTGGCATCCTGGCCAGTCGCTTCCGCCTGTTCCTGACGGCATTTAACTTGGCGGAATACAAACTGAACCACATAGTTCTTGCCTGTTGCATATTGCACAACTTCCTCAAAAGACATAACAGGAACTATGTGGTGCCCGTTGGCCCAGATGTGGAGGGCCCTCCAAATGCCGAACTCACAGCCCTTCGAGTGGCACGTCCAGGCTTGCCCCCTCTAAATGCCCGTGTGGTCCGGGACCAATATATGCAGTACTTTGTGGGTAGGGGGGCCATTGCTCTGCCTGACAATGTGTGAGAGGCATTTTTTAATAAATCTGATATTTTAACCAACCTATGATTTCATGTCATTTCAGTCTTCTTTTTAGCTTATTTTACTTTGACATTTTTTCCCTTTGCCTTCGACAGTGGGAATGCACTTTCTGGGCAAAAGGAGGTAACAGTCTCTTCTTCCCAAAAAGATTATTCTCATGTTGTGTGTTTGCTACCTAATCTTTGGTCTAGAGAAGGTTTGTACTGCATAACTGACACCCAAAATACTCCTTTTCATCACCAGGTCTGACATGTGTGTATTCTCCAAAATGCTGTGCTCCGTGTTTTCGTACAAAGCACTGTGGGTGTCATTTACATAAGTCAAATCCGCTATGCTCTACAAGTGCATTGAAAAAGTTCCCCGGGAAAGAAAATTGGAGTGCAAAGTGGATTTGCCTTTAGTAAATAACACCCATTGCCCCCCATATCCTTTTCATTTTACATACATAATGCATTGTGTTTTTTAAATAAGGAAGCCACACATTTAGAAAAATAAAAGTTTACTAGGAAAACATTCCCAAGTGCGTTTACAATCTTCACGCCAAAACTGACAACATCTTGGTTATTTACAACATTGTTTACAAACATTCCGCAATTGGTAAAACCAGGCATGGAGCAAAACAGAACCTAGGAACTTGGAAAGTTCAACTTTGTAAAGTGAAGCCAAGATCAGACATGACTATATGTTCAAAGTGTGTTTGATCTTGCCTTCATCACATGGGGGGGTCACCCCCGAAAAGTGGAAATTTGGAACATGCACACAATTTGGGTCTGAAAATGGTCATTAGATGGGAAAACACATGCCTAGAAGCTTCAAAAGTGCCATTTTCCATCATGGGGATGAATGGACGTTTTTTGGGGGTGCAACCCCTTCACCACAACCACTTTCGTAGTTCGTAAAGTGTTTGCACCCCCAAAAAAACGTTGCCATTCATCCACCATGGTGGGAGCTAGCACATGTGGACACAATGTGTGCATGTTCCAAATTTCAGACAGTTTTTAAGTTGCAAATGTGTGCAGAAGCAGGCACAAATGTGTGTTAATTACTTGGTGCGTTTTCATATTTTTCCTAAAACATCAATGATGTTCTTCAATTTTTGTTGAACATCATTGATGTTTTGCTTTATGTAATCTAGATCTCGATTGCAGACCATTATCTCTCCGATGAGTACGTGGGCACTCTCTGTGGTAAAGTGCGATTTTTCTTCCACAACATCCACGTCACCTAAAAACCACAAACAAACAAAAATGGGGTGTTGGAAATGAGGCAGCCATACATGGATTAGCTTACCAGTAGCTGTGTTCTCCCACACTCACCTGTTGTGGTGACAATTTCTCCAAGTTCGATGATCTCTCCTTCCTCCTCCTCCTCCTCTGCTTCTGCTCTTTCCCCTTTTTTGGGAGGTGTTGGTTTGGGGGTTTCCTCAGACGGCCCAAGTTTTCGCTCCCCTATGAGAATGTCCAAAAGGAAGATTTAGCAACACAAACTATTGAGGGCAGAAATAGGAAATGACAAACATTGCTTGAAAGTGACGGACACTATTTTAGTTTGGCCAGTTACAAATGTCAACTACATGAATGTAGTCACTTTGTAAAGGTGCTAAACTGACTAGCTTTTTGGTAGAAGTTTGTGTGATGGAGACCCCCCTCTAGTATCCACTGGAGCACATGTGTGGAAAAGGCTAATAAAAAGGGGGTTTGGGTGTCCCAGCACTAGTGCTCTCGAGTCCAGATGGGTAAACAGCTACTGGGTGACCTCTCCTTTACATTGAATAAATTGGCTTTACATTCTGGATGACATTTCTAGGGAGAACAAACTTCCTTTCCCCCAAAAAAACACCAAACATCGTATTATAAGTGGCCGCACGATCGAGGTTGCGTACGATCGAATGGACACACACACGACCATGACAGTGGCAGAAAGATCGAGGCTGAGTACGATCGAATGCACAGACGAACATGAAAGTGGCCATTTTGGAATGTACAACTTTGTAAAAATCAAACCACATGGAGCAGTATGCAAGCAAGAAATCAAACACAAAACACAACTACTTACTTTTTTGAAGAATTCTCTTGATCTTTCTGTACTGATCGGCCTCCCTCAGTTTCAGGTCTGACCAGCGTTTCCTCAGTTGCTCCTTGGATCGTTGTACCCCAAAATGATTGTACAGCCTTCTCACAACTTTAGACATGATCTTGGCCTTGCGGACATTGGGGTTGAGGTAAGGCCCATACTTCCCATCATAGTCGCTCCTCTTTAATATGTCCACCATCTCCAACATTTCTCCAAATGACATATTGGAGGCCTTGAATTTCAGGCTCCGGGATCGGGACGTTTCTGCCTCCGGCCTTTCCTCGTCCTCCTCCTCGTTGGGGGGATATTTGGGGCGCACCTGCTGTGTCCCCGCCATGTGCTCTCCCCACTGCGCCGTAAAGAGAAGGGGTGGGGAATAGACGAGAAAGATCGTCAGGGGCGGGCGGAGTTTGACGCATGCGCACTGTATATAAAACGTCACACGCCTGTGTCGTAGCCACGATCTGGGAGACGAGGGGAGAGAAAGCTCACGCACGAGACGATCGCTACAAACGAAGGTACAATTTGACGTTGGTACATAACTAGCCTAGACTGATTAGAACTTGAGGCTTCTTTATGGAGAAGATTAGGAGAGTTTAGGCTGACATTATTTATATTGTTTTGTGTGGCGTTGTGTCTTGCAGAGGTGATGGAGGCGTTCTACAACGTGAGCTTTCTCCCACACTTCATTGATAAATACCGGCAATTCCCCCTCTTATGGCAGGCAAAACACAGGGATTATAGCAACAGACCAAAGAGGTACGCAGCCCTGCTGAAACTGGTGGCATTTGTAAAGCCTACCCTGCCCATGGCAACCGTCGCAAACTTAAAAGTGAAGATAAACAACATGAAGACTACCTATTTCCGGGAGCGCAATAAGGTCCTGAAGTCACAAGCATCTGGAGCTGCAGCAGCTGATGTCCATGTCCCCACGCTCTGGTACTATGACAGGCTCCACTTTCTCAAAGACCAGGCTACTGTCAGGAAGTCACTCTCGACTCTTCCTTGCACGCGTCCTTCCACGCACGCCACCCCTGATGAGGCTTCCGAGGACCAACCTGGGCCTTCCAGTCAGGAATATGTGCAGGTGCCCAGCTTGTTCCAGGTATAGTAGTTTTGGAACCAGTTTGTTGAATAATGAATGATGTTCAGTTAATTCAGGATCCCCAATTGCTTATTTCCTAACGTGATTGACATATCAACAGACAGTGGTGTGGGAGACATTTTTGGGAAGAATCTAAACTGCAGGGCTGAGAATTGTATGGTTTTGTATTTGAAAACATTTTGCAACAGTCACTAGATGAGAATTGTGTGTGTTTGATGAACAAATAACTGAAACTATGTCCCTTTTTCATACACAGGAAGACCTCAGCCAGGAGGTGGCTGTGGAAGGTGGCAGTCTGGAGGAGGCAGGGGGTAGTGGCAGCCAAGAGGGGGGTAGGCGTAGGAGCCTGACTGTCTCCCAAGTCTCTCCCCTCCGCCTTCCCTACAGAAGGGCGAAAAACATGGGGGAGGTGGGAGAGTCAGCGCTCCAGCTGATAAAAGATGCCTCAGCCTCCCTCTATGCCACACCCACCTACGAGGAGGCCTTTGCCTCCTTGGTTACAAGTAAATTTACGGGTATGGAGGCGGGGCAACGCAGCATGTGTGAGGAGGTCATCCTCAAAATACTAAATGAGGGGATGGCTGGGGAGATGACTCCCCTCACACATGTTTGCGAGAGTGACCTTGCTCCGCCTCCTCCTCCTCCTTCTGCCACCCCACCAGCACCAGCACCACGGCGTGGAAGGAAGCGTACAAGGAAGACAAGAGAGTGACAACCTGGACTCAGTCTGGTCTGAGAGAAGATGGAGCCTCTCGTAGTACCAGAGCCTGGGGACCTAGATGGCATCTGCTGCAGTTCCGGATGTTTTGGACTTCAGGACCAGATTGCGCTCCCTTATTATTTAGATAGGTAGTCTTCATGCCCCCAATTGTTTAAGTCTGTAAAATGATGGTTGCCATGGGTGTCCAAGGCTTTGCAAATTCCCCAAGTTTCACCATGGCTGCGTTCCTCTTTGGTCTGTTGCTGAGACCTAAATAAAGGTTTTTTTTGCTTTGAAATAATCATTGACTATTGTGTTTTACTTTTCTACAATGACAGTTTTTCTTTGAGTAGGCAGGTACATTTCACTAATCCTAGAATTAACAAGGGGCACCAACAACCAACAAACTCCTAGTAAATGTAAGCAAGAAATACAAATGTTAATAATGTGGTTTTGCTAAGTTGAGACATACAAACCCCCTCCAAAAAAAAAAAAAAACCTCCTTCAAATATGTATTCCCCCAAAAAAAAAAAATCTGGGTAAAAAAATAAGAAAGATTGTATTACGATCTGAGTAAAAATAAACATGTAGTGTATAAATGCTGCAAAGTAATAAAGAAGTAAGTTTGTGAGAAGTGCGGGTGAATAGGAGCAGCTAAAAGATGTCATTCTTGTTGCATTGTAAAGAAAAAGAGAATGCGCTGCATTAAAGACATTTTAACATTGCAGCGTGACGAATGTGCTGTGTCGATTAGGAAAGGTAGTTTTACCTGACCGAGCGCTTCCGTCACAGAATTTCTTCTGAGCATGCGTAGCACTTTGTCCGTCGGACAAGCGTACACACGCTCGGATTTGGTGTGATCGGACCGGGTTGACGGGAAATCTTTCCAGCAGGAGATAAGACTTTGTCCGACGGACAAACCGACGAACACTGTCCGATGGTGCATACACACGGTCTGATTTTTCAACAACCTTGTCCGATCGGACCAAATTGATGAAAAAGTCCGACCGTGTGTATGGGGCTTAAGTCGGTTTGTGTCAAAGTCTGCAGGAAGGAAGTTATCTGCCCAGGGTGTCCAAATTTTAGAATGTTGGGGGATATGGTCTAAGATTGTTGCCTCAATCTTGCTGTGAATCATGGCTTGGGTTACTCTATTTTTCATTTCTGCTATGTGAAGTTTTGGGGTTTTCTAGGCTTTGGCTATAGTCTGCTTAGCAGCCGTAGTTAGTTGGAGAAGGTGGCGGGTTTGGGCTCTAGTATAATCTCCTTGTACATGGTTTAGGAGTGCCAGGGCAGGGTCAGGGGTTAAGGTATCATGAAGTAAAGTGGAGGCTATTTGGAATACTGCCGTCCAAAATTGTTGCGCAATCGGGCATGACCACCAGATGTGGGCATGTGTACCCCTCTCTCCACAGCCTCGGAAACATGCTGGTGAATAGGTTGGTAGGAATTTTGCAATCCTTGCGGGGACAAGGTACCACCGCATGAACACCATATAATTAGCCTCCAGTGCCACTACGTTTTAAGTGGAGGATTTAGTATTGGCCCAAATATTAGACCAATCCTCTACATCGAGCATTAATTGCAGGTCTTTGGACCACTGTGCAGCATAAAGAGGAAGGTTAGCTGGTGGGGAAATTAAATGGTTATATATACGTGATATAATACCTGGGGCGTGAGGATCTGAATTACAGACATTTTCATAGAAGGATAGACTGTCCAGGGAAGAACAGGAACCAATCGTTGTCTTAACTAAGTGAGCTATTTGGAGATAGCGGAAGGATTTAGTAGAGGGTAATTCAGCTTTGGTTTGGAGGTCTGGGAATGTTTTGAGAGTGGTGTCAGTGACAAGGTCGCATATTCTGTGCAGTCCAGCCTGGGACCAAAGGCGAAAGGAACCGGGTTCCATGAAGGCAGGGTAGAATAATGGGTGAATTGTGGAAAAAACTGCGCTGACCTTATGTGTGAAAGTTAAAGCGGCTAACATACAAAACAAACAAAGTCTAAAGCAATACATATAAAAAATGTAGCGCTAAAGTATACACGATGTAATAAAGGTGAATACCAAACAAATACAAGTACACACAATATAATATAGTGAATTGCACAAAATATATAACACATGTGACGTGCAATGGAGATGACTCAAAAAAAGTCAGAGTGGGGACTAAATGAATGGGGGTGAACCCAAAATAAATGGGAAACAAATAAGTGATAAAACGTCCAAATAAATCAGATGAGGCACTGGTGTCCGCGGGTCTCCATAGACAATTCTAGAGCATGAAAAGGACAGAGGTGTCTTATACAACTTGACAGATGGTGTAGAGAGATTGAATACTCTTACCACAAAGGGTTGGATACAACTGCCGTACGACATTGTATCATGCAGGCTTGTGCGCTCAACCTCTTGTGCTGGAGGATACAGAATCAGGAATCAGGATACCGAATCAGGCAAGCAGAAACCAGGCAACAGAGCAGAAGGACAGCACAACCGATGGACAGCATGCAACCAAGCCGGGAACTCCCAAATGATCCACTCAATGGAATCCCAAAAGCAAAACAGGGAAAGAGATACAAAAACGAAAGCGACTCTGATGGTGCAGGTCAAAAAAAGTAGCTAAAATGTATTCACATTATACATGTGACAATAAAATCTTGAGAATGATTAATATAAAAGGATCAGCAATGTGAGAAACATGAGATAGCTGGCCCGACACGTTTCAACACAATAAGGTCTTCTACTGGGGCATATCTCTAGCTTCCTCACATTGCCAGTAATATTTATAGACCCGTGACTCTTAATAGCCCCGCCCTCTTAGCTCATGACATGAAGTACACACCTCCGGCTCAAACCAAATTGACGGGGGCAATGGTAATAGAAATCACCTACATACTGCATGCATTATACATTTGAATCACAGCAGTTATATAAGAATCACACTGGACACAAAAACGAAAATACTGTGTGTGAGATGGATCATGTAATCCGTCTGAAATAGCTGATACCCGTATACCTTAAGTACACCTACCTCCCCCATTCTGATGGACCGGCCGATCAAGCCCATATCACAAAAAGGAAATAGAATAGGAAAGGTCATACCGACCAATCAGCGGAGAGCAGCAACAAACACAATTCCCGCCAACTCAAGCCATGCGGCCTCAAAGGTCGCCAACAAATTACGTCACAAGCTGCCTAATGCTAGCGGCAATCAAAAATACCGCTGCGGTGAGGTACACAGCATGGATTGGTCAGCAAACATGGACGCCATCGTGTCTGCATCATCTCACCGCGATAACATGACGTGGGCACCAACATCCAAGACTTAGTGGCACCTCACATCACCGCAACACTGACGTAACAAGGTCATGCGTCGCGGCTGGAACACACGTGAGCGTGAATCACATGTTGCGTCGTCGCGCCATTTGCATCTGGAACGCAGCGGCGTCCAAAGGCGCAAGCTTGATTCGCATATCGCGTCATCACGCCACTCACACCTGGAACGCAACGGCGTCCAACGGCATCTGAACAAGAACGTAAATGCGTCCCAGGCGACCACTGCGGGGACATACAGCGGACAATTCTCCAGCTGTGCACCTACTAGTGTCAAAGATGCCAATAATACCAACTACAAGACAAATGCCTAGCATTGTCTCAAAAAAGGAAGAGACTAGTACCCCCCTTAGAAAAATGGTGAAGGCAAACCACACATGATGCAATAGCAGCTATAAACATAAGTATGGGCAAAACAACTGATGAAACAATGGCCTAAAAAAATCTTTAATTTTATATATAACCCTAAACGTTCTACAATTATTAAAGGGAAACAAATGGTCATTCTAACCGTGCGACTCACGTATGGAGGGAGAAAAAGAGGGAATTACAAAAATACATTATGCCCACCTACACAAGGGGGGAAATGTAAGAATGCGGTATACCATCTTACATAAGATCAATGCCACACACAGTGTACAACAAAATAAATAAAAAAAGTACAAATTCTCTAATATTAAAAAATGTAAAAATATGTAAGCACAGTAATCTCAAAAGAACCAAAATGGTCATTAGTATCAAACCATGATCATAGGTCTAAATATTAAATACTGAACTTTATCTAAAACTTAGAAAAAAGTTAAATGACATAACCCTGAGTGAAGTGCCACTCACCCCTGGTTGATGAAACTGTTGATGTCCCATTCAACGTTCATACCGAAGGGTGAGTAGCACTTCAACTCATAGATCCAATAAGTCTCTAGTCATATCGTCCCACGTCATTATCTTGAACACCATACTGGTACCCAATTCCAGGTGATAGACAAATTTGTCCCTCATCTATGAGTTGAAGTGTTACTCACCTTTCGGTATGAACGTTGAATGGGACATCAACAGTTTCATCAACCAGGGGTGAGTGGCACTTCACTCAGGGTTATGTCATTTAACTTTATTCTAAGGTTAGATGCCCCTTTAATAATTGTAGAACGTTTAGGGTTATATATAAAATTAAAGATTTCTAAAATTATTAGCATCTTTGATACTAGTAGGTGCACAGCTGGAGAATTGTCTGGTCGCCTGGGATGCATTTACGTCCTTATTTAGATGCCGTTGGACGCCGTTGCGTTCCAAACGCGTTCCAGCCACGACGCATGACGTTGTTACGTCAGTGTTGTGGTGACGTGAGGTGCCGCTAAGTCTTGGAGGTCGGTGCCCACGTCATGTTATCGTGGTGAGATGATGCAGACGCAATGGCGTCCAAAGTAGAGAAACGAGTCAAGGCATAGGTATGGGACGCATGACAAACACATCTTGTTTAACCTGAGGAAAAAACTATTGTGAACCTTTTCGTGAGTATTGCTGACACCATTACTTAAACATTGCGTAAATTATATATGATCATAAGTAACGCGAAATAATTTGGGAGCTGTTCTGCCCAGGCACCCCTTATAGGGTTCTGTTCTGTGCCCGTGTAGAAAAGTGCCAAAGAACAGTATCCTAGCTATAGATAGATAGCAGAACCCATTCTTTTGAGCTGTCAAGGATGTCAAAGTGGTCTATAAAGTTTGAGGTTTTAGTCCAATCAGTCCAGGGATTCCAAGTCCGTGATGTGAGTTTCTGGTCACCTCTGAGTTTCAGGGTGGTTTCGTAAACTGTTGATGTCCCATTCAACGTTCCGTCCGCGCTCCGGTCCCGAAGCGAGCGAAGGGGTGGTGGGGGCCGGCTGTCCCCCGCCCCGGCGAAGGGGTGGTGGGGGCAGTGGGCTCCGCGGCACTGCGGTATCGTCACCTTTAGGGGGGATTCTGACTTAGAGGCGTTCAACTCATAGATCCAATAAGTCTCTAGTCTAACCTAGCGTCCCACGTCATTATGGGTCCCCAATGGTTTCATGTGAGAGGGGTATAGATCAATGTCTAAGGATAAGAGAGCCAATAAGGGGTTACTAGGAATGAGTATGTTGGTCACTTCAATTCCAGGTGATAGACAAATATGTGATCTTGTCCCCTCCCATTGGTCTGTTGTGTATGTATGATTTAGGTCTCATCTGGCCACGTGGGGATTTCCAGAATTTCAGGGATTCTATACAATGCCGAGTGCGAATATATAGAAATATATCAGTTAGGAAGTTGGAATTCGGTTTGGAGTTCTGGGAAGGTTTTCAGTTTGCTACTGTCGGTGAGGTCTGTGTTTCTTCCAAGAGGTGAAGGAGGTGTACTCCATCAAGTATTGGAGAGATTCTATCAGGATCTGTAGCTTGGCAGGGATTGATTGTTCAAACGGGGATTGTGTGAGTTTGGACCAGGCTCTATACGTTGCTACCAAGGTGGGGGAAAAGTGGGATGGGATTTTCGCCCCTAATGATATAGCATGCAGCCAGGCCGGGAAGTTGCCCGCCTGGACTGCTGCTGATTCGATCTTGCCCCAGATCGAGGGGATGGGGGGAGGGAGGAACCATTCCTTTGCTTGCGATAACAGGGGGAAATGTAGTATTCCTGGAAATCAACGTAGCCCACTCCTCCTGCATGTCTATGTTTAGTAAGCTGGTGATGTTTGCACCTGGATTTTTTACCTTGCCAGATGTATGAGGATAGAAGTGATTGTAACACTCTAAAAAAATGTAATGGCAGACGTATGGGTATAGTGCGAAAAAAATTGAGTATTTGCGGTAAATGGAACATTTTAAATGCCGCTAGGCGTCCTAACCATGAGAATTCAACAGATGCGAGTTTGGTCAGTTGTTGTTTGAGCTTAAGTTTAAGTGGGAGGTAATTAGCTGAGAAAAGTTATTTTGTCGATCTTGTTAGTTGGATACCTAGATATGTTATGCTGTTGCTGTTGTTGTTTGATATGTGTGCAGGCATTGTCATGTATATTGATATCTAGGATATTCGATTTAGCTTCGTTTACCTTGTAATAAGATATGTCACTGAAAGAGGTGATAGTTCGTTGGATTTCAGGTAGGGACTGTTCCGGGGTTGGGTGATCATAAGGATCATGTTGTCCGCAAACAGGCTAATCTTATGCTCTATACCCCCTAATGAGATGCCCGAGATCAGTGAGTTAGATCTAATGGATTCGGCCAGGGGTTCCATGGCCATATTAAATATGAGTGGGGACAGGGGACAGCCCTGTCTTGTGCCGTTGGATATGAGGAATGGGGTGGAAAGAGTGTCTGCGGAATACACTTGGGCAGAGAGTTTGGAGTATAAGGCCATAATTGCATTATGTATTGGACCTATGATTCCAAATTTGTGTAGAACTGCAGATAGGTATCCCCAATGGACCCTATCGAATGCCTTTTCGGCGTCTAGGGATAGAAGAAGAGATGGGGTTTTGGAGGAATCTAGGTGGTGGATTATGTTAATCATGCGTCTAGTGGCATCTGAGGCTTGGCGA
This sequence comes from Lithobates sylvaticus, assembly GCA_028564925.1. Classification (NCBI taxonomy): domain Eukaryota; kingdom Metazoa; phylum Chordata; class Amphibia; order Anura; family Ranidae; genus Lithobates; species Lithobates sylvaticus. Next base: position 126,758,836 of record CM053034.1, read on the forward strand.
CCCTTAGTGAATCCAGACTGGTCAGGGGCTATAAGGGAGGTTAGAATATTTTCGAGTCTGTTGGCAATAATTCTAGCATAGATTTTTATGTCGGTGTTGAGGAGTGATATAGGGGCGGAAGTTCTTGGGGGATGTAGGTTCCTTGCCCGGCTTAGGTAGCGTGACAATCATAGCATTAAGCATTTCTTTCGGGAAGGTGGCAGATGAGGTTGCCGAGTTAAAAACTTGGCAAAGGGTAGGGGCTAGTAGTTTTTGGAATTGTTTATAGTATTCCCCTGTGAAGCCATCAGGGCCTGGGGATTTGGAGCTGGGTAGTTTACTAATCACCTTGAAAACTTCTTCTAAAGTGAAGGGTTCATTTAGGGAGGTAAGTTGATCATGTGATAGGGATGGGAGTTTTTGTTGGTCTAGGAAGGCCTGTATTGCATCAATGGAGGGTTGTGTGGTACTTGGGTCGTTCTTGAGATTATACAGATCAGCATAATATGTACTAAATGCGTCAGCAATTTTTTGTGGCTTGAGGAGTTTTTCATTGGAGTGTGGGTGGTGAATGAAAGGGATTTTGGTTTTGGATCTGAATCACTACATCACCCTGAAGACGTGACATCACGAAACGTACGTCGGAGGCGGTACCTGATCATTTGGCTAAAGCTGTTTTTTAATAATTTTAAGAATAAAAGCAAGATTACACTATGAGGTGTTTTTCTCTGATCCCACACATGTATCTAATTTGACCTGAACTGATCTGTGAGGAGGGAGAGCTGTCTAAAAAGTTTTGGTGTATCCGTGAACAGGCAAAGTCCTGTAAAAGTGCAATTGATTGTTTTTTAAGTAAAGCAATCAACAACATCTGGTAAGCGGCCAGCCACAATTTTGTTATATCACTTTGGGTGAAGGAAGAAAACCGTTGGTGAAGGGACTCACGTTTACCTAGGATAAGAGTGAATCCAACACTCATTAATCAGAAGAATTGATCTATGAACTTTTTTCTTTAATGCACTTATGTGTTTGTTATTGTTAACTCTGTATGAGTTGAGCACATTGACTTTTTAAGGAGATTTTATATGGTCTTTTGGGGCTCCAAGGCCATTTGAGCCACATGGCGTTATCACATAGCAACGGTTGCCAATATTGATGTAATTGTGTGTTATATCTCAAAGATTGGGATTTATATGCGGGAGCACATATAATTTTTTGTTTCACACTAAAGCCCCATACACACGCTCGGACAATCCGCGGACCAGGTCAGTCGGACTTTGTCCGACGTACTTTGTCCGATGTTGGCGTTGCGTACACACGGTCGGACTACGTTGTCGGAATATCCGGTCCGGAAGAACGTCGTGACGTAAGTCGTCGTCCACGAGATTACAAAAGGGAAGTTCAGCACCACGTCAGGCACCCGTTGGGCTCCTTCTGCTGATCCCGTGTTTATCGAGAGTTAGTGGAAGTTTGGTGACTTAAGATTCGCGCTTCTCAGTTTTCTGACTCAGATCGTTACTGCTCTTCAGTTTGTGCTTGTCGTGCGTATCTGTTTATTAGTGCGTGTAGTCAGTTCGCATTTGTTGGTCATTGCGGCCTATATCTTGATATAGGACGCTTTGATTTGCACTGCTTATTGTCTGCTCGTTGCTGCTATTCACTTCGTTCTTTCAGGCCTTGCTGTTTATCGGTGCTTTCTGTTTGTCCGTTCTGACCAGCCGACCTTTTGTGACCTTCTGAGCGATGTTTCCGTGCGTACTCGTCGCCGAGTTCGTGCTGTACGCGGAATTGGTGTCGGGCTTTTAGCTTTGACCCAAGACCCGTCCATGAACAGAGTGACGAGGAGTATGTGGACCAAGAATTGGTTGCTTCAGCGTGACCAGTTCTCGCACATGCCTTTGCTTCGTGAGATCCGGGAGAATAATCCTGATGATTTCAGGAACTTTCTCAGGATGACGGACCCCGATTTTCACCGTCTTTTGGCTTTGCTGACCCCCTTTATCAGCCGGCAGGATACCTGCATGAGACAAGCCATTACTCCGGAGCAGAGGCTTGTTGCCACGTTGAGGTACTTGGCGACAGGGAGAAGTCTTCAGGATTTGAAGTTCTCTTCAGGTATCTCTCCCCAGGCCCTGGGAATCATTATTCCAGAGACCTGTTCTGCCATCATTCAGGTCCTGCAGGAGGACTATATTAAGGTAACATTTCTACTTTACTATTCCCTTCTATGTATGCTCTGTTTGCTAATGACTTGTATTTTTGACCTCCTTCCCTAATTACCATGATTGCAATATGTTCTAATATGCTGTGCCCCTTTTCTCCTTCATGCATTTTTCCCTTCACTTACCTCACCAGCATGCTCTTCTGCCCCAATAGACACCTATGGCCTAGTCACTTAAGCAATGTCTTTTGTCTGCTGCATAGTATTGTTTGCCCCAAAACACCCCCTAAAATATGCACAAATGTTTGCTGTGTGGTTTACTTCATGTAGAGCCCCCTTTTTTTTGTTCTTTTGGTGGGGGGGGGGGCAAACTCATTAGGAACCCCCTCCCCAACTGCTCTGTCAGATGGTACCAATCCTTTATCTGCTGGCTTTCCAAGGTCCATACACACTATATACCTACCTCTTTATAGTGCGCATCTTTAGGGATGAATTCAGCAAAGCATGTAGTGCAAGGGACTGCCTCCATACATTCCATTTCCTATTTTTTTGTCTTCTTTCCCTCCTATTAGCTTGCTTGGTAATTTAATAATGTCACACTGTGCCTGCCTTTTTTTGGGGGGGGGGGGGGTTGAAATGTTATTTGATATTTCCTGTGGCCTGCCAATAGTGTTAAGTACAGAGGGTCTGGCCAAACTAGCCCACATTATTGAGCCATTTGCCAATCAATGAAGTGCAGAGGGTTAGCTGTCCACCACCCCCCCCCAAAACCCCTAGTTATTGCCAATGGCCCATCAGAAGTGGGGGGATTGATGGGGGGGTGAGTAATCTGTGAAGGGGAGCCTCTACTTTTCTGTGCAAATACTTTCCAGCCTCCAATTTTAGACAATGCTCTTGTTCCAAGATGTTGATTGTCTAATCTGCTTGCAATGTTTAGGTGCAAAGTGACTAATTTTTTTTTCTTGTTTCACTCCACAGTTCCCTTCCACGCCACAGGAATGGCAGACTGTGGCCTCCCACTTTGCCAGCCGTTGGGACTTTCCTAACTGCGGAGGGGCAATTGATGGGAAACACGTCCGCATCGTCCCACCGCCCAACTCGGGGTCCTACTATTATAATTATAAAGGGTTTAATAGTGTAGTGATGTTGGCGGTGGTGTCGGCAACATACGAGTTTATGTATGTGGACGTGGGGATGAACGGCCGGATATCGGATGGTGGGGCCATTACGCACACGGAGTTCTACTGGCGTCTCCAAAGTGGCAGTCTGTGCTTGCCACCTCCAGAGGAGAATGCCGAAGGACTCCCCTTCGTCTTTGTCGCAGATGAAGCGTTTGCGTTGACTCCCCATGTGATGAGGCCGTTCCCGATGAGGACCCTCACCCCGGACCAGAGGGTCTTCAACTACAGGCTGTCCAGAGCCAGAAGAGTTGTGGAGAACGCTTTTGGCATCCTGGCCAGCCGCTTCCGCCTGTTCCTGACGGCATTTAACTTGGCGGAATACAAACTGAACCACATAGTTCTTGCCTGTTGCATATTGCACAACTTCCTCAAAAGACATAACAGGAACTATGTGGTGCCGTTGGCCCAGATGTGGAGGGCCCTCCAAATGCCGAACTCACAGCCCTTCGAGTGGCACGTCCAGGCTTGCCCCCTCTAAATGCCCGTGTGGTCCGGGACCAATATATGCAGTACTTTGTGGGTAGGGGGGCCATTGCTCTGCCTGACGATGTGTGAGAGGCATTTTTTAATAAATCTGATATTTTAACCAACCTATGATTTCATGTCATTTCAGTCTTCTTTTTAGCTTATTTTACTTTGACATTTTTTCCCTTTGCCTTCGACAGTGGGAATGCACTTTCTGGGCAAAAGGAGGTAACAGCCTCTTCTTCCCAAAAAGATTATTCTCATGTTGTGTGTTTGCTACCTAATCTTTGGTCTAGAGAAGGTTTGTACTGCATAACTGACACCCAAAATACTCCTTTTCATCACCAGGTCTGACATGTGTGTATTCTCCAAAATGCTGTGCTCCGTGTTTTCGTACAAAGCACTGTGGGTGTCATTTACATAAGTCAAATCCGCTATGCTCTACAAGTGCATTGAAAAAGTTCCCCGGAAAGAAAATTGGAGTGCAAAGTGGATTTGCCTTTAGTAAATAACACCCATTGCCCCCCATATCCTTTTCATTTTACATACATAATGCATTGTGTTTTTTAAATAAGGAAGCCACACATTTAGAAAAATAAAAGTTTACTAGGAAAACATTCCAAGTGCGTTTACAATCTTCACGCCAAAACTGACAACATCTTGGTTATTTACAACATTGTTTACAAACATTCCGCAATTGGTAAAACCAGGCATGGAGCAAAACAGAACCTAGGAACTTGGAAAGTTCAACTTTGTAAAGTGAAGACAAGATCAGACATGACTATATGTTCAAAGTGTGTTTGATCTTGCCTTCATCACATGGGGGGGTCACCCCCGAAAAGTGGAAATTTGGAACATGCACACAATTTGGGACTGAAAATGGTCATTAGATGGTAAAACACATGCCTAGAAGCTTCAAAAGTGCCATTTTCCATCATGGGGATGAATGGACGTTTTTTGGGGGTGCAACCCCTTCACCACAAGCACTTTCGTAGTTCGTAAAGTGTTTGCACCCCAAAAAAACGTTGCCATTCATCCACCATGGTGGGAGCTAGCACATGTGGACACAATGTGTGCATGTTCCAAATTTCAGACAGTTTTTAAGTTGCAAATGTGTTCTGAAGCTGGCACAAATGTGTGTTAATTACTTGGTGCGTTTTCATATTTTTCCTAAAATATCAATGATGTTCTTCAATTTTTGTTGAACATCATTGATGTTTTGCTTTATGTAATCTAGATCTCTATTGCAGACCATTATCTCTCCGATGAGTACGTGGGCACTCTCTGTGGTAAAGTGCGATTTTTCTTCCACAACATCCACGTCACCTAAAAACCACAAACAAACAAAAATGGGGTGTTGGAAATGAGGCAGCCATACATGGATTAGCTTACCAGTAGCTGTGTTCTCCCACACTCACCTGTTGTGGTGACAATTTCTCCAAGTTCGATGATCTCTCCTTCCTCCTCCTCCTCCTCCTCTGCTTCTGCTCTTTCCCCTTTTTTGGTAGGTGTTGGTTTGGGGGTTTCCTCAGACGGCCCAAGTTTTCGCTCCCCTATGAGAATGTCCAAAAGGAAGATTTAGCAACACAAGCTATTGAGGGCAGAAATAGGAAATGACAAACATTGCTTGAAAGTGACGGACACTATTTTAGTTTGGCCAGTTACAAATGTCAACTACATGAATGAAGTCACTTTGTAAAGGTGCTAAACTGACTAGCTTTTTGGTAGAAGTTTGTGTGATGGAGACCCCCCTCTAGTATCCACTGGAGCACATGTGTGGAAAAGCATAATAAAAAGGGGGTTTGGGTGTCCAGCACTAGTGCTCTAGAGTCCAGATGGGTAAACAGCTACTGAGTGACCTCTCCTTTACATTGAATAAATTGGCTTTACATTCTTGATGACATTTCTAGTGAGAACAAACTTCCTTTCCCCAAAAAACACCAAACATCATATTATAAGTGGCCGAACGATCGAGGTTGCGTACGATCGAATGCACACACACACGACCATGACAGTGGCAGAAAGATCGAGGCTGAGTACGATCGAATGCACAGACGAACCTGAAAGTGGCCATTTTGGAATGTACAACTTGGTAAAAATCAAAACACAATGGAGCAGTATGCAAGCAAGAAATCAAACACAAAACACAACTACTTACTTTTTTGAAGAATTCTCTTGATCTTTCTGTACTGATCGGCCTCCCTCAGTTTCAGGTCTGACCAGCGTTTCCTGAGTTGCTCCTTGGATCGTTGTACCCCAAAATTATTGTACAGCCTTCTCACAACTTTAGACATGATCTTGGCCTTGCGGACATTGGGGTTGAGGTAAGGCCCATACTTCCCATCATAGTCGCTCCTCTTTAATATGTCCACCATCTCCAACATTTCTCCAAATGACATATTGGAGGCCTTGAATTTCAGGTTCCGGGATCGGGACGTTTCTGCCTCCGGACTTTCCTCGTCCTCCTCCTCGTTGGTGGGATATTTGTGGCGCACCTGCTGTGTCCCCGCCATGTGCTCTCCCCACTACGCCGTAAAGAGAAGGGGTGGGGAATAGACGAGAAAGATCGTCAGGGGCGGGCGGAGTTTGAAGCATGCGCAGTGTATATAAAACGTCACACGCCTGTGTCGTAGCCACGATCTGGGAGACGAGGGGAGAGAAAACTCACACGAGACGATCGCTACAAACGAAGGTACAATTTAACGTTGGTACATAACTAGCCTAGACTGATTTGAACTTGAGGCTTCTTTATGGAGAAGATTAGGAGAGTTTAGCCTGACATAATTTATAGGGTTTGGTGTGTTGTTGTGTCTTGCAGAGATTGATATGAAGGGATTCAACGACATGAGTTTTCTCCCCCTCTTCATTGCCAAATACAGGGATTTTCCCATATTGTGGCAGGGTATACACCCACATTACACCAACAAACCAAAGAGGCACGCAGCCCTGGAGGAACTTGTGGAATTTGTCAAGCCAAGGTTCCCCACGGCAACTGTTGATGATATTAGAAAGAAAATTGGCAGCCTGAGGAGTGCGTATATCAGGGAGAGGAAGAAGGTCGTGAAGTCTGAGGAAACTGCAACTTCAGCAGATGAGGTCTATGTCCCCAAGCTCTGGTACTATCAGAGTCTCCATTTTCTGAAGGACCAGGCTGATGTCACGGAGCCAACCTCAACTCCTCCTTCCACGCTTCCTTGCGCACAGCCCACCCCTGATGAGGCTTCCGAGGAGCAACCTGGGCCTTCCAGTCTGGAAGAGGTGGAGGAGCCAGCTTGTTCCAGGTATAGTAGTTTTGTTACCATTTATGGGAATAATGAATGATGTTCACTTAATTCAGGATCGCCAATTGCTTAGTTCCTAACGTGTTTGACATATCAACAGACAGTGGTGTGGGAGACATTTGGGGCCAGAATCTAAACTGCTGGGCTGAGAATTGTATGGTTTTCTATTTGTAAACATTTTGCACCAGTCACTAGATGAGAATTGTGTGTGTTTGATGAACAAATAACTGAAACTATGTCCCTTTTTCCTACACAGGAAGACCTCAGCCAGGAGGTGGCTGTGGAAGGTGGCAGTCAGGAGGAGGCAGGGGTTAGTGGCAGCCACCAGCTGGGTAGTGGCAGCCAAGAGGGGGCTAGGCCTCGGAGCCTGACTGACACCCAAACCCCTCCCCTCCGCCCTCCGTACAAAAGGGCGAGAAGGGGGGGTTATGCGGCACAGTCAGCGCTCCGGATGATCAGAGAGGCTTCAGACTCCCTACATGCCACACCCGCGACGAGGAGACCTTTGGCTTGGTGGTTGTCACAAAAATGATGGGTATGGAGGTGGGGCAACGCAACATGTGTGAGGGGCTCATCCTCCATGTCCTAAATAAGGGTAGGGCTGGGGAGATGACCCCAGTCACACATGTTTGCCATAGTTACCATGCTCCGCCTCCTCCTCCTCCTCCTCCTCCTTCTGCCACCCCACCAGCACGACAGCCACAGCGTGGAAGGAAGCGTGGAAGGAAGACCTGAGAGTGACGACCTGCAATCAGTCTGGTGTGAGAGAAGATGGAGCCTCTTGTAGTACCAGAGCCTGGGGACCTAGATGATCTGCTGCAGTTCCGGATACTTTGGACTTCACGACCAGATTGCACTCCCCTTAATATACGTACTCCTCAGGCCCCCAATTTTCTATCAGATCCTAAATAAGGGTAGGGCTGGGGAGATGACAGTTACCATGCTCCGCCTCCTCCTCCTCCTCCTCCTCCTTCTGCCACCCACACAGCATAATATGTACTAAATGTGTCAGCAATTTGTTGTGGCTTGAGGAGTTTTTTTTATTTGGAGTGTGTGGGTGGTGAATGTTTTTAAAGGGTAAAATTTTGGTTTTGGATCCAAAAAAAAAAAAAAAAAACATTCAAATATGTAATCCTTTGACTCTTAGGGACATGGCTTTACCGGCTTTATTGCTTGTGGTGTAAGAGGTAGCTTTAAAAATTTTGTATGATTTTTTCATATTTTTCTAGGAGGAGGGACCTCAATTCGTGACGTAGGTTGAAGATTTTTGCCTGAAGTTCAGGGGAAGGGTGTGTTTTGTTTAGAGATTCAGTCGTGGCTATGTCGGTCGTCAGGTCATCTAGCTTTTTAGACCTATTTTTTTTGTCTCTGGCACCCATTTGTAGGAAAACACCTCTTATCACTGCCTTATGGGCGTTCCACATCACCAGCGGGTCAGACACCGAGTCCTGGTTGTAAGAGAAGAATTCTTCTAAACTTTGGGCGATGGGGGTTCGATAGCATGGGGTATTGAGAAGGTAATTGTTTACCCTCCAGATATATGTGGCTGATTGGGGCATTGCCCCAGATATCGTGATGCTGACAGGGGCATGGTCTGACCAGGTGGTGGTGTGGATAGTAGATTGTGATACAGATTGCAGCAATCTTTTATCTGCTAAAAAGAGGTCTATTCGTGAGTAGGGGTTGTGACGCGGCGAGAGGAAAGTAAAATCTCTCTCGCTCGCATGACAACACCTCCAGACATCATACAATTCGTTATTGGTGATAAACTTGTCCAAAGGGGACGCATGACGTTTAGTGCTAGCAGTAGAGTCAAGAGAGTTATTTGGTACCAGGTTAAAGTCACCACATATTAGTAAATGGCCTTTTTGCAATTTGCGTGCTACACGGAGCGTCTTCCTGAGAAATGGCATTTGGCTCACGTTAGGAGCGTATATGGAGACTAAGGTGTACTGAACATTGTTCATGGAGCAAATCAATATGACGAAGTGGCCTTCAGGGTCCAGTACGCTGTGGAGCAGCTGAAAGGACACAGTATCTTTGATAGCAATCATCACTCCCCTTTGTTTTTTATGGTAAGAGGATTGGTAGATGTGGGGAAAGTGCCTATTTATACACTTGGGAGTTGCATCAGCAGCAAAGTGGGTTTCTTGTATGCAAAGTACATCGCAGTTCTGAGAGAGTGCAGTCTTCCAAAGAGATGCCCGTTTAGCTGGGTGTTTGAGACCCTTTGCGTTGAGGGAGAGGATTGTGATACTCATATTGGGTGTAGTAATGGTGGGTGTAGGCGTAGAGATCACTTACAGTTTGTCGCTCTGCTTCCGGTGACCAAATACCTTAGCGATGTTGGATGAGAAGGTCAATGGACACAGTTGAAGTAATCCGCCGGATTGAAGACAGTCGAGTGGAGGGTTGGTGTGTGGGTTGCAGCGTCAACAGTTCAGGTGATGCTGGACGAGAAGGTTGGGTGAGTGATGAAGAGTTCAGCTCTAGTGGAGCAGTAGGGTTCTGCTAGGAAAGAACACAAGTTAATGTAATAAAACAATTAATAACTGCGATGTGTTTGTCCGCTAACGTGGAGTAGAAATATAGCGCCTCAATAGAGAGAAAAATGAGCAAGGGGAGGGGGGAGAAAAAGAGAGAAAAAAAAAAAAAAAAACAGAAACTTGAGTTCAGTTACTGGTAACTGACAGCCAGGTAGGTCAGTGTGGGGTGTCCCAACTGATCGACTGGCTAGAGTGTGGGGAAAAGTTTGGCAAGCAGATGACAGTGGCCAAGCCTCAGATCCGAAGAAGAAGGGGTTCGGCTTATTGTGAGGTTGTTGTGGATTAAGAGTGGGTTCGGAAACTCATCTGTTCCCAATTTATGCTGGAGATGTAGACAGGCAGTAGGTACCCATATTCATATCTTTTGGGAATGCCCTATTCTTGACCCCTACTGGACTGAAGTTCACAAGATGTTACAATCGCTCCTTTCCAGTACGATACGGAGAACCCCTATACACTTTCTGCTAGGCCTTCCTTTCCCGGGAATCCCCAGACCATTACAAAAACTCGGATCTTTTATACTACTGGCAGCAAAGAGAGCCATCCCTAGACAATGGCTATCTCCCTCCCCACCCACTCTCCACCACCTCCTTACGATAACCACAGAAATACGCAGAATGGAACATATGACTGCAATGATCGATGATAAACTACCCTTGTTTGATAAGATCTGGAAGAATTGGGATGACTCAATATACTCCCTTGACTCGGACACCCCCCCCCCCCCCCCTAATACCCACTAGCGCCAAATTCTGGACAGCCTGTCCCTCATAAATACATTATTTACACTCTACTCAACCACTTTAATTTACGCGATAATAGGTAAATGTAATGGACATCCTACTTAAATGATCCACCTTTGGAAGCAGCGAACATTAAACCTTACATTTGCCGTTGAGGACTCTTAGATATACTTTTATGCCACCTGTTTTGTTTATGTTTCTCTTTGTGGCCTTGTTCTATTCCTTACATCCTCTTATTGTACCACCCGAAGTTAAAACGCCATATCCTATGTAAAATGTGATATACTACTCTGTAACTGTTGTATTATTATAAATAAACAATTTAAAAAAAAAGAGTGGGTTCGGGGATAATACCCCAAGAGTGCAGTAATTTCATGCCGCCTTTCAATGTTGAAATGGTGTGAGGTATATCATTATAGGTAACCAGGATTGTAGCAGGGTGGCGTCATTTGTATACTATCTTGTGGTTGTTGAGAGCCTTGGTGACTGATTTAAGTTGCCTCCGCATTTGGAGGGTGTACTGGGACAGGTCAGCATACAGTTGGATGTCTGAGTAAGGCGGGGGTAAAGGTGACATTTCTCTGGCTTTTAGAAGAATTTGCTCCTTGGCCTGGTAGAAGTGAACCCTCAGAAGTACGTCCCTGGGTATCTCCGCTTCTAGATGGCGGGGTTTGGGCAGGCGGTGGATCCTATCGATGGTAAGCTCAATTGGAGAAAGGTCAGGGAGCATGCTGGAAAACATGGTGCTGGCATATTCATGGAGTTCTTTGGGTTGTACAGATTCAGGGATACCCCTAATTTTTATATTGTTTCGTCTGGAGCGGTCCTTCGCTTTTACCCAGAGAGAGTCCTCATTCTGCTCAGCATAGGCATCAACAAGATCATTGATGGTATCTGTGCAATCCTTCATTTTGTGTTCCATAAACACTACTCTGTTGTCAATGTGTTTCAACTCCAGGGAAAATTGATTGATCAGGGTAGTGAATTTAGACATGAGGGAGGATTTCAGGGACAAGAGCATATCTTTCATAGTGGTGTCTAACACTGGTTGACCCGTTGTGGGAAATTGGGCAATGGATGATTGTAGTGAAGTGATGGTAGACATGTCAGGTAATGCTGTACTCACTGCGCCTGGGGCCTGTTGTTGCATATTGAAGCTTCATCCTGGATTTCGCTGGGCTGTGCACATCAGGGGTAGTAGGAGACAAGGAAGGGGATATGGATGGCCCCATTCCAGGGTGTCTTAGCAGTGGATGGTGTCCAGGCCTAGCAGGGTATCCTAGGGCCTGGTGTTCTGTGTCGCCGGCGGCGCCATCTTGGGCCTTGCTGTGCTGACGGCGCGGCTGGAATGAGAAGGATTCCAGTCGCTTCGGTCCCTTCTCCTGGTTCCGCTTGCGGGACATTATGGTCTGCGGGTTGCGGGGGGTCCCCGGTGAATGTGGGGAGCCGGGTAGTGTCACTGTGTGGCCCGATTGTAGCTTCCCGGCCGGTCTGGATGGCGGAGCTCACTGCTCAGGCGTCCATTCAAGTCTGCGCGCAAGCCACGCCCACCGCAGTGGTATTTTTGATTGCCGCTAGCATTAGGCAGCTTGTGACGTAATTTGTTGGTGACCTTTGAGGCTGCATGGCTTGAGTTGGTGGGAATTGTGTTTGTTGCTGCTCTCTGCTGATTGGTCGGCATGACCTTTCCTATTCTATTTCCTTTTTGTGATATGGGCTTGATCGGCCAGTCCATCAGAATGGGGGAGGTAGGTGTACTTAAGGTATACGGGTATCAGCTATTTCAGACGGATTACATGATCCATCTCACACACAGTATTTTCATTTTTTGTGTCCAGTGTGATTCTTATATAACTGCTGTGATTCAAATGTATAATGCATGCAGTATGTAGGTGATTTCTATTACTATTGCCCCCGTCCATTTGGTTTGAGCCGGAGGTGTATACTTCCTGTCATGAGCTAAGAGGGCGGGGCTATTAAGAGTCACGGGTCTATAAATATTACTGGCAATGTGAGGAAGCTAGAGATATGCCCCAGTAGAAGACCTTATTGTGTCAAAAAGCGTCAAACCAGCTATCTCGTGTTTCTCACATTGCTAATCCTTTTATATTAATCATTCTTCAGATTTTATTGTCACATGTATAATGTGAATACATTTTAGCTACTTTTTTTGACCTGCACCTTTGGAGTCGCTTCCGTTTTTGTATCTCTTTCCCTGTTTTGCCTTTGGGATTCCATTGAGTGGATCGTTTGGGAGTCCCTGACTTGGTTGCATGCTGTCCATCGGTTGTGCTGTCCTTTTCGCTCTGTTGCCTGGTTCCTGCTTGCCTGATTCTGTATCCTGATTTCTGATTCGGTATCCTCCAGCGCAAATGGTAGTGCGCACAAGCCTGCATGATACAATGATGTACGGCAGTTGTATCCAACCTTTGTGGTAAGAGTATTCAATCTCTCTAAACCATCTGTCAAGTTGTATAAGACACCTCTGTCCTGCTTTTTCATGCTCTAGAATTGTCTATGGAGACCCGCGGACACCAGTGCCTCATCTGATTTATTTGGACGTTTTATCACTTATTTGTTTCCTATTTATTTTGGGTTCACCCCCATTCATTTAGTCCCCACTCTGACTTTTTTTGAGTCATCTCCATTGCACGTCACATGTGTTATATATTTTGTGCAATTCACTATATTATATTGTGTGTACTTGTATTTAGTTTGTCATAACAGAGATACCTCAAAATATCATATTTTGCTATTCTGGTTTTAAGTCTGGTGAAGTCAGCAAATACTAAAAAAGAACACTTCCCCCTCCCTTTAGAATTAGGTGACCAATTTATATAACCCCTTGAAAAACTGGGCTGCCACAAACAATGTCTCAGGTTGTCTCAGAGTGAAGCCACAAAAACTTTTAATTCAAGGGAAATCCGAGTAAATAAACCCATTGTATCAGAAAGACCAGATATCCCAAAAGTCAACTTCAATATGGACTCAGATGCCAATAGGACAATGACTAGGAGACGAAAGGGAAGATTTCTTCCGACTGGACAAACAATGAGAGTAAACATGGAATTGTTTTCCCCGAATGTTCAAAGTTCATTTGAGACACTGTGAGAAAGCATTGAAAAGAAAAAAGAACCCTATGTACAATTTGTTTTTGTTTTTTATATATATATGATCATGAATACCCATATATTAGAAGTAGGGTTATGGTATTTTTACTATAGTACAAATGGAAAATTGTGTTTAACCACTTCAGCCCCGGACCAATTTGCAGCTAAAGGACCAGGCCCCTTTTTGCAATTCGGCACTGCGTCGCTTTAACTAACAATTGCGCGGTCATGCGACGTGGCTCCAAAACAAAATTGGCGTCCTTTTTTTCCCACAAATAGAGCTTTCTTTTGGTGGTATTTGATCGCCCCTGCGGTTTTTATTTTTTGCGCTATAAACATACACAATAAAAAAATTATTTTTTACTTTAAGTAACCATTGTAAATATAAAGACAAGCTGGGACCGCATACATATGAAAACATACATATTACAGAGGTTGAAATCGGAAACACGTCATTGTTCATATAAACATCAATTTTCTTCTGTGATTCTAAGTGATCACATAAAAATCATTGACTATATTACGCACCAATTATTAGAAATCCACAAGCCATATAGACCAATATTCACATCCCCAAAATATAAACACTCATTAAATAAAAATATATCCTTCTTGTTTTTTTTTTTTTCAACAAAGTAAGTTAAATATACAATTGTTATCCTCAGACGCCCCCCAGTGGCTGAAGGTAATATTACCTTTGGTGCTTGGCCGATCGTAAACATGTCCCTAACCAATGGAGAGTAAGCCGAACCTTCTGGGCTGAGCTCATGATAAATTTATAGATCTATTGTCCCAGAATGATATAAAGGTTGGGAAAGCCCTAAGGAGAGGATCACAGACCCCACACCAGGCACACCCCCGACATCAAGAAGTCTGCTGATATTTGACCATTCTCCATCTTGTTGGGCTTTATGACTGAAACCATTCGATGTGCATAGATTTTGGCGGACATCTTCCCTTTAAGCTGATTGGTAAGATCCAGACCACACAAATGCTATTTTTATTTCCACTCTTGAAATCATAGGAATCATATTTTACAGGTTATGTATTGATGTTTATTGACTGTCGGGGGTGTATTATTATAACCAGGTTGTAGGGAATTCTATCAAATGTTTAAATCAATTTAGATTTCTGTGTCCCCAGGGAAAGTTTTATTGCTCCATGCGATTAGTGTAACTCTGTTGGTTTAATAATTAATTCAAATTGGCAATATCGTTCTGCTGACTCTGGGAGATATACTTTGAATTTCTTCCGGCCGGAGAAGTTTAGAGGGTTACTCCCCTGAGCGACAAGGGATATTGCGTTCCTGAATATAAAGGGTAAATTACCACATATTATTTTTCCCACAGACCAATCTTTACCCCATGAGTAATTATATCAGTTTTCCTGGGTAAAAACAAATACAATTTTGAAGATGTTTTTGTAATGTATGTATGAAATCTCAATCACCAGAAAATTTAGTTCTGTATCAAATTGTATGAATATACTCGCTAATTAATAAAATAAAATTTACTTTACTTATTGATTGTGTGAGGAGATATTGTATACTTTGGTAAGAAAACCCCATAAATTAACTAACTCAGGAAAGGATTGTGGTATGCACTGACAGTTAGAGAAAAATTTATAAAATTACCGTAAGGTTGGAGGCACTGAAAATAAAAAGCTGAGATCTTCATTAAGATCCCATACCACAATCATAACATAAAATTGGCAGGCACTGCTGAGATATTTTGTAAGAGGGAATCTTGCCATATTACAGAACATACTGGTGATTGTGTTTGCATATACATTGTGAAAAATATCGGTTGTATATAAACATGGATCATAGTGATAATGAACATTGTTCATCCAGAGACAGCCAGGATGATAAAACCACCCCAGCAGTAGCCACCCCAAGCCAGATAAAAGACTACTGTGTCACGGGAAAACTTAGGTAGGTTCCTTGACTATGGTGTAACCGACCATATTCGCAAAAGATTAGATAAGAAAGAAAACTTAGAGGAATTTGTTAAAAAGGAGAGAGAACAGGCCCAGAGGTTAAGTGATGATATTTATACTGAAGATGGCCGGGTGTTCCAAATGATTGCTGATTTCGCTGGCACAAAAGACACAAAAAGCCAAGACAGAATCATATTACAGTCTTGGCCGAGTCTGTGGTTTTTAGTTAATACATCCGCAGAAATAATTCCAGGCTTAAAAAAAGAATTGTTCACCACTCGCACCGAAGTAAAAGATAAAGAAGAAAAAATAGAATCCCTATTAATAAAAAACCAACAGGGTGAGAGTAGACTCAGATAATCTAAAGAGAGTCAGGAAGAGCTGGAGGTCCGGCTCCATGATGCCTTGCACCAAATTAAAGAACTACAAGGGAAATATCATAAATGTAAACAAGACTATGCTGACAGAGATAAAGAAAAGGAGGCAGAAATTGAGAAACTTAGATCTGAGAAGAAAGCAATAGAGGGACAGATAGAAAGATTAATGAAACAGGTAGACCGTAAATCCATGAGCCAAAGTCATCTAGAGGAACAGGAAATGGAAACATGGAAATCTCCATATTTCCGGGGGACACAGGTAAATTACAAAGAGACAGATTCAGAAGACAGGTCACCCCCTAAGCTGCACAGATATTCCCCAGAATGTACAGATGAGGAAGTTGAAAAAAATTCAAATAGACATTAAAGGAAGACTAGGACCCCAATAAAAAAATATGACACCCCCAAGGTGATAAAATTTATAAAATAAACTGTTCCTGTTTTCTCAAAGAAGGGTTCCCAAACCATTACTGACCATATAGGAACCTACGAGCGTACCCTGGAAATCTTAAACATTCAGGACGATCGTACCAAAATGTAATTATTGCCATGGATATTCGAAGAAAAGTACAAACAATTCTTTAATTCATTGCAGGATCTATACGGTCAGTCATGGAAAGAAATCAAACATAGGTGTCAAATGGAGTTTGGGCCCTACAAAACTGTTAAAGCCGCCAAAACCCTGGCCTACAATTTAAAATGTTGCCATAATCAGAGTCCCACAGAATTCCTAGCTGTACTGAGAAGCGCATATTTCCTAGCGGAAAAGGATCCCAATCCGAATCAGACAGAATTCATGACTCTATTTTTTGAAGCACTACCTGCATATATCAAATTAGGACTAGCAAGGGATTTGAAGAAAGGACGTTCCCTGGATTGGTTAGTCAGGGAAAGTGATCACCTGTACTCAATCCAGCAGTCCAGTGAAGGTGGGCTAAAAAGGGAAACCAAACCCAACCTTAAAACCATAGCAGCCACTACCGTGAACCCCCAACTTAATGAGCTACAGACAGAGAGGAAATCATACGCTGAGGTAGTCCAGAATGGGAAACCCATGGGGTCTCCCGGAGCTCCACACCAGTCACCGCAGATGATAGAGGATAGACAAAGGTTGCCAGGGTACGGTAGTGAGGGTGAAAGGGACCTCAGGTACAGAAATAGCCAGAGGGGATATCTACAGGGATCCCCTCACAACCAACAATCAAATTGGAATCAAGATCCCACTGCCACTAGGTACCCCTACTATAATAGGAACCCCAACTTTGTCAGACACCAAAATTTTAACAGAAACCCAAATTTTCAAGGGTACCCACGCTATAATAGGAATACAAACTTTCACGGCCACTCTGGTTACTACAGAGACCCAAATGTTATAAGAGATCCAAACTCTAACGCGAATCCTGATAATCGCAGGACACCTCCTAATCAGGAACAGGTCAATCACCCCAGGGCTAGGGTAACTCCTCCAATTTCCCAAAATCAAAGGGAACCACAGGAACCCCCAAGAGAAGGGCCACAGCACCAAGACCCGAGAAGTGGTGATGAATCTGATGCATCATTACAGTCACGCCCTGAACGCAACCGGGTCAGACGAGACCGGGAAAATCATCAAGATACCCTGGGCCGGCGAATCGAGCAGGTAGAGGCACAAATTAATCAGATGTGCGAACAAATGACACACTTGATCAATTACCAATCTACCAACCCATCTTTTTTAGGGGCCACTCCTGTGGCCAACACAGGGCCACAGAATGTTTAGAACCCCAGACAATCCTACTGCAAGGAACAACCCTGGGTGCGATGGCAGGAGACACACAACACACCCCTGACATGCCCCTAAAAAGGGGGAAGCAGGGTGGGATTGTTAATTCTGCCCCCATTTTTCAGTATCCTTTCAACCCTTCTAATGTAAATGAGCCACTGAGAACCATTATAAGTAACCAATCGGGCGGGATGCCTTCCACTCCATGTGCATCCATCTCAAGTAGACCCCGCAGACCATCCCGCAGAAATCATATACACAGAGAAGCTGTGACATGCGGTGAGACAAATGCCAAATGCAAATTGTTGGAAAACCCACAGATCTTCAACCATGCTAATTTCATGTGTGAGTTGACTGAATCTGATATTTCACAACTGTAAAGGTACATGAGGCCGGTGATCATCCCATTTCAGGGTTAATTGACACAGGATCCCAAGCTACCATCCTGGCGCAGGAACAATTTAATGGTAATAAAATCAATGCCCAGCAAACCAAAACTTAGGAGCTTTGATTTCTCACTAATCGGTGTGGGGGGAGAACCACTGCAAGTCATGGGTACTGCATGGCTTGAACTTAAATTAGGTAATCAGGAAATCAGGCACCCCGTTATCATTGCAGATCTCCCAAACCATCACATGATCATTGGAATGGATCTCCTTAAGAGGCTTAACACAATTGTCGATTGCGTGAATCAAGTGATGTGGTCACAGGTCAACTCCCCGATTAAATTTGAAAGGCTTCAAATTCCCCATTCCCGGCGACACTGCCACCTGGTGGAAGAAAGGCCCGGTTCTCTAGAAATCCATTTCAGGAATAGTCAGTTCCCCGATGTCACGGTCATTCAACCTGACAATCAAGGCCTGGAAGTAGGAAACGAGGAACATATTTTTAGAATTCCCCGAGATAAAATAAAAGAAATCTCCCTCCAGGATAATGTACTGACCATATCCTTCCACCAAAAAGATAAAATTTGGAAAGGGGGAAATCACGCCCAGTTCCTGACAGAAATAGAAAGGGTTAATAATGACCTCTTTATACCTATCCGGATAAATGGTTTTAATAGGTCAAAATACGCCAAAATTGATCTAAAACAAGAACATAGCTTTGTGAGCCATGGCCTTGTTAGTCACCTTTGTGATAGAGAAATGATACGCTTCCCCACTCCTCAGAGGCATTGGATGACAGATACAATCAATGACTCTGAGGACCATGACTCAGTCGCTAAATGCCTCCTAGATATCACTATAGGTAATAAGACAACCACTCACGTGTTCATAGTGCTGGATACTCCACGATCCCAAATATACCTCGGCAACGATCTATTGCATTGTTTTGCCGCCCAAATTGACCTGATAAACGACTGCATATGGAATCGACTAAAGGGGGACCCAGAGGGATACCAGGATATGACTTCAGCTCTGAAGTTCCAGCAACAGATGCCCTACGCTGTTGAGATTCAGGTAGCTCGAGAAATTATCATCCCCAGGGACATTAAAAATGTCCTACTCCCCATCAACGTAAAAAAGGGACAAAAACTGAAGGGACCAGATGCATTAATCTGTCTGTCCCAGAGAATACAAGAAGAGGGAATAAAAATTACCCACACACCCTTGATAAATACGCATCAGTCAATGATGTCCGTCTACATACACAATCTCTCAAATCAGGACCTTCACCTACCCAAGGGCACCCTTATCGGCCTGGCGGTAGAGACGGGGTATCACACATTCGGGGTCACCAACCAAGTGATTGGGCTCATACCGGATGAATATTTATCCGATGAGAAATTAATTGAACAATCATTCAGTTCTACCCCTGAGGGCATATTCACCATAGAATCCATTTACCCCTTCGATTCTAAGGATGGTACCTGTCGAATTGAAGAAACATCTCTTGTCTTTGAACAACCAATCAAAGAACAAGAGTACCCTAAAAGTCTTGATTGGGAGAAAAATACACCTCGCACACCAAATGACCTGACCACCAGACTTGAAGAGGCATATGAGATAGGGAAACCAGAAACATTTCCGGGATTCAAGGAGATAGTCGAAGAGATCATAGCCCTAGCTGATGCCTGCACCAATGATCTTGAACGACAATGGCTCTGTGAACTCCTTTTCGAATTCCAAGATATCTTCGCTCAGAATTCCTACGATTGTGGAAATACTGATCTCCACATCGCCAAAATCCAAACCGACCCTCGGGCCCCACCGGTATTTGTAAAACAGTATAGACTTCTGCTAGCCTCCTATGAGTCTCTATCGGAGATCATTAGGAAGTTACTCGAACAGGGTATAATTAAACCCATCCACAGTTCATACAACCACCCCATACTGGGAATCCTAAAACCCAACGGACAGTGGCGCCTATGCGCTGATCTCCGACAACTCAATAAGCGTGTCTACATGTCAGGATGGCCCGTACCATACATAGACCAATGCCTGGCCCAACTTCAGGGATCCCAGGTATTCTCGGCCCTTGACTGTGCCCAGGGGTATTGGACCATAAAAGTCAGCGAAGAAGATCAATATAAACTAGCATTCAGCTTTGGAAATCAGCAATACTGCTGGGTGCGCATGCCATTCGGTTATATCAATTCTGGCCATGAATTTGCAGTCTTCATGCACAAGGCCATGCCTGATGCCTCGGAGCGAGGAACATTGACATACGTCGATGACATCCTCATTAAAAGTACCGACATGACCAAACACTTCATAGAACTCCGACACATTTTGGGCCAGCTAAGGGTGGCCGGAGTGAAATTATCCCTTCAGAAAGCACAATGGTGCCGCACCCGAGTTAACTTCTTAGGCCATGAAGTCACCTCTGAAGGGTTAAACCCCCAAAAGAAGAAGGTTGAGGCAGTGTTTAATTGTAAGGTCCCTACTAATCTTAAAGAATTGGGATCATTTCTAGGACTGGTGAACTATTCGCGCAAGTTCATCGACAATTACGCAGAGATTAGCAAACCATTACTTCACCTGCTGAAGAAAGAGACCGAGTGGTCATGGGGCCAGGAACAAACAGACGCTATGAAGGAACTGAAGATAAGACTCACCTAAGCCCCCTGCCTTGCGTATCCAGAAGGAGGTAAACCTTTTTTCCTTGAGACAGGATACACACAGGTAAGTATGAGTTCCGTTCTTTATCAGAAACAAGAAAATGTCAATAGAATTATTGCTTATGCCAGCAAATCCTTGTCCTCTGTCGAGATTAAATTTTCTTACTGCGAAAAAGCTTTATTATCCACTGTCTGGGCATTACAGAATTTCCGCAGTTACATTCAAGGTGAAAGAATTATTGTTGAGACCGCACATCAACCTTTACAATATTTACAGAGTGAACGTATCAGGGACGGAAATGTGTCAAATAGCCGCATCACTGCCTGGACTCTGTCCCTACAGGGGTGGCCTCTGGAAATTCGATATAAACAGAGCAAAAAAAGTCCAGTGGCCCAGGGCCTTGCTCAGCTGCACGATTGCTCTGCCCCTGATCCCTGCACAGGGACCCCAGACCCTGACTTTTTGGAAGAACAAATGTTGTCCCCTTACAAGGTTTATGATGATAAACATTGTAAACAATTGCCATGCGTTTTTGTAGATGGCTGTGCCTATCATCACAAGGACAAGGACCAACTCCTACTAGTGGCTGGTATCGGGATCGTATGGACCCAAGGTGTAGCCCCAATATCTGTGGGATACAAACTTGGGCCGAGAAGCAGCCAAGTTGCTGAACTCGCTGCCATCCTAAAAGCCGTTAAGATGGCCATAAGTTATCACATCAAAGAATTTGCTATCATCACCGATTCAAATTATGTAAGAAATAGTTTTGTTGAATACCTCACCCGATGGAAACGGAACAACATGGTAAAGAGTAACCATAAACCCGTAAAACATGGTAAGTTGTTTCGTCAGATCGACCACTTGGTAAGGGAACACGAGATCACACTGTATTTTAAGAAACCAAAGGCCACTCCAAAGGTCCTAGGTGAAGAGAAGGTAGGGAACAATCAGGCTAATACCCTAGCCAAAGAAGGAGCCCTAACAGGTGAGTTGCTAGATATAGATCATCTGTTAGGTCAGTACAGTCGGAGGCCATTACTAGGCAACAAGCTAGGATGACTGATAAATCAAATGTATTGCAATGGTGTCATGAAAACCCCAGTGAAGATTTAATTACAGCCCAAAAAGAAGACCCAATAATTGGCTTGTTTTATAAACACTTAGAATGTCCAAACCAGGATCCCCTTAGTCGAGAAGGGGGCCCTCAGATCCCGGCCCCCCACCCTATGTGAATGAGTATGGGGTACGATGTACCCCTACCCATTCACCTAAGGTGTAAAATGTAAAGTAAAAAAACACACACACTTTTGAAAAAATATTTTATTGCACTGCTCCGGGGGTCTTCTTCCGTCTTGGGGGTCTTCTCGCCGGACTCCTCCGCCATTTACCTAGCTCTTTTACTGAGCGGAGAAGTCCGGCTACCTTCTTCGTCGTCGCCGCCGTCGTCTGGGGGTCTCGATCCGCCTTCGGGGGGTCTTCCGGGGTCTCTTCTGTTCTTGCGGCGGTCGTCGTTTTCCGCGCCGCTGGCGCCTCTTCTTCTTCTTCTTCCGATGTTGACCCGTCGCTCTCTCTGGCCGGAATGGCAGAGCCGCGCTGTGCTGGGACTTATATAGGGACATGGGGACAGGGTCACATGCTCATGACACATGGTGACCCCGCCCCCTTGTGATGTCACAGTCTCGGAGGATGCTGGGACTGTGACATCACAGGGGGCGGGGTCACCATGTGACATGAGCATGTGACCCTGTCCCCATGTCCCTATATAAGTCCCAGCACAGCGCGGCTCTGCCATTACGGCCAGAGAGAGCGACGGGTCAACATCGGAAGAAGAAGAAGAAGAAGAAGAAGAAGAAGAAGAGGCGCCGGCAGTGCGGAAAACGACGACCACCGCAAGAACAGAAGAGACCCCGGAAGACCCCGGAAGACCCCCCGAAGGCGGATCGAGACCCCCAGACGACGGCGGCGACGACGAAGAAGGTAGCCGGACTTCTCCGCTCGGTAAAAGAGCTAGGTAAATGGCGGAGGAGTCCGGCGAGAAGACCCCCAAGACGGAAGAAGACCCGGAGCAGTGCAATAAAATATTTTTTCAAAAGTGTGTGTGTTTTTTTACTTTACATTTTACACCTTAGGTGAATGGGTAGGGGTACATCGTACCCCATACTCATTCACATAGGGTGGGGGGCAGGGATATCAGGGCCCCCTTATAAAAGGGGGCTCCCAGATTCCGATAAGCCAGGATCCCCTTAGTCGAGAAAACTATCCTGGCAAGGAAGACTTACGTATATTACTGAAATCCAAATCCCAATTCACACTACATCAGGGGTTGTTGATCCGCACCTCCGAGGGGAGTATCCAACAATGGGTAGTTCCCCTCAAGTTCAGAGGTTTAATGCTACAGCATGCCCATGATGCTCCCACGTTTGGGCACCGCGGAGAACGGATCACCTATGAGATCCTACGGGATTATGCCTACTGGCCTCATATGTTGCGTGATGTGAAAGAATACTGCCAGGGATGTTTAATATGTCCTCAATTTCAACCGGCTTCACCCACCCATAGGGCACCACTTCAAAAAAGGGGGATATGCATGCCCTGGTCAGACCTTCAAATGGATTTCATTGGGCCTGTAACAAAATCTTCACGCGGGAATCAATATATGTTAACCGTAACATGTTTATTTACTAAATATGTTGAATGCATTCCCGCACCAAATAACAGCTCTGACACATGTGCCGCCCTTTTGATAAATCACATATTCTCACGCTTTGGCCTTCCACAGAGGATGGAATCTGATAGAGGTACTCATTTCACTAGTGAGGTAATGACAAATTGTGGAAAATATTGGGTGTAAAAAGGAAGTTACACATTGCCTACCGGCCCGCCTCCAGCGGTGGAGTGGAACGGTACAATCAAACCATTGTCAACATACTTAAAAAATTTGTAAAGGAAACAGGCAAGGACTGGGATGTGAAGCTTCCTTTAGTCCTGATGGCATTAAGGGCAACCCCGAATACAGTCACAAAAATGTCACCCTTTGAACTTATGACCGGAAGGCGGATGGTCCTACCCCAACATCTCCTGTACCGCACCACCGATCATAACTTAATCAATGCCACCACAACTCACCAATACATTGAAGATTTGCGGAAGCATTTACAATATGCTTTCTCATTTGCCCAAAGGAACACTGAAAGAGCCGCAACTAGTGCTAAAACATATTATGACCTCAATACCACTAAGAAGGAGTATGAGATCGGGGACAGGGTATATCTTTACAATTTCATGAGAAGCCAGGTAAAGGAACGGAAATTCCTACCGTCCTGGAGAGGTCCATTCAATATAGTGGACAAAATATCCCCGGTGGCATATAAACTACATATTCCACGAAATGATGAAATTAGCGAGAGATGGGTACACATCAATCAGTTACGTGCATGCCACCCTAAATCCCAATTACAAGTGCTGGAGGACTGACCCTCGACAACATATACCTTCAAGGTCAGTCAAGAGGGTTAACTCATCTGAGAAAAAATAAATAAAATAAATAAATAAATATACATATATATTTTTCACATTTCTATATGATTATTCAAACTGTCTATTTTTTTTTTCACAGTGTATACATCCAAGAAATGAAATCCCTGCCACAATCCAAACTCGAAATCAAAAATGATGGCGACCAGAAATACCCAAAACGGAACCCGACCATGAGACGGCCCCAGGAAACCACCACATGGAAAGTCCTTGGTATTCTGCTATGGATGTCCATACCAGGCCGGACCAGCCTAATCGCCCGACCAGGACCTTCCTCAGGAATATTAGTCCAAGAAGCCCCCGGATTTATCTTAACAGGCAAAAGGATTACCACACAAAAAGTATGTGTAAGCGTGGATCCAAAGACCTCTATAGAAAGACTTTTTAACCCACAGAGGATCCAATCCCCAGAGATTAAGGAATGGTACCCCATGCACCATAAAGCAGCAAAAACTCGGGTGGACGAGATACTGACCCAAGTTTGTAAGCCATTTGTCCCAGTAACCATTACACGCGAGAAGAGACCCAAGAGGTTCGTGGGGGTCCTGATAGCTGGACTCATATTCACCGTCCTTGGAGCTGTAGTGTCCACCACCATATCTGCTGCTAATACAGTCTCCGTAAAGACTCTTGCAATGGAAATTGAAAATTTACAAATGAATATTCAAGCCATCCACCATGAACTTGAAACACAAAAAACTGAGTTTACCGACTTCCGCACCATCATCAATGACACGGTGGTCACTGTCAACCTGCACTCAGAACTGATCACCCGGTCTATCGACCTCCATCAAAGTCATGAACTATTCAAAAGGGAACTACTATACATCCAAGAACCAATTCTATTCCACACACTAGCCTATCTAAACGAAATACAGAATGGAATGAACGATCTCTCCCACGGACACATTCCCCTTTATTTTGTGTCCACTGAGATGATAAAAACCCTACTCACCAGGGTCAATGGAGGCGAAGTCGAAGACTTTCAAGTCAACCTGGCTTTCGAAACAGGAAGTGCTATGCCACTATATATCAATCCAGAAGATCTTGAAGTATGTTTTTTGTTAGCCATACCCTTTGTCTCCTCTAAGAATATCTATCAGATGAAAACAATCCATAATGTCGGAACATGGAGGGACGATATCCACGTACAGATCAAAACCCCAGACCTGATTGCCTATCAGCCCTGGATGCCGGATTTATACGCTATACCCCTGTTGAAGGAATGCACGCGATTCAAGGACATCAACTTCCAATGTAACGGAAACCCATTCGTATATGACACAACCCACGCACTATGTGGCATGGAATATGAAAAACATGGTTCCGAACAATGCGAAGTACAAATGCGGAAAACTACAGATACATCAGAAGTCCAGGAAATACTCGTGAAAGACGAATGGCTGGTCAGCACTCCATTAAAAAACATGAGCATATTTTATGAAAAACAAATCATGAGCCGTGTCATAGCTCTACCTGCTACAGTATCTATTATCAAGGTCCCCGCCAACGCGAGGATCACAATCGGGAAAACCACATTGTATCCGATAGGAACCGAAATCTGGGAAGGGGAAGTTGAAAGTGTCGATGCCTTCCAACATCAGGACATCCCAATGAACCCAGACCTCAAATTCCTAATAGAACATAAGCCTAACCACACCCTCCAGATGTCTATAAAAAAGAACAATCTATCAATTGAAACTTTGGACTATTCCGAGAAAGACCATACCTTATTAGAGAGCAGATCATATTATCCAATGACAGATATAATGATTCTAACCTGTATCGGACTGTTAATATTATGGTTAGTGGTCCTCACCATCCAATTGACAAAAGTATCCAGAGAAACCCACGAACAACTACCAACGTTCTTAAGACTCATTAGCGGAGGTCACCAACAACTTTAATCTTTAATTCATTACACACCACGTTATCACCCTCTGATTTTCTCTAGGTTATGGAGTGAATTCCTGCTACGTCTCCAGGACATACCCGGAATTCAAAAGGGGGAGTTTGTCATAACAGAGATACCTCAAAATATTATATTTTGCTATTCTGGTTTTAAGTCTGGTGAAGTCAGCAAATACTAAAAAAGAACACTTCCCCCTCCCTTTAGAATTCGGTGACTAATTTATATAACCTTTTGAAAAACTGGGCTGCCACAAACAATGTCTCAGGTTGTCTCAGAGTGAAGCCACAAAAACTTTTAATTCAAGGGAAATCTGAGTAAATAAACCCATTGTATCAGAAAGACCAGATATCCCAAAAGTCAACTTCAATATGGACTCAGATGCCAATAGAACAATGACTAGGAGACGAAAGGGAAGATTTCTTCCGACTGGACAAACAATGAGAGTAAACATGGAATTGTTTTCCCCGAATGTTCAAAGTTCATTTGAGACACTGTGAGAAAGCATTGAAAAGAAAAAAGAACCCTATGTACAATTTTTTTTTTTTTATATATATATATGATCATGAATACCCATATATTAGAAGTAGGGTTATGGTATTTTTACTATAGTACAAATGGAACATTGTGTTTAAGTAAACATTGTAAATATAAAGACAAGCTGGGACCGCATACATACGAAAACATACATATTACAGAGGTGATCTCAAGACAATTAGGTTGAAATCGGAAACACGTCATTGTTCATATAAACATCAATTTTCTTGTG
The DNA here is from genome assembly GCA_028564925.1 of Lithobates sylvaticus. Taxonomy (NCBI): domain Eukaryota; kingdom Metazoa; phylum Chordata; class Amphibia; order Anura; family Ranidae; genus Lithobates; species Lithobates sylvaticus. The sequence goes on from CM053034.1 coordinate 126,785,653, forward strand.
TGATTCTAAGTGATCACATATAAATCATTGATTATATTACGCACCAATTACTAGAAATCCATGAGCCATATAGACCCATATTCACATCCCCAAAATATAAACACTCATTAAATAAAAATATATCCTTCTTGTTTTTTTTTCTTTTCAACAAAGTAAGTTAAATATACAATTGTTATCCTCAGACGCCCCCCAGTGGCTGAAGGTAATATTACCTTTGGTGCTTGGCCGATCGTAAACATGTCCCCAACCAATGGAGAGTAAGCCGAACCTTCTGGGCTGAGCTCATGATAAATTTATAGATCTATTGTCCCAGAATGATATAAAGGTTGGGAAAGCCCTTAGGAGAGGATCACAGACCACACACCAGGCACACCCCCGACATCAAGAAGTCTGCTGATATTTGACCATTCTCCATCTTGTTGGGCTTTATGACTGAAACCATTCGATGTGCATAGATTTTGGCGTACATCTTCCCTTTAAGCTGATTGGTAAGATCCAGACCACACAAATGCTATTTTTATTTCCACTCTTGAAATCATAGGAATCATATTTTAGAGGTTAGGTATTGATGTTTATTGACTGTCGGGGGTGTATTATTATAACCAGGTTGTAGGGAATTCTATCAAATGTTTCAATCAATTTAGATTTCTGTGTCCCCAGGGAAAGTTTTATTGCTCCATGCGATTGGTGTAACTCTGTTGGTTTAATAATTAATTCAAATTGGCAATATCGTTCTGCTGACTCTGGGAGATATACTTTGAATTTCTTCCGGCCGGAGAAGTTTAGAGGGTTACTCCCCTGAGCGACAAGGGATATTGCGTTCTTGAATATAAAGGGTAAATTACCACATATTATTTTTCCCACAGACCAATCTTTACCCCATGAGTAATTATATCAGTTTTCCTGGGTAAAAACAAATACAATTTTGAAGATGTTTTTGTAATGTATGTATGAAATCTCAATCACCAGAAAATTTAGTTCTGTATCAAATTGTATGAATATACTCGCTAATTAATAAAATCAAATTTACTTTATTTATTGATTGTGTGAGGAGATATTGTATACTTTGGTAAGAAAACCCCATAAATTAACTAACTCAGGAAAGGATTGTGGTATGCACTGACAGTTAGAGAACAATTTATAAAATTACCGTAAGGTTGGAGCACTGAAAATAAAAAGCTGAGATCTTCATTAAGATCCCATACCACAATCATAACAGTTTGGTATTCACCTTTATTACATTGTGTATACTTTAGCGCTACATTTTTAATAGCTGCTACCCGACCTAACCAGGGGACACAGAGAGGTCTCCAGTTGTCTAGAAGAGAGGTCAGATGAGTTAGCATGGGAAGATAGTTGGCTTGGTAGAGAGAAGCTGGGTTTCCAGTTAGTTTTATACCTAAATATGACAGAGAGGCGATAGACCAAATAAAGGGGAAATAGCTTTGCAAATGGACAAATTCATGGTGTGGGAGAGACACGTTGATAGCTCTAGATTTCGACTGATTAACTTCTAGGCCCGATATACTTGCGAATCTGTCTAAAATTTGGATAAGGTTTGGGAGGGTTGTGCGAGGAGAAGTTACAAAGAGGAGTGCATCATCTGCAAATAGGCAGATTTTATGGGAAGTGGATGCAATCTCTAGTCCTTTTATATCCAGATTTAACCTAATCAGGGTAGCCAGGGGCTCGATTGCCAGAGCAAAAATGAAGGGAGAAAGAGGGCATCCCTGTCTGGTCCCTCTTTCTATAAGGAAACTGTCCGAGCGGAATCCTGAATACTTAATATAGGCTTGTGGGTGATTATACAAAGAGTTACCCATTGTAAAAAATGTGGACCAAAGCCCCAACGTTTGAGAATATAATTTAGATAAGGCCAGGACACCGTGTCAAACGCCTTCCTAATATCAAGAGACAATAGGTGCATTGGTATGTTACGAGTTCTGGCTATATGCTGGAGTAATACAAGCACCCACCCCAACCCGTCTTATATTATCATTAGCTTGCCGTCGAGGCATGAAGCCCACCTGGTCTTTATTAATTAGTCTTCCAATAAGGGGATTAAGGTGTAGTGCCATGATTTTAGCTAGTAGTTTGATGTTCAGATTGAGTAGGGAGATGGGCCTGAAGTTGGACCATAGGGAATTGTCAGTGTTGGGTTTGGGTATCATAGCTATTATAGCTGTCAAGGTGTCTCGGCCAAAGGCATGACTTTGTAGTAAAGCGTTAAAGGAATTGCATAGAAGGGGGGCTAGGCTAGTAGCACATTTTTTAAAGTAAGTACAGGAGAGCCCGTCAGGGCCAGGCCTCTAGTGAGATTTAAGAGTTTTAATTGCTGCGATAACCTTTTCGGACAAGACGGGTTCTTCAAGGGACTCTTGGTCGGAGTCAGTCAAAGTGGGTAGGGGTATGTTGCAAAACAATGTTTCAGCGGAGGAATGGGAGAAGGAGGATTTAGCTTTATACAGGTCTTCTAATCGTTTTTGGAATTTGCTTAGTACCTTCTCGGGATTGCTGGTATAGGTATTTTTAGCAATACTAAGTCTAATGGGAATATGGTTCCGTTCTGGGGGCGCATGGCTAGAAAAGTATCTGGTTTGTTTGCTTTTGTGTATAGAGTGTGACTGGATCTGCACATGGCCTTATCGGCCAATTCAGCCAACAACAGGTCCAGTTCAACTTTAGACTTTTCCAGCTCTATTCTATGAGGCTCTGTTGGAGAAGCCTGAAACTGAAGAAAGCTCTGGTGAAATTTATGTAATTAGTGATGGACGAACTTCCGACGGGACGTTTCGCAAACGCGATCCGCGAACGTGCCCAAATGTTTGCGAACCGCAGGTTCGCGGCGGGCCCCATTGACTTTAATGGCAGGCGAACCTTAAAAACCTCCAGGTCATATTTTCAGCCACAAAATACTTACTAGCTGTGCACACATAGTCCCACAACATGTACACTGACATACCAGAAGTATTAAGTGAATCTGGGATCGACAACAACAAGCATTCTTTTTTTATCTGTGAAATTTTGTCAATTCAGGAGTGCATGAAGGCCATGGAGGAGAGGCAAGGTCAGGCCAGGCTATGAAGGGGGTGCAGGAGATGATCAGTGACACAGTCAGGGCAGCGTAGTCCTGTGCCAGTGTCCCAGTGTGCCAACCTGTGCTTGAGCCCCTGACCCCTCCCTCTGCCCGGCCCTTACCCCCACCTATGCAGGGCTCCACTGCGGTGGTCCGGAGGTGCCAGTCCAGTGCTGATCCTCAGCCATGGTGCTGGCACTGCCTGCTGATTGGCTTCTCCGCTGTTATCTCCCTCACTGACACCAGCACTGAGATAGAGAACACTGACACCAGCACCGAGATAGATAGCACTGAAACCAGCACTGACACCAGCACTGACACCAGCACTGACACCAGCACTGACACCAGCACCCAAAAAGAGAGCACTGACACAAGCACCGAGACAGAGAGCACGGACACCAGTACCGAGATAGTGAGCACTGACACAAGCACCGAGATAGAGAGCACTGACACCAGCACCGACACCAGCACTGACACCAGCACTGACACCAGCAGGCCGGGACCCAAAAATATGACACCGCTCAACCTCTTCAAACAGGAGGGTACGGGCATATAGTACGGTGTGCTTTTTTTCTACAAGTGAGCCAAAGGTAGAAAAAATGTCCATGTGCTAGATCAGTGGTCATCAACCCTGTCCTCAGGGCCCACTAAAAGGCCTGGTTTGCAAGATAACTGAAATACACTGTGCTAGATTATATAAATTGTTTATAGAGTTATGCATATACATGGTCTACTGGTCACATGTGTTGAATTCCTCCGAGCTCCATGCCTCATTTATTTTTATAAATGTGAGCTAGTTAACACTGTCGTGAGCTAGGTGAGTGCGCTTATCGGTCACGATCCCCCCTGCTGCGCTGAACGTCCTTTTGGACAGGACACTGGACGAGGGGCAAGCCAACAGTTCCATTGCAAATTGTGCAAGCTCTGGCCAGAGGTCAAGCCTGCCCACCCAGAAGTCCAGGAGTTCATCACTTCTCAGAGCGTCCACATCGGCCGTTAACCCGATGTAGTCGGACACCTGTCGGTCCAGGCGTTCCCTGATGCTGGATCCGGATGACACCTGTCGATGGGTTCGGCTGAAAGAATGATCTCATATCAGAAGTGACCAACACATCTTCAATCCGCCCTCTTCTTGCAGGCGCTGTTGGATTGGTACCCGCAACTCTTTCTCTGGGAGTGGAAATTCCTCTGCCAGCGAACGCAAAAGCAGAATGCAGCATTTCTCTAAGCAAGGCCTGTAAGTGCTCCATTCTGACAGCCCTCTGAGATGATGGTAACATTTCCGCCATTTTGTGTTTTTACCAGGGGTCTAAGTACGTTGCCACCCAGTACTGGTCCTTGACCTTTATGCTTTTTATACGGGGGTCCCTGTTAAAACACTGGAGCATGAAGGCCCCCATTTGCACTAAACTGGAAGCGGTGTGGTGGCCTGGCTCCTGCTCATCATCCAGGATAATGTCGTCCTCCTCGTTCTCCTCCCCCCCCCATCCACGGACAACAACAGGGATCCCAGAAAGGTTTAAAGCATGCTCTTCTTGCTCCTCCTCATCCGCCCCGGCACCATCCTCCTCTGACTCCTCTTCAGACTCCTGTTGTTGACTTGTCTCAGATAGAGTAGCCCCCCTGGGAATTCATCCAGCGTTGCGACTTCCTCATCTTCCTGCTCCTGCTCCTCCACGGCTTGATCAATGACACAACGCAATGCACGCTCTAAAGAAGGCGTAAGGTACGATGTCACTGATGGCGCCATGGCTGCGACTGACCAGTTTGGTGATCTCATCAAATGGCCGCAGAAGTCTGCATGCGTCACGCATGAGCAGCCACTGGCGCGGTGAAAAAAAAACAAGCTCCCCAGAACCTGTTCTGCCGCAGAGTTCATACAGGTAGTCGTTAACTGCACATTTCCGCTGGAGCAGCCTATCAAGCATATAGAAGGTTGAGTTCCATCACGTCTCGCAATCACAAATAAGATGTCTGGCCGGCAGATTGTGTCGCCGCTGAATGTCAGCAAGGCGAGCCATGGCCGTGTAAGATCTTCTGAAATGGGCCGAGATTTTCCTTGCCTGCCGCAAGATGTCCTGGACCCCAGGGTATTTGACAACGAATCATTGCACGACCAAGTTTAAGACGTGTGCCATGCATGGCACATGTGTAATTTTGCCCTGTTTCAACATGCTAAGCAGATTGGCACCGTTGTCGCAGACCACTTTACCAACTGTCAAATTGAGCGGTGTTAGCCACTGATCTGCCTGTGAACGCAAAGTTGAAAGGAGTGCAGGGCCAGTGTGGCTCTTGGCTTCCAGGCACAACAGACGCAGCACAGCATGGCAACGTCTCACCTGGCATGTCGAATAGGTTCTGGGGATCTTGGGCGGCGCAGCAGAAGAGACGCTAGCAGCGGAAAAGGAGGAGTCAGCCGAGGAGGAGAGGGAGGATGGAGTAGGAGGAGGAGAAGAAGAGGCAGGCCTGCATGCAATCCGTGGCGGTAAAACCAAATCTACACGGGTGCCACGGGTTACTTGCTTGACGGCCGTCAGAAGGTTCACCCAGTGGGCAGTAAAAGTTATATACCTTCCCTGCCCGTGTTTGCTAGACCACGTGTCTGTGGTCAGATGTATCTTGGCACCGACACTGTGCGCCAGAGATACATTCACTTGCCGCTGAACATGGCCATATAGCTCTGGGATGCCCTTCTGTGAGAGATACCTCCTTCCTGGGCCCTACCATTGTGGTGTTCCAATGGCCACAAATTTTCGAAAGGCCTCCGAGTCCACCAGTTTATATGGCAGTAGTTGGCGGGCTATCAGTTCTGACAAGCCAGCGGTCAACCATTGGGCAAGAAGGTTATCCGGCGTCATCATTTTTTTACGCTCGAACATTTGGCCCACAGAAGCCTGCCTTTTTCCAGAAAAACGGGAGGATGGCATGATGGAAGGTGGAGTGGAGGACAATTCTGAGGAGAGAGGAGAAGGAGAAGTAGAAGAGGCTGGACGGTGAGAGCCTGGAGTGTGGCTTTGTGGTTTCTGACAGCGTTGCTCCCACTAGGCTCGGTGATGGCAGCTCATGGGCCTTCTTAAGGCGGTCGTCCCTAGGTGAGTTTTGGGCTTACCGCGACTTATGCGTTGCATGCAAAGGCTGCAGATGGCAACACTATTGTCAGTAGCGGACACGTTAAAAAAAGCCCACACTGCGGAGCCATGTGCCAGCGTCCTGGGAGCGCCAGATGTGACCGTACATGGTTGATGCCTCGCTCCTGATACATTAGCAGTCTGGTTTGTCCCTCCTGTGCAATGTAAGTTCCGCCTGCTTCTCCTCCCTATTTGCTGGTCCATCTCTCCCTCTGAACTCCCCTCCTCTTCCTCTCTTGTGGGCACCCACATGACGCCCCTAGACGCGTCATCATCGACGTCACCTTCCCCACTACTAAAATTAGAAATCTCGGAGTAGGCAGCAACAGCGGGGACCAACCTCCTTGGGCTGATCTGGGTACTGTCGTCAGACTGCTAAGTGGCGGTTGTTGCTACCTCCTCTTCCTGATCCAATGCCAAGAATGGCTGCGCATCGGAAATGTCTTGTGATGATGGATCAGAAAATAATTCCTGTGACTCAAGCGGAGGGTATATGGTGGTGGTGGTGTTGGTGGTAGTGTCTTTGGGGGTGCACACAGCAGAGAGTGAAGAGGGTGCAGATAGAGAGGATGAGGAGGGTGCAGAAGAGTAAGGCTGGTCTGGTGCGTCCTTTGACATAATCAAACGCAGCTTCTGCAACTTCCCACTTTGGCTCAAGCCTGGTGCTCCTGCCCTACCCCTACCACCCCTGTGGAAGAGCCTGCCTCTTCCTCTGCCTGTGATTTTTTTAAGTGACCCTGTGACAAAAGTCTCTAGAGAAGTGCAGTATATGTGGAAGAAGGTATATAACACCCCGCTTAAATCTGTCATTTTGGGGGGCCACGGGTCTATCACACCAGTTATAATACTTTTTTCTAATTGCGTTTGTCACTCTTTGTAGTATCGCTGCAGAACCGCTCAGCAGCAGTCACAATGCTGCACAGTATAAATGCACTATACTATGCTTTCTATATTTGAAAGTATTTTATACGTGTATTACACCCCTATATACTGCACACCAAATAGTACACCTATACCAGTCCTCAAAGGACTTTTGTGGACCTAATAGTAGCTAGCTAGTGAATTACAGACTTTCCAAACAGCAAACTCTATCCCTACACTGAGAAAAGACAGCTGCAGAATCGTCAGCACTGCAGTGCACTATAATATGCTTTCTATATTTGAAAGAAAGTATATTATACGTGTTTTACAACCCTATATACTGTATACCTATCCCAGTCCTTAAAAGGACTTTTGTGGACCTAATAGTAGCTAGCTAGTGAATTACAGACTGTCCCAGCTCCAAACAGCAAACTCTAGCCCTACACTGAGAAAAGACAGCTGCAGAATCGGTCAGCACTGCAGTGCACTATAATATGCTTTCTATATTTGAAAGAAAGTATATTATAAGTGTATTACACCCCTATATACTGTACACCTATACCAGTCCTTGAAAAGACTTTTGTGGACCTAATAGTAATAGCTAGTGATTACAGACTGACTGTCCCTGCTCCACACAGCGTCCTTTCCCTACACTGACAAAAGACAGAATGTAAAATGGCCACCAGATAAGGTCTATTTATAAGGTAGGGGGTATGGCCATGTGCTGAAATGTCTCAATTGGCTGTCCTGTACCCCATGATGGATGTGTCATGGGTCAAAGTTCTTCACAATGTAAAAGAATATGGCCACCGCAAACATCGCCATAAGTCCGCCGGTTTGGCGAATCGCGAACGAGCAAAGTCCGCCGGTTTGGCGAATCGCGAACGAGCAAAGTTCGCCGCGAACCGACCGCCGGCCGGCGAACCGCAAGGCCATCTCTTCAGCTCCCTCTGCGACGGCAAGATAAGGTCCGCAACCTAACCCTTGTAATGTGGATCAAGGAGGGTTGCCAGCCAGTAACGATCCCCCTCCTTGATCCGACCAATACGAGGATCCTTCTGCAGGCTTTGCAGGATCAGGGAGGCCATGCAGCGTAGGTTAGCTGAGGCATTCGGTCCTCTGGGTCACTAAGGACGACATGATCCGGAGCCACCTCCTCCCAGCCACGTACAAGTCCACGGGTTTCTTGGGACTGTGAATGATCCCTAAAAGACTGCTGCTGATGCTGAGTGTCAGGCTCCACCTCCATGCTGGCACAATCCTCCTCCTCATCCTCATCCTCTTCCTTTGTGATCGGCGGGCCAGCAGGAACACTGTCTGGATAAAGGGGGCCTTGAGAGGTAAGGAAGTCCTCCTCTTCCTGCCTCTGTTCTGCCTCAAGTGCCCTGTCCATTATCCCACGCAGCGTGTGCTCCAACAGGTGGACAAGAGGGACAGTATCACTGATGCATGCACTGTCACTGCTCACCATCTTCGTGGCCTCCTCAAATGGTGACAGGACAGTGCATGCATCCCTGATCATGGCCCACTGGTGTGGGGAAAAACCAAGCTCCCCTGACCCTGTCCTGGTGCCATAGTCGCACAGGTACTCATTGATGGCCCTCTGCTGCGTGTGCAGCCGCTGCAGCATGGCCAACGTTGAGTTCCACCTGGTGGGCATGTCACAGATTAGGCGGTTCTTGGGCAGGTTAAATTCTTTTGGAGGTCAGCCAGCCGAGCATTGGCATTATATGACCGGCGGAAATGCACACCGACTTTCCTGCCCTGCCTCAGGACATCCTGTAAGCCAGGGTACCTGCCCAAGAACCGCTGCACCACCAAGTTAAGGACTTGAGCCACACAGGGCAAATGGGTCAGTTGTCCCTGTCAGAGGGCGGAGAGGAGGTTGGTGCCATTGTCGCAAACCACCATTCCTGGCTTAAGCTGGCGTGGCGTCAACCACCTCTCAGCCTGCCCCTGCAGAGCTGACAGAACCTCTGCCCCAGTGTGGCTCCTGTCCCCCAAGCACACCAGCGCAATCACCGCATGGCATCTTTTTGCCTGCATACTTGCATAGCCCCTTGAACGCCTACGGAGCACCGCTGGTTCCGAGGACGAAGCACAGGAAGAGGAGGGGGTGGAGGAGAGAGGTGTGTCAGAATGACAGTAGTAGCATTTTGGAGGCATGGTGGTGGAACAACCTCCAACACTACTGCACCTTGCCCTGCATCCTTCCCAGCTGCCAGAAGAGTCACCCAATGCGCTGTGAAAGATAGGTAATGTCCCTGTCCATGCCTGCTGGACAATGAGTCAGTGGTAATATGCAGCTTACCGCTGACCGTCCTGTCCAGCGAGGCCAAGACATTGCCTTCCACATGCCGGTAGAGAGCTGGAATCGCCTTCCGCAAGAAAAAGTGGTGTTTAGGAACCTGCCACTGAGGAACCGCACATTCCACAAACTCACAGAAGGGGGCAGAGTCTACCAACTGAAAAGGCAGCAGTTGAAGTGCTAGCAATTTAGCCAAGCTAGCATTCAACCACTGGGCATGTGGATGGCTGGGAGTATACTTCTTTCGACGGTCCAGCAGCTGGGGCAGGGAAATTTGCCTGGTACAATCGGACGTCGGTATACCGATAGCACTTGGCTGTGACACACCTAATTCTACACCTTCATTTATCTCAGTGCAGGTTTCAGAGAGGACTGAATGTATCATGGGGTTGGAGATCACAGCTGATGAGGAGCAAGGAGAGGTCCGCTTTGTTCTTTGGTGTGGGTCTTTTAGGTACACTTGCCAACAAACTGCATGGCAGGTCGACATATGTCTGCCAAAGCGGCTGATGTTTTGGCCACACGAGATACGCTTGAGACATATGTTGCAAATAGCAGCGGTGTGATCTGATGCACTCGTCTCAAAAAAGGCCCACACCAAAGAACTTTTGGAATAACGCGCAGGCAGCGCCCTGCACATGCACAGCTGTGTGGTGTGATGCAGTCGGTGTGCTGCCTTAAGCTGGCCCCTGGAGGGCATCCTGCCTCATTGGAGATGTGCCTCCTCCTCCTCTCAACTATCAGGCACCCACGTGAAGTCAGTGACCTCATCATCCCCTCCCTCCTCATCACTGGAGCAAACCTGGCAGTATGCTGCAGCTGGGGAGACATGATTGCCAGATTGCTGTCCTTCTTGGGTATCCCCTCTCTCTGGGCTCACATTACTGCCTTCCTCTATCTGGGTATCATCATCAGAGCCTTCAAAACGCTGGGCATCCTCATGGAGCATGTTCTAAGGCCCTATTTTTCTGCCCCTGTTCAACAGGTGCATGTAATTACAATTCTTGATATAATATTTCACAGCAGGACCCGTTCCAGTGCCCACCAAGAGTAACTGTGAGAACAGTGAGCACCAGCACCACCACCAAAGGCCCAATTTTTCTACTACTGTTCAACAATGGCATGTAATTACAATTCTTGATATAATAGTTCACAGCAGGGCATTCCAGCTCCCACCAAGAGTCACTTTAGGGGACTTAAAGTGTTGTGGCAACACCAACACCTTAGGCCCAAATTTCTGCAGAGCATATAGGGCAGGCCCCTACTTTCAAACATCCAACTTACAAACGTCTCCTACTTGCAAAAGAAAGGAGACAACAGAAAGTGAGATGAAATCTACCCCTAGGAAGGGAAATTCTCACCTGTAAGAGTTGGTATGTGAAAAACATGTCTCCTCTCCACTGATGCTTTATCCTAATCCTTGTTTTACTAAAAAACACAAATTTTCAAAAAACATTTGTCATTGGGACAGAAAGTCCAGAGAAATCTTCTGAAGAGTTGCACAGACAGCAAAAAAAATGTTACAGGGGTGATAATTTTTGGACTGGAGCTACACTTTAAAAATTCAGTTCAAAATTACAAACAGATTCTACTTAACAACAAACCTACAAAGTTCCTGTTTTGTTTGCACCGCCTGTATACTTCTGTTCAGAGTATATAGGGCCTGGGGGCCCCACGCCTTTCCTTTTTTTAATTTGGTACGGGGTTCCCCTTAATATCCATACAAGACCCGAAGGGGCTGGTAATGATCAGGGGGGGTACCCATGCCATTTTTCTCAATAATTTTCATCCATATTGCTGGGACCAGACATTACATTAAAACCGCAAGCAGTTTGAAATTACAATTTTTCCGTTAGAAATGTAATTTTATGCAGGGACTGTTCTAAACACGGGAAACATGTGCCAATTCACAGGCGTACTATAGACACCCCCAGGCACGATATTTAAAGGAATATTTCACTTTTTTTTCACTTTAAGCATCATTAAAATCAGTGCTCCTGAAAAAAATGACGTTTTTTTTTTACTTTTTTTTGCATTGATACATGTCCCCTGGGGCAGGACCCGGGTCCCCAAACCCTTTTTAGGACAATAACTTGCATATTAGCCTTTAAAATTAGCACTTTTGATTTTGAACGTTCTAAAGTTCACGCAAATTTTCGGTCCGCAGGTTCGCAGGTTCTGGTGAACCGAACCGGAGGGTGTTTGGCTCATCCCTACTCCTGGCTGAGAGAGAGGGTTACAGATAAAGAGGTGCAGCTTATGTGTGAGCATTTTATTCATCATTGTGTATCACCTAGCCATTTCAGAGGCCTTATGTAAAGATTTATGACTGCTTAAATTTTTGTAAGTTATCCTTAGCATAGTAAGTAAAATGTGTGATGGAGAGATTCTAGCCCATCACCTTGCTTGACGGAGATGAAACGTGGCTCTGGGGAGAACTGTATGTCATCCGATCTCTGACCCTGATGTTATTTGTCAAATGATGTTTTATACACACTTTTCCGAATAGTGCTATGTATGCACCCACCAAACAAGAGTTCATTTTTAACATATTTACAGAATATAATGAAGCATTGTTGAGCTGAGATGCTCCTTTTTATTTTTGAGATGAATTAAATACTTAAATGTAAAGTTGATTCTTATTGACACATGTTAATGGAAGATCTGAAGGTAGGGAATTATAAACAGTTATAGAAAATATTTAAGCCTGTTATAACCTACCTATTATTGGGAGGTTAATTTATACAGTGACTCTGTTGTTGAAGGGCACAGTACCACAAAGATACATTTTTTTCACTGATTGGAATCAAATTGATAGATCAAGGGACTTTGTTGTAGTAATCACTATATGCTAATTATATGTACTAGTAAAGGAGTATCATCTTTTTTTTCTGTGTTATGTATTTTAAAGGTAATAGGTTCATTGACTCTCACTGCTGAAAACATTGGGGGTCCAAGACACAAAGGGATGAGCTTAACCACTTGACTTCTGGAAGATTTTGCCTCCTTTATGACTAGGCCATTTTTTACTATTTAGCACTAGGAATGAGCCCGATGTTCGAGTCGAACATAAGTTCGACTTGAACACCAGGTTTTCGCCTGTTTGGCGAACATTATGCGTGTTCGCGGGCAAATTTGAAAGCCGCAGAACACCGTTACAGTCTATGGGACACTAACATGAAAAACCAAAAGTGCTCATTCTAAAGACTTATATGCAATTTATTGCCATAAAAAGTGTTTGGGGACCCGGGTCCTGCCCCAGGGGGCATGTATCAATGCAAAAAAAAGATTTAAAAACAGTCGTTTTTTGGAAGCAGTGATTTTAATAATGCTTAAAGTGAAACAATTTTAATGAAATATTCCTTTAAATATCGTGCCTGGGGGGTGTCTATAGGATGCCTGTAAAGTGGTGCAGTTTTCCCCTGTTTAGAACAGTACCACAAGAAAAAAAAATTCTAAGGAAAAAAAAAGTAATTTAATACTGAGTGCGGCTGTAATGAACTGTCGGGTCTAAATAAATGGCGTAGGGTTCCCCCCCCCCAAAATCCATATCAGACCTGAAGGTCTGGTGTGGATTTAAGGGGATCCCTGTGCCAAAATTAAAAAAATGGCATAGGAGTCCCCCCAAAATCCATACCAGACCCTTATCCGAGCATGCATCCTGGTCGGCCACAGGAAAAGAGGGGGGATGAGAGAGAGCCCCCCCTCCTCCTGAACCGTACCAGGCCACATGCCCTCAACATGGGGAGGGTGTTTTGGAGTAGCCCCCAAAACACCTTGTCCCCATGTTGATGGGGACAATGACCTTATCCCCACAACCCTTGCCCGTTGGTTGTGGGGGTCTGCGGGCGGAGGGCTTATCGGAATCTGGAAGCCCCCCTTAACAAGGTGACCCCCAGATCCTGCCCCCCCTTGTGAATTGGTAACGGGTACATTGTACCCCTACCATTTCTCGAAAAAGTGTCAAAAATAGTAAAAAAGACAGGAGACACTTTGAGACAAGTCCTTTATTTAAAAAAAATAAAAGTAAAGATTTTGCCACTATTTTTCACTATTCAGCACTAGGGATGAGCCTGATGTTCGAGTCGAACGTAAGTTCTGTCACGGCCACCCCCTATTTATGTGTCCGGCCCCTTTCAGGAAACTGGGCACATGAATTACAGTGGCTGTTCTTTTTTTGAAGCACCTGATTAGAGCCAGAGGCTTTAATAGGCTTCAAAATAGAGTGGGCCCGGGTCGCAGAGAATGCGCTCTGATCCCACCCAGGTGTGTTACAACAGCGAATGAATATTATACTGTGAATACTGTGCTATTCCAAATAAAGAAAAACAAATAAATTCAGATTAGTGACCTTACAGCAGCAACTTTCCTGCGAGGCACACACAGTGCAAATCAATAGTCCAAGTTAAAGTTGCACTATAAATTTAAAAAAAATTAAGAAAAAACTAATGCGAACAAGTGCAACAAAGTAGTCCATCAAGTGATAAGGAATCCAATATATCCCACGGTGCACTTAAACATTCACCCAAATGGTATGTGAAGTTCAGAAAAGCCTCCACCTCATAAGGATGGTCGCTTACCAGCTCCTTATAACCTATTATTCCTATTATGAAAGGTCTTTCCCCCTTGTGGCTATAAACCCAGACAGGTCCTTTATTCATCCAGGGGGATCACCCTGCTGAGCTTCCAGCGCTCAAGGAAGAGCACGATCACATAAGAACACCAAAAGAAATAAGGCTTCCATAGTATAAAATCTTATGACATTTTAATAGTATAAAAAAGGTTGCACTTAAACAAAGAAGTGTTAAAACACGCTTAATATATTGTGTGGCTCCTAAGGATAGCCACAAAAAACTATCCTTGTCAAAAACCCTGTTAATAAAAATTGGTATCAATAAAAAATTGTAAACATTTTTTAAACTTATTAACTAAAGTACTCCGTTATTTAAAATGAAATCCCAAAAACAAAAATCCTTACACAGAGAAACAACCTGAAAGAGAGATTATTCAATCTCCAATGTAATTCTCTCAAAGTCGTATTGGCAAAGACAATAATTATTAGAAGAATTATCACATCGATATCGACTGATGAGCAAAACTCAGAACAAGCTCATAAAAAACAGTAAAATTAATAAATTATCTATTAAAACAGAACAGGAATTAGACCTCAAGAGTTATCAATAAAGACATTCACATCAACATCCACATTCAAGTCATAAGGGACATTTGATATTTGATATTCAAGTCATAAGGGACATAGATATTTCTCCAACCAAAGAACTACTCCTCCAATGAGCACTAAATTTATCAATACCATAAAAGATAGTATTGGGATCTCTATTGTGGTGGATAGCATAGTATTTAGACACCGAATGGTATTTAAAGCCTTTTCTGCTAATACTTATATGCTCCTTTAACCATACCTACAGCGCCCGCTTGGTCCTGCCCACATATTGCAACCCACATGGGCACTGCAGCAAGTACACTACTCCCATAGTGGAGCATGTGATGAATTGCTTAATCCCAAAACCAGCTGATGTGCTGGCCAAGACAAAACCATTCATCCCACTGCTACGGCATCCATTTCAGGAGCACACCTGACATTTACGGCACTGATAATAACCTGTAAGATTTGGAAAAAAACATAATTGTTTGGTAGGAGCACCCCTAAAAATGAATTATGGTTTATCAGGCAGAAAAGTTTTTATGACTCAATCATGACCCAATATATGTCAATGTTTACAAATAAGAAGCTTTATGCTCTGATGTTGGATCGGAAAGGTGGTGATAAATGGCTTCAGCAGCCAATTATTTCTTTTGTGGGGGGATTTCTCTACTAGTAGACACAACCTAGCCATTGCACCCACCTGGCTTGCAATAGACTGGAGGGACTCCAAATTGTACCATTTTTTCATAAATCTACTAGTCACGATGTTAGCCTGAGTGCTAAATTAGTCTACCTCTGTGCAGTTATGCCTCAACATCATATACTGGCTATTAGGCACCGACCTGAACCATGAGTCATGAAGACAGCTGTCCAGAGGTATATACTGTACAAATTCCTATCAGTAGGTTTGAAGAAGGCAGATGAAATAAAGCTATCTCAATGATTATACATTTTTTTAATCCAGGAAATTAACCTCTTTCATACTTGCCTCATGACCAAGATGTATATATCTTTAAATAGTTATGCGTTGCCGCAAATTGTAAAAGCTCCATAATGAATCTAACTTGGTCAAATCCCGTTCTAGGTAGTATCTTAAACCTTCCTCCAGATCTTTTTTCATTTTAACATTTCTAATCTGAATCTGGTCTAGGTCTCCACGGACCACATCCTGAAAAACTTTCGGAGATGGAGCAAGGCATTAGAGAGACCTGAGTGTTGAAACTCAGATAAAATCATTCTTTTCTCTTTGACGGAGTTGGTAACCAAATATAGTTCAATATTAAGCTTGCACACATAGTTATGTATATCCATATAAGTTTGAAATGTATTCAACCTCCTAGGTGGAGCAAACTTCAAACTCTTGTCCAATAAGAGTTTATCAGACTCAGAAAAAACTTTAAATCTTAAATTAAAAATGCTAGTGCACCGTGGGATGTATTGGATTCCTTGAAAATATGCAATAGGGGCGCTCCGTAACTATATGAGTGATATAAACTACATTAATATCAGTTGCAAATAATAAATATTGCTACAATAGATAATATATCTATCAAACCCTACCTAATAGGGGTTGGGTATTTTTACCGTAGTGGTGAATACACAATACAATTATGAGTAATCAATCACAATAATTATACATCCATGTGCAAAAAATAAAATGTAAAAGATAGAAATCATAATATAAGAAAAGAAAACTGCGCCAAAGTGGAAGGTAGCTATTAGTAAATTCCGATGTAAGGATAAGGATAACTACCTAATATGCATAACTGACAAATTAGCATTCACAGTGGGTATATTTTAGAAAGTTTTGACACTATAACCCAATGATACTAATGAATGTCCAATTTGCATCACCAGAGAAAACACAATATGAAATAAATGAATAAATGGATAAATGTGGACTCTGAGTTTGGTTAATACAAAACAAAGATAACACTGGAATACATTTCGTACCTGGGGGGTGTGTATAGTATGCCTGTAAAAGGGCGCATGTTTCCCGTGCTTAGAACTGTCCCTGCACAAAGTGTAATTTTTGCAGGAAAAAAAGCTATTTAAAATCACTTGCGGCTTTAATGAATTGTCGGCTCCCGTAATACAGAGAATGGTCATTCATTGAAAGTCATTGATAAAAAAAAAGTCATTGATAAAAAAAAAAAAAAAAAGTGTGGGGGTTCCCCCAAATTCAATTACCAGGCTCTTCAGGTCTGTTATGGATATTAAGGGGAACCCCGCATCAAATTAAAATTAAAAAAAAGACGTGGGGTTCCCCCTAAATATCCATACCAGACCCTTCAGGGGATGGATTTTAAGGGGAACCCCACCAAAAAAAATGGTGTGGGGTCCCCCTCAAAATACATACCAGACCCTTATCCGAGCACACAACCTGGCAGGCCGCAGGCAAAGAGGGGGGGACGAGAGCGGCCCCCCCTCCTGAACCATACCAGGCCACATGCCCTCAACATTGGGAGGATGCTTTGGGGGTCTGTGACCCCTCAAAGCACCATGTATCCATGTTGATGGGGACAAGGGCCTCTTACCCACAACCCTGGCCGTTGGTTGTGGGGTTCTGCGGGGGGGCTTATCGGAATCTGGAAGCCCCCTTTAACAAGGGGACCCCCAGATCCTGGCCTCCCCCCATGTGTGAAATGGTACCATGTGACCCCCTTCTGACGTCATGGGGAAAGCCATAGGGAAGTCCCCATGACCTTCCCATGCGTCAGAGGGGGGGGGTCACCAGGTGGCCCCGCCCTCCATTATAAAAGACCTGTCAGACGAAGCAAAGCCTCACACAGCGGGAGCCTCCCATTGCGCGGAGCGGCCCGACACAGCAGAAGAGACGCCGACGCCGTGGAAGAAGATGCCGGATGAGAAGACCAGAGCAAGAAGAAGGGGATCGGAGGAAGAAGAAGATGGAAGAAGAAGATGGAAGAAGATGGAAGAAGGAGATGAAGAAACCGAAGGATAAAGAAAGGAAGAAGACCAGAAGAAAGAAGATGAAATAAGTCTTTAATAAAGGAATTGTCAAAGACCGTCTCCTGTAATTTTTAACATTTTTGTCACTTTTTTGGTGAAATGATAGGGGTACTTTTGTACCCCCTTACCATTTAAAACAGGGGGGAGGCCGGGACCTGGGGGTCCCCCTGTTAAAGGGGGCTTCCAGATTCCGATAAGCCAACCGCCCGCAGACCCCCACAACCAACGGCCAGGGTTGTGGGGACGAGGTCCTTGTCCCCATCAACATGGGGACATGGTGCTTTGAGGGGTCACAGACCCCCAAAGCATCCTCCCACTGTTAAGGGCATGTGGCCTGGTACGGTTCAGGAGGGGGGCGCTCTCGTCCCCCACTTCTTTTCCTGCGGCCTGCCAGGTTGTGTGCTCGGATAAGGGTCTGGTATGGATTTTGAGGGGGACCCCACGCCATTTTTTTTGGCGGGGTTCCCCTTAAAATCCATCCCAGCTCGGATAAGGGTCTGGTATGGATATTTAGGGGGAACCCCACGTAATTTTTTTTTTTAATTTGATGCGGTGTTCCCCTTAATATCCATAGCAGACCTGAAGGGCCTGGTAATTGAATTTGGGGGAACCCCCACGCTTTTTTTTTTTTTTTCAATGACTGTTCTCTGTATTACGGGAGCCGACAATTCATTACAGCCGTGAGTGATTTTAAATAGCTTTTTTTTTCTGCAAAAATGACACTTTGTGCAGGGACAGTTCTAAGCACGGGAAACATGCACCCTTTTACAGGCATACTATACACACCCCCCCAGGTATGAAATTTAAAGGAATGTTACACTTTTATTGTTTCACTTTAAGCATTATTAAAATCACTGCTCCCGAAAAAACGTCCGTTTTTAAAAGTTTTTTTTTGCATTGATACATGTCCCCTGGGGCAGGACCCAGGTCCCCAAACACTTTTTATGACAATAACTTTTTAAAAAATCAATGACTTTCAATGACTGTTCTCTGTATTACGGGAAGCCGACAATTCATATAGCCGCGAGTGCTTCTAAAAGACATTTTAAAAAGCACCATTACATCGCCGAACACCGGACCCAAACCCGAACATACAGTCAATTGTTCGGGTTCGGGTCCGGGACCCGAACACCCAAAAGTCCGGTCGCTCAACCCTAATCAAGAGAAAACAAGATATAACAAGGGACATTATCCCTGAGTCGATCAACAAGGCCATAGTTATAACAAAAAAAAGGAATGCATAAGAGTCATACAAGTAGTATACACTTTGGTTAAATAAGGCGTGGTTATGAAAAGCAAATAAAGTGGCCTAATGTCCAGCAAGGTCTCGATGGTCAGTAGTGCGGGATACTGAGACTACTATCGCTGGCTGGGGCGCCCCTCACCTTATACATATCAGGGGGGGCAACAGGGCAATTTCTCCCCCGAGAAAGTATTGCTGACTCTGAAGCTGAGCGCGCCCGAGAATTCAGAGCCACGGTTGGGACATCTCACAGCCATTCTCAGCATTAGGAATTACTGCCCAGTGCCCACACACTCGGGACTGCACTCTCCACCCCCTGTACCTCCCCCAGCAGTTTTCCAGCCTCTCTCCTGCAGGCTGCTGCTTGAGTGGGAGGGAAGGGGATGTGCCTGACACCCGAGACTGCACCCGCCTGGAAGAGGGAGGTGTTAGCAGCTGAGCAGAGGGAGCCGAGTGACTGAACTTCCTGGAGCAAACCAGTTGGATTGTCTTTGGTGGAGTGGATAGCGCTGAGGTCTCTTGTTCCTTTGAATGATCGTTTCTGAGTGGATCAGCCTTACCAGCCATCATCTGTCCAGGAGGCCTTTTTCCTGTATTTTCAGTGCTTTATCTACCCAGCCATCTGGTAAGCCTCTAATGCAGCAGGTGGTCGGGTCTGAATAACCTTTGCATGTCACAGTGTGAGGATACAGGACAGTCACGGTGGTGTTTTCCTTTATGTTACAAATCTGTTTGCCATTGGAAATCAGAACTCAAGATCTAACGGATTTAAGATTTTCGTTGACCCTTGCAGCCATCATTGAACTTTATATACAGTTCAACTTGTGTGTTTTTCTATAATCACAATTTATTGTTTATTTATGTGTTTTTTTTTTTTTTTTTGTGTCCTTTAACTTTTTATATTTAAACAATGTATTCAGTGGCGCAGCTTTATCCAATTCCATAAGCTTTATGTGTGAGTATTCCACTTCTAGCAGCAGCCTTTTCTGGTTAGGTTACCCCTTTTTTCTTCCCCTCCCCCCCCCCCCCCCTTGTAGATCTTAGCCTCCCCCTTTGTAGCGCGGTCTATTTATTTACATCTCGATGGTCAGTAAGTAGTGACCCGGGCTGGAGGGGTGACAAGGGGAAGAGGACTCCGCCACCCCAGTAGGGATCATGCTGTGGCCAAATCCCCTATCCCCCAACACCACTGTGGTGAAAGTAACTGAAAGCTGCACAAACCTGTGTAAAAAAAATACTAGTGAGGCCACAAACCTGAGGAGAAGAGACCCTTAAGTAAGACTAGCGAACTGTATAACTAAGGGAGAATTCCAGACAGTTCCCGGATTGGCTACAGAGCCCATAGTAATCAGTTAAAGTAAGTAAGAACTTATATCAAGGTGTTTTGACATTCAGGATCTGACCTATTCATTAATGGATGACATGACTAGTATCTAGACTTAGTCCGACCTTAACCTAGGTGAAGGTCCATTTGACAGAAGGTTGAAGCTCAGAGATCAGCAGAAAGAAGAGAACAGTGGGGAAAGAAGGAAAAAGAAGCAGAAAGAAGTAGAAAAGAATGGGTAAGGGTAGAGCAGGCAGGAGTCGACTGGAGTGGGGTGAATGAGACCGTGATTCACTCAAGGTCAATGTGAAAGGGTAATACCCACGAATGATGCCCAAGGTTCCCAAGTAGTTGTGAATTTATCCGAGCGATCCAAGAGTACACTTGCCATCTTCTCCTGATTCGTGATCCAGGAGATTTTTATTTTAGCTAGTAGTGTGGAAACCGAAGGTTGTTTCCAAGCCTTGGCCAAAGTGAGTTTGGCTCCCAGGATGATAAAGTAAATAAGGCGTTGTGTACTCCTGGATGCTCCCGTTACAGGGAAATTGAGGAGCGCTATGAGTGGGGGCATTTGGACTGAAATTGTGGATATTTTGCTGATCCAGGTTAAGATCTTGTGCCAGAACTGGCGTATTCTGGGACAAGTCCACAAAATGTGGAGCATATCACCTCTTAAATTGCAGCCCGAAAACAGAGGGGTGTCACTGAAGGAACGATTTTGGCTAGCTTTGAAGAAACTAGGTACCATCTGGTCATTACTTTTACACTAGCCTCCATGAGGCAGGGATTGAGAATGCCTTTGTAGGAAAGGGAAAAATGTCTGTGCCTGCCATGTACCTGGATCGTGAGCCTGATGTGTAGAGGACAGCCTCTCTTGCCGCACCGGCTTGTGGGCCCTGAGGTTGAGACAGTAGCCACAGAAGCACGGTGATGCAGGAGTGCCTGGGTTCAGTCCGGTGTTGGTATGGCAGGATTCTCGTGACAGGACATGCAGCAGGCAGACCGGTAGAGCTGGGTAGACCAAGACCGTGGTGGACTGTAATGCAGCAGGAACAGGAACTGGTGCGATCCACAGGAGCAGATGCAGAGTCAGGCAGGCTGGGTCGGTAACGTTCTGGCGGATCAGGCAGAGCAGCAGGCAGAAGGGAAGTCCAATAAGCAAGCCAAGGTCAGGGTATCAAGCAGACAAGATTAGTAGGAGCAAGCCGGGTCAGAGATCAGAAGTCAGCACAGATAACGGATTTCAGGGTACACAGAAGCTGCAGACCGAACAGCAAGAAGTCCTGGGTGCAATCACCTTAAATAGACCCATTGGTGGCAACGACGGTGACAGGCGCACGTGTGCGCACTGGCGCACGTTTATGTGCACGTGTGCGCGCTGGCGTTGGTTTATGCACACATGCACGCGTGCGAGCTTGTGAGCACCGACGCGCTGTTAATGTGCGCTTCTGTTGTGCAATTCCTGCTGCACGGCCACGCCTTTCCTGACAGTGCCAAGTATCAAGATTCCAGTGTTGGTTTAGGTCCTCTTCCCAAGCTAGCATGTAAGGTGTCTTGGATTGTGTTGAGGACAGTGCTTTATAAATTACCGAGATTCCTCCCTTCTGCTCTTTAGCCTGGCTACACCACGTTTCATAGGATGTTATTTGGGGACCATTAGGTAGTGATTTGATTTTTTGTGTAAAAAGTTAGATATCTGAGAGAATCTAAAGAGTTCAGATGGTGGCATGTCGAGCTTGCTAACGCAGTATGCTTTGGAAAGTGGGCCCAGTGGTCTGAGGAAGTGCCCAATTCTGTAAAGCCCTTTGTCAAGCCACCACTGGAAGGCTTTTATGCCAAGGCCAGGGAGGAATGCGGAATTTCGGAATAGGTGTGACAACGGTTCTGTGGGTGAGGTTAGTAGGCCGTTTTCAAGCCATCCCAAAGAGCAAAGGAGTGCGACAGTGTAGGGGATAAAATTGGAGGTCTTAGTTTTTGTTGGGCTCCAGAGAAGAAAATCAAGAGTGTGGTTGTTCCCATCGAGAATAAACTGCTGATAATTGTCAAAGTTGAGCTGCTTGGAAATACCAAAGCAGATTGGGGAGGCCAAGACCCCCCTCCATCCTAGATCTAAATAGGATTGATTTAGAAAATCTGTGTCCCCCTTTGCCCCATATAAATTTGATGATTTTGGCTTGGAAGCGCCGTAGACAAGCTCCGTCGACGGGGATTGGGAGTGCTCTGAAATAATATAGGATGTAATATAGGATGCGGGGAAGCAATGTCATCTTTATTGTATTGATTCTACCTAGCCAAAATAAGGATAGCCCAGACCACCGGATTAAGTCTTCCTCCAGTTTTTGGTAAAGTGATGGGTAATTAGCTTGATGGAGGAGTTCAATCCTGGGGGTTAATTTAATCCCCAGGTACGAGATTGTTGAGTTGCTCCAGGAGAATCTGAAGCTATCCCTAATCCTGGCCAGGAGAGGAGCTGGTATGTTAACATTAAGAGCCTGGGATTTATTATAATTGACTCTAAGGCCTGAAGCTGCACCAAATTTGTCCAGAAGACGGCAAATGTTTGGAAGCGAGGTCAGTGGGGATGAGACAAACATTAAGATGTTGTCTGCCTTGTATGCTTGGGTTATTTCTAATGGCTATTGCCAAAGATTCGATTGCTATGGCATAAATCAGCAGAGAAAGCAGACACCTTGTCTTGTGCCTCTAAATATGGGGAAAAATTCTGAGTTAAATCCCTGCAGATGCACCTGAGCCGAAGGGAATGAGTAGAGGGCATGCATGACATTAAGGAAAGATTCTCCAAATCCCCAGCGTTGTAAAGTATTGAAGATATATGGCCAATGAACAGAATCAAATGCTTTTTGAAGATCTAGGGAGAGCATGCAACCCTGTCTGGGAGAGCTCTTATCCCAGTTAGAATTAAGAAGTGAGATTGTGTCTATAGCACGGCGAGTCTGATCAGGACCCTGTCTTCCTGGGATGAAGCCCACCTGGTCTTTGTAAATGTATAAGCTAATGAAGGAGGCCAGGCGGTCTGCAAGGATTTTAGTCAGAATAGTTAAGTCATTATTAATAAGAGATATTGGTCTATAGTTACTAACCGAGCTGGCATCTTTGTTTGGTTTGGGGAGGACCGTAATATGGGCCATGTTAAGTGAAGCATCCAACTGCCCCCCCCCGTCTAAGCGTGTTAAAGAAGCGAGCCATATATGGAGCTAGTGTGGTAGAAAACGATTTGTAGTAGGGTACTGAGAAGCCATCCGGACCCGGGCCGAATGAGGTTTTACATTTTTAATAACCGTGCATACTTCGTCAGCTAGGGGCGTCTAATTTCTGACGGTGCCTGTCTTCTAATTTAGGGATCTGGATGTTGTCAAGGAAACTATCTATCACCTTTTGAGAAGGGCCATGGTCTCCGCTGTATAAAGATTTATAGAAGTTGTGGAATTCCTGCATGATGCGTTGGGGGTTCTGGGACAAAGTGCCACCATGAATTCTAATTTTGGGGAGGGCTGGGGACCTAAATTTGGGAGTAAATCTGCGCCAGCATAGAACCAATTTTGTCCCCCTGGCAATAGAATTTGGCTCTATTCCACCGTATCCACTTTTCTGCCTTAGTAGTCAGGGCTAGGTTCAATGGCATCCTGGTGGCGTCTAATTTAGTAGTGGGGACTGACCTCGGGTTGGCTTTGTGTTTTTTTGCTAAAGCTGAATAATCCCGATCTAACTCATCAATGTTAGCTTTGTTAGTCTTGTTAATCTGAGAGGCTATTTGGATCACCTTGTGGGCAGCCCAAAGGCATGTAGGAGTAATGTCAGGTGTGTCGTTAGTAAGAAAATAGTTTTGGATATTATTTTCAATCTCTGTTGTTCTGATTTGATCACTCAGGATGGATTCATTAAGTCTCCAACGCCTACAAGGTTTGTTACCCACTGGGCCTTAAAGTGTCATGATCACCAAGGAGTGGTCTGACCAGAACACATCTTTAATGTAGGCCCTGTTCTTCAGTGGAATAGAGGCTGAAGAAACAAGGATGTGATCTATTCTTGCAAACGAACTGTGGGGGTTGGAGTAGTGTGTGAAATCCTGCATAGTAGGGTTTACTTCTCTCCAAATATCAACGAGCCCATGTTGGAAAATCAGCTTTGCTATTCGGAGGCTTTGTTTAGTGGGTCTAGTGAGGGATTTCCAGGGGGACGCGACTTGTCCAGTCCCTGGTCAAATGCGTCGTTCGAATCACCCCCAAAAATTGCTGTGCCCTCCAGCTTTGGCGTCAGAGTTTCCAACATGTGTTGAAAGAAAGTTAGTTGGTCTCTGTTGGGGGCATAATATGAAATGAATGTATATAATTGGTCATCCAATTCACCTACTATGAGTATATATCTCCCTTCTGGGTCTTTGAATTCAGAATGAATTCAGAGTGAATTTGCACCGTTTAGAAATGAAAATGCCCACTCCCCTAGTTTTGTCATCAGCATTGGCCAGTGCGAAGAAGGGGAATTTAGAGTGGATACAGGAAGGGCAAAATCGTTTAGGGAATAGTGTTTCCTGCATGAGGATTATATCTACCTTTTGTGCCTGAAGATATTGCAAAAATTTAGCCCTTGAGCATTATGGGAGACTATTTTGAGGGGGGTTGTTATTGAGGGGTCGTTAGCCATTGAGCAGAGGTGTGGAACGTTCTAGGCAATTTCCAGCACTTACCAGTGCGTGTCTACTGATCCCAGAACAGTTCACATGCCAGGCGAAGACCCTTGAGAGTGTCCGAAAGCAATGCCCCCCCCCCCCCAGTCGACTCCTGCAATGATAGGAGAGAAGAAAGAAAGATTGAAAGGAAAGTCGGAGGACAAGAGAGTCATCCGTAGAGTGAAAGGGACAGAGTCAGATTCATCAGAAGATAAAAATTATAAAAAAAAAAGAAAATCCCTCTAGGGGTCAGGGATTAGACTCATCCGGAAAAGGGTAAAGTACCTCTGTAACCAGACAAGTAGGGGTGCATGAACACCACCCCAGCAGGGAGGCCTCATGGGGCATGCAGTGTAGTAAAATAGAAGGGCACCTAGCCCAGTTTTAACACAGACACCTCCAGTTGAACATATTAACAAGTATAGGTAGATTTGGAGGTGAATAGGTTATACGGAACAGTGAACAAAAAATGAAGGAAATAGGACAAAAAGTAAGCTCAACAAAAACCTGGATCTCTAGGGATGAACAGGACCCGAAAGTAAGGTTGGGGAATGAGGAGGGTTAGGAGGCGGTGAGGAATAAAGGGTCTAGTGGGACACAGGGTTCCTGAGCCATATTGAGGAGACGAGGAAGTCCCTAGATGTTGGTAGGAGTAATGGTTACGAATGCCCCCCCGCCTTGCCTCCCCACTCCAAAAAATAGGGGTAAAAGCGAGGAGAGAGTGACACCTTAGGTGAGGCAAAATAGAAACCAAGATGGTTTCCTCCTCAACTTGTGTCCCTTATGAGTTTGCCTCGGTTGAGGTTTTGGGGGACTCGGAGAGGATATCTCTCTCATGGGGCATAGGTCTTCCCAGGTAAGTTCTGAGAACAATCAAAGTCAAGGGGGAAGGACTAGAGGCATTCCAGATAGAGTAAGGGAAGCATGGTTTCCTTGGACTTCCCTGGATTCAGGGGGCTGGTCTGTAGTTGTCTTTTAGCTGAGTTGGGTTGCGATCCCGGTTGTGTGAGATTCGGGTCTTGGCTGATGAGACCCAAGTGCAGCAAGGGTTTTTCTCCTTCCTGCAGAGAACCGAAGGTGTATGCTTTGCCTTTTAGAAGGAATTTGAGTTGGAATTGAAAGAGCCACCAGAATTTTATTTCTTTGTCCATCAGGACTTGAAGCAGTGGCTTTAAACCTCTCCTCTTTTGGATAGTGGATGGAGATAAGTCCGCAAAAATTTGTAGGTGATGCCCTTGAAACACAATTTTAGGTAAGGATCTCGATTTCCGCATTATCTCCTCCTTGACCGAGTAAAAGTGTATGTTGTGGTGTGTCAGGGACTAAGTCTTTGATGAAAGATCTGATGGTTTCAGGGACTTCTTTGTAAGATTCAGGGAGCCCCCTGACTCTGAAATTGTACCCCCTATTCCTATTTTCGAGGTCATCAATTTTAGCATTGGCAGTCTCCAAATGTTCCTGCAGAATCTGTATGCAAGCCGTGTTTTGATTGGTCCTGGAAATGGTGGATTCCAAATTTGTCTCTATGATTTCCATGCGGGTACCTATGCTCTGTAGGTCTGCTTTAATGTCACTTGTAATTCTGTGATCTGTGTTGTGCAGAAGGTCCGCAAATTTGGCAAATAGGTCTGCTATATTGACTGGCTGGAGTAGGCCCAGATCCCCAGGCTGTAGTGATGGGTGAGACTGAGGTGGGCCGGCCTCTATGGGGGAGAAGTCCAAGTCTGCCAGTGTGCACTCTATGAGAGAGGCTGTGGATGCTGGGGATGCTTGCTCTATGTGAGGAATGCCAGCAGTGGAGAGGCCGGAGCTGCTGAGGCGGGACGGAGCTCCCGGACTAAGCATCCATCTTAGGTGCCGCCGCGCATGCGCCTGTGAGAGCAAAAATTCTAGCACCAGACCTCCTTTGTAACTCTAAACCAGGGATCCTCAAACTACGGCCCTCCAGCTGTTTCGGAACTACACATCCCATGAGGCATTGTAAAACTCTGACATTCACAGACATGGCTAGGCATGATGGGAATTGTAGTTCTTGAACAACTGGAGGGCCATAGTTTGAAGACCCCTGCTCTAAACTGTGTAATGGCGGAGACACATCAAAATATCATATTTTTTTATTTAGACTTTAAACTGAGTCAGCGCCCCAAGAGAGCACTTCCCCTCTCAATAG
Organism: Lithobates sylvaticus; assembly: GCA_028564925.1. NCBI lineage: Eukaryota > Metazoa > Chordata > Amphibia > Anura > Ranidae > Lithobates > Lithobates sylvaticus. The sequence continues at coordinate 126,812,590 of CM053034.1, forward strand.
AAATAGTTGATTAAGTTATACAACCCTTTGAAAGGCTAAAATCAAGAAACATAAACACTAATGTCATCTCACGCAAAACCAGCTGACAAGAGACAAAAATTGTGTTTCCAAATCCAAGTTACAAAGCTTTCAATTAAAGAAAAGAAGTGGATAAATAAACCCATTGTTTCAAAGGGTGAAATTATCTTTTTAGTCAACTCCAATTCAATAGGACCCGAACGTCAAATATCAAAATTGCGATAGCCCGCTCGAGGAATGGGGAGGAGCTCTCGCATGTAGCAAACCCAGCTGAGTTCCGGAGCTCTGCCTCCACCTGACCACTCACCCAGCTGACGCGATAGCAGTGAGGAGTGAGGAGTGAGCGAACCGTGAGAAAGTATGGGAGGTTTAAATCACCTCCCTTAGCTTTTCCTTAAGGGATAGACTCATGTCCAGCTCATCCCTCTGCTCCCCCCTTCGTGCAGACTTTGCTTGACCCCGGCGGTGGCCCTTTGAACAGGTTATGCTCTGCCTAAAGGACTAGGCTCTACATTGGAGGGAGGTGGCAGATATCGGGAGAGCATCAGAGACTATGCAGCTGTGTGAGCCGATGGCGTACACCCCCGTGTGGAAGAGGAAACCTGAGGGCACAGGAGCTACGGCGAAGGAGCCTCTGATCCCCCCTTTCTTTTTCCCCTGGCTATGAAGAGGATGGGTAATGTAATGCTGAGACTGACAAAGAAGTAAATGTGTGTCCAGAGCTGCATGGAAAGCGCACGAGAAAATTGCTGATGTTTGGCCAGCTATTTTTTATAGTAGGGAGACATTGGACTTGCTTTGCAAACTGTCCTCATTTGCTATGGCAGTGAAAAGTAGAGAATAATCATTAAAGTGAACTTGTGCGGCGCTCTGAGAGACTGTTTTTGAATGCTGCTGAGCTATCAGGCTTTACTCCTTCAGCGTTTTTTTTTTTTTCTTTCTCGCTTGCTCTGCTGCCGGTATTCCCAGCTACTGAGATATATCAGTGTCGTATAAAACAGAGACTGACATAAAAGTAATTATGGGTAGTGATCTGCTTGCCTAGAGTCACATGTAAAGCCGCATGAGAAAATTACTGATGGATATTCGCTCCCTTGTTAAAAAGATACTAGTTGGCTTTATAAGCTGCTGTTTGTCCTTACCTGCTATTGCTAAGATATAACCAAAAATAATTTATATTGAGGTCTGAAAGACTGTTCTTAAATACTATTGTACGATTTTTTTTTTCCCTTATTGGTTTTTTAACTTACCACAGTTAAGATATAATTTGTGAGAAACTTCATAGTGCGCTGAAAAGCTGTCCCGGAACGGGCTGAGTAATCTGCTTGCCCTCTCTTAAAACTGTTACTTTCACTAATGCTAATAAACGAGAGAAGCGACCTGAGTGACCTGTTTGTTCAGAGCTGCATGAAAAATCGCATGAAGGGAGGAGGAGGGAAAAGAAAAAGGAAAAGAAAAGAAAAAGATCATTGATGTGTGCTGATTTACTTGCTAAACTGCTATTGAGGCATCTAGTTGGTGTGGCAAACGACAACGTTTTCTTTTTTCTTCTCTTCTCGCTTGTCACGGATACATTAGGATGTTCTAAATACTACTGAACATTGGCATTTTTTTCTCTCCCTAAGGCCTGATTCCCACCAATGCATTTTTAGTGCTTTTTGCATTTTGCAGATTTGCACAACAGTCCATTTAGCATGGTTTCCTATGGAACACGTTCTGCAGTGCAAATCTGCAAAATGCAAAAAGCACTAAAAATGCATAGGTGTGAATCAGGCCTAATAACTTGTTTGACTCTAATACCCGTCACAGATAAACTCTCTTGTTGGAAAACCCCTGTGAATGATATCTGCTTGCTACTTCTAAGGCAACTTATTGCCTATGTTTGGTGGAGACTGGCCTATATAACATTTGACGGGGATAATGATTATAGCTGCCATGTACGCTGTCACCTATTATGAATAATTACTGCAATACATCTGTGAATTTTTTGCAAATAACTATTTCAATATACTTTGATTAAACCCCAAACCCCTTGGTTTGATTAAACCCCAGAGGAAGGAGGAAATAAGGGAGGAGGAAGGGGAAGAGGAAATAAGTAAAAAGACAACTAAAAATGAGCCAAGCAAGGGGAAAATCAGCCAAAACAGGAAAAGGGGCCCCACCTATAGTTAGCCCAGGGGGCATTCAGCGGTATATGACTACAGAAACAAGTATGGCAGAGAACGGGCATAGTAGCCCAAAGCAGGTAACTACAGCTCGGACGGGGGCTGGAAAGCTGAAAGTGACAGAGGAAGATTCTAAAGGGGGAAAAACGAATGCTAACAATACATCAGTTATACGAACAAGAAACGCTGGGAACAACCCTCAGGGAACCACTAAAATACACAACGGGGACCAGAAGAGGAAAAGAGGAGTATCCTCAGAGACTGAAGAGGATTTAAGGGCAGATGTGACCCAGGCGAGTCTCTCTCAAATAAAAGAGGGGGGGGGGTATGTATATATTTTTTTTCCTCTCTCTCTCTCTCGCCCTTTCTCTTCCCATTCTGTGCTGCCTCTCTTCTGGCGGGGACACTGAAATCCCTGCGGGAGGAGGAGGGGGGGGAAGGAAAGGGGATAAATGTTTTTTAGGTGAGTTATGGCTACATTGAATTTAGTATCATAAAACGTAAGGGGCATAAATACTCCAAAAAAAAGGTTCATAGTGAATAAGGAACTACAGCATTATGGGGTGAGTGTGGCATGTCTCCGGGAGACACATATTTCACATGCATCAGGAGGTAGATTATCTACATGGCAATACCCTAGCTGGTTCTATGGAGATTCTACATAAAGCCACTCAAGGGGAGTGGCAATAGGATTTAGTAGAAATACAATGTTTGAAATAAAGGCGCAATTAGCAGATCCGGATAGGAGATTCCTCTTTATAAGGGGGAAACTGTATAACACAGAGTATACTATAGCAAATATTGACTCGCCAAACAAAAACCCAGATAGGTTCCTGAGGAAAACTCTAGGAAGGTTGTCAGAATTTAAAAAGTGGAAACTAATAGTGGTGGGAGATATGAACATGTGTATTGACCCATGGGTGGATACTACGGGAGGATCTCCCCTGTGGTCAATTTTAAGACAGAACAGGATAAAATCCCTATTATTAGATCACAACTTGTGGACGCCTGGAGAATTAGACGCCCGGGAATCTGGGACTATACGTTTTACTCAGCAGTCCATGGAACATACTCTAGAATAGATTATGTATTGATAGAACACCAACTACTCCCGCTACTTAAGGAAACGGAAATAAAATCTATCTCCCTATCTGACCATGCTCCAGTGATAGCCCAACTAGAAATAGCATCAGGTCCCCCTATGGGCAGATTGTGGAAACTTAATGATTCCCTGATTCAGGACCCAGAGGTTACATAGTTTGCTAGGCCGAAAAAAGACACAAGTCCATCCAGTTCAGCCATAAAAAAAAAGAAATAATAAATAAAAATAAAAAATATTGTACAATCCAATATACCCCATTCTATTCACACAGTTGATCCAGAGGAAGGCAAAACAAACTCCCAAAAGAGCATGCTCCAATCTGCTACAGCAGGGAAAAAAAAATTACTTCCTGATCCCCCTAGAGGCATTCGGATTTTCCCTGAATCAACTTTACCTATAAATGTTAGTACCCAGTTATATTATGTACATTTAGGAAAGTATCCAGGCCTTTCTTAAAGCAATCTACTGAGTTATAAGGATGAGCCCGGTGTTCGATTCAACCCATGTTCGAATCGAGCACCGGGTGTTCGCTGGCTGATGATTGGCCAAGCATGCACTGTGACCCCGCATGCTTGGCCAATCACAGCGCCGGCAGCGAGGAGAGCCATAATTGGCTACAGGCAGGATGCCTGTAGCCAATTATAGCTCAGGGGCTTTAATACACGCCCCACGGTATAAGAGGCCGCCGCGGCGGCGGCCTCGCATATTATGTTTCACTCACAGTGTCAGCGTGTCAGTGTGCTGCTGACTGCTGACAACAATATGTTCTTTATTTCTGGGGATATGTGTGTGCATGCTGTTAGAACAGCATTGCAGTATCACATCTGGGGGGTGTCTATAGGTAGCCTGTGAAGGAGGGCAGGTTTCCTGTGCTTAGAACTTTCCCTGCAAAAAAGTGTCATTTTTGCAGGAAGAAAGCTATTTAAATCACTCGCGGCTAATGAATTGATGGCTCCTGTAACACAGAGAGCTGTCATTCATTAATAAAAAACAAAAAAAAAAAGCGTAGGGGTCCCCCCAAATTCAATAACCAGGCCCTTCAGGTCTGGGATGGATATTAAGGGGGATCCCAGCCAAAAAAAAAAAAAAAAAAAATGGCGTAGGGTCCCCCTCAAAATCCATACCAGACCCTTGAGGTCTGGTATGGATTTTAAGGGGAACCCTAGCCAAAAAAAATGGCGTGGGGTCCCCCTCAAAATCCATACCAGACCCTTATCCGAGCACGCAACCTGGCAGGCCGCAGGAAAAGAGGGGGGGACGAGAGCGGCCCCCCCTCTCGCCTGAACCGTACCAGGCCACATGCCCTCAACATTGGGAGGATGCTTTGGGGGTCTAAGACCCCTAAAGCACCTTGTCCCCATGTTGATTAGGACAAGGGCCTCTTCCCCACAACCCTGTCCGGTGGTTGTGGGGGTCTGCGGGCGGGGGGCTTATCGGAATCTGGAAGCCCCCTTTAACAAGGGGACCCCCAGATCCCGGCCCCCCCCCTGTGTGAAATGGTAAGGGGGTACAAAAGTACCCCTACCATTTCACCAAAAAAGTGGCAAAAATGGTAAAAAGGACAGGAGACAGTCTTTGACAATTCCTTTATTAAAATCTTCTTTCTTCTTTCTTCATCCTTCGGTTTCTTCATCTTCTCCTTCCTTCATCTTCTTCCATCTTCTTCTTCCATTTTCTTCTTCCTCCGATCCGCTTCTTCTTGCGCTGGTCTTCTCGTCCTTCTCGTCCGGCATCTTCTTCCGTCGGCGTCGGCGTCGGTGTCTCTGTCTCTTCTTGGGCCGCTCCGCGCAATGGGAGGCTCCCGCTGTGTGAGGCTCCGCTCCGTCTGACAGGTCTTTTATAATGGAGGGCACCTGGTGACCCCGCCCCCTCTGACGCACAGGGACGTCATGGGGAATTCCATGATGGCTTTCCCCATGATGTCAGAGGGGGGCGGGGTCACCAGGTGCCCTCCGTTTTAAAAGACCTGTCAGATGGAGCGGAGCCTCACACAGCGGGAGCCTCCCATTGCGCGGAGCGGCCCAAGAAGACACCGACACCGACGCCGACGCCGACGGAAGAAGATGCCGGACGAGAAGGACGAGAAGACCAGCGCAAGAAGAAGCGGATCGGAGGAAGAAGAAAATGGAAGAAGAAGATGGAAGAAGATGAAGGAAGGAGAAGATGAAGAATCCGAAGGATGAAGAAAGAAGAAAGAAGATTTTAATAAAGGAATTGTCAAAGACTGTCTCCTGTCCTTTTTACCATTTTTGCCACTTTTTTGGTGAAATGGTAGGGGTACTTTTGTACCCCCTTACCATTTCACACAGGGGGGGGGCCGGGATCTGGGGGTCCCCTTGTTAAAGGGGGCTTCCAGATTCCGATAAGCCCCCCGCCCGCAGACCCCCACAACCACCGGCCAGGGTTGTGGGGAAGAGGCCCTTGTCCTAATCAACATGGGGACAAGGTGCTTTAGGGGTCTTAGACCCCCAAAGCATCCTCCCAATGTTGAGGGCATGTGGCCTGGTACGGTTCAGGCGAGAGGGGGGGCCGCTCTCGTCCCCCCCTCTTTTCCTGCGGCCTGCCAGGTTGCGTGCTCGGATAAGGGTCTGGTATGGATTTTGAGGGGGACCCCACGCCATTTTTTTTGGCTAGGGTTCCCCTTAAAATCCATACCAGACCTCAAGGGTCTGGTATGGATTTTGAGGGGGACCCTACGCCATTTTTTTTTTTTTTTTTTGGCTGGGATCCCCTTAATATCCATCCCAGACCTGAAGGGCCTGGTTATTGAATTTGGGGGGACCCCTACGCTTTTTTTTTTTCATTTTTTTTTTTTTTTATCAATGACTTTTTTTTATGAATGAGTTTCAATGAATCACTGTTCTCTGTGTTACGGGAGCCGTGAATTAACATTAGCCGCGAGTGATTTTAAATAGCTTTTTTACTTTCAAAAATGACACTTTGCGCAGAGACAGTTCTAAACACGGGAAACATGCGCCCCTTTACAGGCATACTATAGACACCCCCCAGGTACGAAATTTACACTTTTATTGTTTCAGCATTATTAAAATCACTGCCCTGAAAAAACGGCCGTTTTTAAAAAAATTTTTTGCCACCTCTGGAGGGAGTCTATTCCACATTTTCACAGCTCTTACTGTGAAGAAACCTTTCCGTATTTGGAGATGAAATCTCTTTTCCTCTAGACGTAAAGAGTGCCCCCTTGTCCTCTGTGTTGACCGTAAAGTGAATAACTCAACACCAAGTTCACTATATGGACCCCTTATATATTTGTACATGTTGATCATATCCCCCCTTATTCTCCTCTTCTCAAGAGTGAATAAATTCAGTTCCTCTAATCTTTCCTCATAGCTGAGCTCCTCCATGCCTTTTATCAGTTTGGTGGCCCTTCTCTGCACTTTCTCCAGTTCCCCGATATCATTTTTGAGAACTGGTGCCCAAAACTGAACTGCATATTCCAGATGAGGTCTTACTAATGATTTGAACAGGGGCAAAATGATTTCTCTCTCTCTGGAGTCCATACCTCTCTTAATACAAGAAAGAACTTTGCTTGCTTTGGAAACCGCAGCTTGACATTTCATTCTATTATTGAGCTTATGATCTACCAAAACCCCCAGATCCTTCTCCACTACGGATTCCCCCAGTTGTACTCCCCCTAGCATGTATGATGCATGCATATTCTTAGCCCCCAAGTGCATAACTTTACATTTATCAACATTAAACCTCATCTGCCACATAGTCTCCCAATTAGAGAGAGCATTGATGTCGGCTTGTAAATTGGAGACCTCCTGTAAGGACGTTATTTCACTGCATAGCTTGGTGTCATCTGCAAAGACAGAAATGTTACTTTTGATCCCAGACCCAATATCATTTATAAAGATATTAAAAAGTAAGGGTCCCAGCACTGAACCTTGGGGTACACCACTGATAACCTTAGACCATTCAGAGTAAGAATCATTAACCACTACTCTCTGAATTCTGTCATTTAGTCAGTTTTCTATCCATTTACAAACCGATATTTCCAAGCCTGTAGACCTTACCTTACACATGAGCCGTGTGTGGGGAACTGTATCGAATGCTTTTGCAAAATCCACGTCCACAGCCATGCCTCTGTCCAAGGTTTTACTTACTTCTTCAGAAAAAGAAATCAGGTTTGTCTGACAACTTCTGTCTTTCATGAACCCATGCTGTCTGTTGCTTAAAATGTTTTTTTCCAGCAAGAACTCGTCTATGTGCTCTTTTATTAATCTCTCCAGTATCTTCCCGACTATAGAAGTTAAACTAACAGGTCTATAGTTACTTGGTAAAGACTTTGTTCCCTTTTTAAATATAGGCACCATGTTCGCCCTGCGCCAATCCAGTGGTACTATTCCCGTCATTAATGAGTCCCTAAAAATTAAATACAATGGCTTTGAAATTGCAGGGCTCAATTCTTTTAGGATCCGTGGGTGAATGCCATCTGGTCCAGGTGCTTTATCCACCTTTATTCTGTCTAAATATTTCTGGACCATATCACTTTTGAGCCATTGTGGATCATTCAGGGCTGTGTAAATACCACCCCCATTATGGACATGAGCTCCCCCATGCTCCTTTGCTCCTTTGTATACACAGAGCTGAATAAAATATTTAATAAAATAGCCTTCTCTTTGTCCCCAGTCACCCACTCTAGATTATTTTGTAAAGGGCCTACATGCTCAGACTTGACCTTTTTACTATTAATATATTTGAAGAATTTTTTGGGGTTTGTCCTACTATCTTTTGCAATCTGTCATTCGTTTTGAATTTTTGCATCCTTGATTTCCTTTTTACATATTCTGTTAAATTCTTTGTAACATTTAAACAACACTCGTGTTCCTTCACTTTTATATTTTTTAAAAAGCTCTTTTCTTATTGTTCATAGCTTTTTTAACTTTGACTGTGAGCCACATAGGTTTTATTTTAAGCCTTTTATTGCCCATGGGAATATACTTTGCAGTGGGGTCCCAAACAGTCTTTTTGAAGAATTCCCACTTCTGTTCTGTGCTCATTGATGCCAATATTCCCTCCCAGTCCAAGTCCTGGAGAGCAGCCCTCATCTTTGGAAAATTTGCTCTCTTGAAGTTGAACGTTTTTATCTTTCCTGTATGGATTTCTTGCTTACAGCTAACATCAAATGAAATCATGTTATGATCACTGTTACCCAGGTGTTCCTTTGTCTGAACATTAGTAATAAGCTCTGCATGGTTTGAGATTACCAGATCCAGCAGAGCATCATTCCTAGTTGGGGCCTCAATAAACTGGACCATAAAATTGTCCTGTAATAGGTTTATAAATGTTTGCCCTTTAACTGTCCCAGCAGTGCCATTAATCCAGTCAATTTCTGGGTAGTTAAAATCCCCCATTATTACCACCGTCCCAGCCCTTGCAGCCCTTTCCATCTGTGCAAGGAGCTGAGTCTCCACCTCCTCGTGAACATTGGGTGGTCTATAACAAACCCCAATGATTAACTTAGAACTATGCGCATCTATATGCAGTTCCACCCATAATGCTTCAGACTCATCACACTCTCCATCAACCAGGTCCTCTTTCACGCTTGCTTTGAGATCACTTCTCACATAGAGACAGACCCCGCCACCTTTCCTATTTACTCTGTCTCTCCGAAAGAGTGCATAGCCAGGAATATTAATAGCCCAGTCATGTGAAGATTGAAGCCAAGTTTCAGCAATACCAATTACATCATAGCTCTTCTCATGCACCAGAGCTTCCAACTCACCTATTTTGCTTGGCAGACTTCTGGCATTGGTGAACAAACACTTTAATGCATTTACATTTTGCTCTGGTGTTTTTCATATCATTTTTAGTAGTACAGATGGCACTATAGTTTCCAATGGAAGTTTGCAACATGGGAAATGTCCTGTCACCTGCCATAACCCTCCCCCCATCTATTCCCATTCCACCCTCCATTAATGTCTGACCCCTAGCTAACCTGTCTGCCCGATGTAATTCTAGTTCACCCTCCCCCCTCAATCCTAGTTTAAATACTCCTCCAGCCTTCCCATAAACCTCTTCCCCAGCACAGCAGACCCCCTTCCATTCAAGTGCAAACCGTCATTAGCATATAGGTTGCACCCCAATGAAAAGTCAGCCAAGTGCTCTAGAAACCCAAATCCCTCCTCCCTACACCAGGTCTTTAGCCATGCATTCAGCTCTCTAATCACCCCCTGCCTTTCCTGTGTTGCGCATGGCACAGGCAATATTTCAGAGAATATCACCTTGGAGGTCCTTCCCTTCAACTTGCAGCCTAGTTCTTTAAATTGATTCTTAAGGAGCCTCCACCTTCCATGTATACTGTCATTAATTCCAACATGGACCAAGACAGCTGGGTCATGCCCAGCCCCTCCCAGTAATTTATCCACCCGGTCCACCACATGCCGAACCCTAGCACCAGGGAGACAGCAAAACATTCGGTTGAGGCAATCCTGGTGACAAATTATTCTATAAGTTCTATCTGATTATAGAATCCCCATATTACCACCAACTGTCTAGGCCTACCTGCACTCCCCTCACCACCCCTACTAGATGGTCTGCTCTCCCAGCTGTTAGGGGTAGCAGTGACATCTAGGGCTGCCACCTCTGTGTTTGCCACCTCCACATCTTCACCCAACTTGGCAAATTTGTTTTGATGCACAAATACAGGACTGGCCTTCCTTTTCTGCGATCCCCTTCCACTCCCTCTAACTACATTAACCCATCTTCCTATCTGATAATCCTGACTTGCCCTTCCACCCTCCACATCACCCCTACTGACCACCTGCTCAGCGAGCAGAGGACCCCTTTCAAGTTTGTCCTTTCCGCCCAGTGTTGCAACTTGCTCCTCCAGATCTCTAATGCGAGCTTCCAGAAGGGCAACCCGCTCACATCTGTCACAGCGGTATCCATCCTGGAGCAGTTGCACCAATTTTGCATACATGTGGCACACTGTGCACTGAGCAAAACCTCCAACCCTTCTAGCACTCATTTCCCAGTTACAATACAATTGCTTGTAGGAAGTTTAAGATGTCACAGGTTTGAAGACTCCTGTCTTAAGGTGAATAGAAAAATAGAGCAGGAGCTTGAGGAATTTTTCTCATAAACGATTATGAGTACCTGCAGGGGCTTGACCTCCCAAGGTTCTCTGAGGAAGAATTGGAGCTCTGGGAGGCCCCAATAACGCAGGAATAAGTAGTAAGAGCAATAAAGGAAATGGCAATTGGAAAAATCCCTGGTCCTGATGGGTACTCTATTATGTACTATAAGAAGTTTGAAAAAATACTGGCACCTAAACTATGTGATTATATGAACGCCATGGCAGAGGGGGAAAAACGAAGGGAAGAAGCGCTGATGGCCTATATCACCTTGTTATTAAAAGAGGGTAAAGATCCAATGACACCAGAGAGCTATAGACCAATAGCCCCTGGAAGAAGTCATCTGTGATGAAACGGCGTAGGGAGGAGCGGCGTGCTGATGTCACCACAATACCGCGCTAGACCCGGAAGCAACGGGCAGCAACTGTGAGCCGGCCGGCTATTTTTTATCTACACGCTTTTTTACTACAACATTTCCTGTAAGTGTATTTCTTTTATTCTGCAATAAATATCTTTGAGTGATACACTATGGAGATTTTATGCTTTAATCTCTACATGGGGCTCGTTTGACTATATTGAGAATTCCTGTCCAGTATCCTGAGAAACTTCCTTATCATCTTTAGAGACCCGTGGCTGGGGAAAAAAGCCATAGGCTTCAGCGATCTCCCTAAACAGGAGATCTTGCTATCTGGTAAGCGGCAGCATTTCTCGGTGGTGGAGGCTTTCCTATATCAGGCCACTATTTTCTTGGGTGCTACGAGAGTGGTGTCACTATTCAAGCATAGAGGACTTTTTTGTGGATTGATTCGATACATGGAGTTGACTTTGACCTGAGTTTTTGATTAATTTCATTGTACTATCTTCTATGATTATTTCATATAATATCTGGAAGGGAATCAGTTTTCACATTGGACTTTTTTAAATTATTTATTTTTTCACTAAGTCGCAATATTTTTTGCTTTTTTATTCACAATATGTACATCCTTATATGTTCACTTACAGTGCCTTGCAAAAGTATTCACCCCCTTGGATTTTTACCTATTTTGTTACGTTACAGCCTTTAGTTCAATGTTTTTTTTAATCTGAATTATATGTGATGGATCAGAACACAATAGCCTAAGTTGGTGAAGTAAAATTAGAAAAATATATACATAAAACTATTTTTCAGAAATCCAAAACTGATAGTTGGCATGTGCGTATGTATTCACTCCCTTTGTTATGAAGCCCATAAAAAGCTCTGGTGCAACCAATTACCTTCAGAAGTCACATAATTAGTGAAATGATGTCCACCTGTGTGCAATCTAAGTGTCACATGATCTGTCATTACATATACAAACCTTTTTGAAAGGCCCCAGAGGCTTCCACACCTAAGCAAGAGGCACCACTAACAAACACTGCCATGAAGACCAAGGAACTCTCCAAACAAGTAAGGGACAATGTTGTTGAGAAGTACAAGTCAGGGTTAGGTTCTAAAAATATATCCAAATCTTTGATGATCCCTAGGAGCACCATCAAATCTATCATAACCAAATGGAAAGAACATGGCACAACAGCAAACCTGCCAAGATACGGCCACACACCAAAACTCATACGAGCGGCTCGTAACAAACGCAGAATCACCCTGGATGACAACATTATACAAATTTATCCGGACATTTCCCCGGCCACCCTCGACAGAAGAAGAGGACTGAAGGAAATCACAACGGCTCTACAATCAGCGCATATCTGCTATAGATGGGGATTCCCCTTCAAACTGCTAGTCCCCCATAATGGAACTACCTTCTCTGCCTCTTCCCTTCTAGAAGGTCAGGAGATCCTGGTGAAATTGGGACTTTTAGATGCAGAAGTGATTCAACGTCCACCTTCTACACCCAGACCAGCACCGATCTGGCAGACCCCACCACCCAGGAGAGACAGACGGAGGATTCGCTATGAGATAGGAGACCGACACGACGAACGCCCTCACTGACTCCGGAGAAACATTTGCTTCTGAACCTACCACAGGCTTGTCTGTGCAGCTACCAAACTTCCACTCGCTCACCTTACTCCCTCTAACATCAAAGTCTGTCCCTTGGAGCTGCAGTATGCTTCCCCCACCCAGCAGACAGTATCTGTTTTTTTAGTTTTTTCCAGGCCTTGTTTAGGCATGGACGGACTCGCTGGGTATGAGACCTAGTTGTCTCTTTGAACGGTTATTTTTTTTTCAGGTATAGTTTCTTATCATCTACCTGACCAGTTTTGGCGGTTATTTTTGAAAACGGCCTTTTGTCAGTTTATTCTGTTTTTTTTCTTCACTATATTTTTCCTTTTTGCTTCTTTTTTGCTTTTTTCCTTTTTATTTTTTGGTAAATACCTTTGCAACTCACATGCTCTTTTGGTATGGTTTGATACTGATACGATACGTTCATTTTATTATTTCATAACTAAATTTGCATTCCCTTACAGCCCTAACAATATTCTGTGTGATCGTATGCATTTTCATTGAATAGATGGCAATTACATGTGTTTCCCACAATGTAAAGGGATTTAACTCCCCTGCCAAGAGGGCAAGGCTTTTGCCCTTTACAAAAAACTTGGAGCAAAAGTCCTTCTATTGCAAGAAACTCACTTTGCCCACTCCTCTCACCCTAAATTTCCCCACAGAAATTTCCCCCACGCCTATTTTTCACTCCATTCTGCTAAGAGCAGAGGTGCCGCCATACTTCTACATTCCTCCTTTCCTATGGAGGTTAAACGGGGATATAAAGATAAGGATAGTAGGTTTGTCATTATAAAAGGCATAATCCACAACAAGGAGCTCACTATTGCTAGCATTTATGCTTCTTATGACAACCCAGCATCCTTCTTTAAACAGTTTTTTGCTAAACTCTCAGAATTTCACTCTCCCCACATGATAGTGGGTGGGGATTGTAATATGGTAGCTAACCCCACTTTAGACCGCTCATCTCCCACACCTGCTTCTAGGGCCTTCCCTAAATCTCTGACATCAGGTCTACATGACAACCAACTAGTGGAATCATGGAGAGCCCTTAACACGTGTATTAAGGAATTTACCTTCTTTTCCCATCCGCATAATAGCTATGCGAGATTGGATTACATTTACACCTCACCAATCATCTTAGCTAACTCCACAGAGGCATTGATTCACCCATGTGTATGGTCGGACCATCATGTGACATCATTCACGACTGAATTTATCCGACTTGCTCCGACTTCATACTCATGGAGACTGAACGTGTCAATGCTTTCGGACTTAGCTATCGAATCACAAGTCGCACAAACGATAGAAAACTATTTTACCATAAATGCGCAACCTGACACATCCCCAGCAGTCTTATGGACAGCACATAAGGCGGTTCTGAGGGGTAAACTTATCAGCCTCTCACCTGCACGCAACAGGACTAACAAACAAAAGATCTTGGATCTCAGACGAGAACTAGATCTTTTGTATAAAAATACTGACAGGTTACACTTGGATTTCACCAGACTTATCTTTAGTCAGAAACGCCTGGAATTGGACTCCCTCCTCTCCACCAAAGTAGAAAAGGCCCTTCGATGGTCGAAAGCCCGGTACTTATTACATAACAACACCTCCTCTACCCTCTTTGCTAGGAAACTGAACCAGTCTACTCGCCCAACCCATGTATACAAACTTTCCAACCCTGATGGGACTTTAACTACACATCCAAAAGAGGTCCTGAAAACATTCGCAAGATTTTACTCCTCCCTCCTCGCCTCAGATGGTTCTTTGCCTTCTCTGGCCGAGGATGCTTGGTTTCAGGATATTCCCCTGCCTTCACTCTCACCTTTACAAATAGAAACACTAAACACCCCTATTACCATTTCGGAACTCTTAAAAGTCATCAAATCTCTCAAACTAGGATCTGCCCCAGGCCGAGATGGCTTTTCATCGTTATACTACAAAAAATTTCCCACACTATTAGCCCCAAGACTAGTCCATCTCTTTAATTGGGTTCTACAGGGAGGCAGCTTTCCCGAAGAGATGCTATTAGCAAACATGTCCTTAATCCCCAAACCTAATAAAAAACCATACTCTTCCCCAAAATTATAGAGCCATCTTGGTCATTAACAACAACCTGAAAATATTTAGCAGAGTATTAGCAGACAGATTGGCGAACATTATCCCTTCCCTTATATCCCCTTATCAAGCTGGCTTTATTCCCCATCGGTTAATCACAGATAATATTCGCCTAGCCACGGACATTATCCAAGATGCTAATTTATCCTCCTGTAAACTCCTTTTACTTAGCCTAGATATACAGAAGGCATTTGATAGCGTGTCCTGGGGCTATATAAAGGCTCTCCTACAGCGCATGGGCTTTCAGGGGGAGTTTTTATGTGTGTTCCAAAAAAATTGTCGATCCTAGTAAGGATCTTATGGGGGTTAGAGTAAAAGTGAAGTCCCTGTCCACCGGATGTGTTAAGGGCCATAGATCTGTAAGATGTAAGGAATCCATAGTGGAGGCAAACAGAGTAGGAGTGGAAGGAGCATGTCCCGGTGTGGGATATTTGAGGGAGGACCTATCCTCTGATGGATGCATAGTATCATTAAAGTCTCCCCCGACTAGGTGGGGAAGGTGAGGGGTGGTAAGAAGCCATGAGGAGAGTTTGCAATAAAATGTTTTAGTGGGATTATTAGGGGCATATATGTTGGGCTGAAACAAAGCGTCCTTGGTCATCTGTGTGTGTGGAGAGGATTGTACAGGGGAGGTTCTTGTGGATCAGGAGGAGGACACCAGCTTTCCGTCCAACTGATTCTGTTCCTAGGACCGTTCCTACCCAAAGTTTCTGCATACGGTGGAAGTCAGATAGGAGATGGGTTTCCTGTAGCAGGGCTATATCAGTTTTGAGCCTTTTAAGATGGCAAAGAATTTTCATTGTCTTGTTAGGAGAACGAAGACCCTTCACGTTCCAAGAGATTACATTAAGTACATAAAAAATAGCGGGAAAACATGCAAAGAACTTGTAGCTTTAGCAGTACATGGTAGACAGGAGAAGTATAGCTTAATCAAGGGAGGAAAAGGAATGTATGTCCATTGAGCCCTTAAGTGGAGGGTAGTTAGAGATGCATAGATGAGGACTAGGGAGAAGGGAGGGAAGGAGGGGAGGGGAAGACATGGCAGAATAAGCCAACTAAGTAACTCACACATTCAAATTAACTTCTCTTTTTTCTGCATGAGTTCACTGTGCAATGCGGCTCCCCATGCAGGACCCTGCATGGAAAAAAAGAAAAGATGCTTGAGCGCCCTGAGGTGGCCAGAAAAAAAACTGGAAGAGTCCCGGGGTGCACAGGGAGGGAGGAGCCAGGGATATTACACAGCGAGACCATGGAGGAAGACAGTAAAAACAAGAAATAACATGAAATAACATGACAGGGATGTAAGGCTGTTTAACTATAAGCAGCAAATTTGAATACAAAACATCTGCAGAGCAAGTAAAAATTAAGGAAAAAACCCCCTGAAGTTCTTGTCAGGGATCAGTGGCCAGAGGTGAACAGGGGGTGGCCATAGAAAAGATCATAAGCTGTGGGTAGAGTACCAAAACAATGAATACAAAACAAGTCATACGACCTGAGAAAGTTGTGTAGCCGAGCCATGGTGGTAGAAAGGACTTCAGTGTAGGGAGCTGTGGTTGCGGTAGTCCGGTGCTGAGGGCCGGAAGCGTTTGGGGGAGTCTTTTCATGGGCTTCTCTGTTCCAGAGATCAGAGGCTGGAAGCAAACTTGGATGGCGTGTGTTGATGTGCGTCTGGCCGAAGAGATCGAATGAAGGACTCCACTTCCGAGGGGTCCTGGAAGGATAGTTGGTCCCCTTTCGGTGACTTGAGGATTGCTGGGAACGCCAAAGTAAATTTTATCTGTTGCTTGTAGAGTTCAGAGCAGATTGGTTGAAAATCTTTCCTCTTTTTAAAGACTTCAATCGAGTAGTCAGAAAAGATTAGAATTTTAACATCGTTGATTTGGAGAGATGAGATTGAGGGCCTTGTCAGCATAGTTGAGATACTTGGCGATGATGGGACGAGGATACTTGCGTTCCACATTGAACAGTCCCATGCGGTGTGCACCTTCCACTTTGAAAAGGCCTGAAAGACCCATGGCCTCCGGAATGCGTTTTGAGAAAAATTCAGAGAGAGCTGCCGTTGGTAGTGACTCAGGGATGCCAACAAATCGCAAATTGCTCCTTCTGAATCTATTTTCTAAATTGTCCAGTTTTTGAATAAATGTATTGATTAGTTTTGTCCTGCGACTGTTCCGTGACTTGTGCTTGATATAATTCATCTTCTACCTCTGATAAGCAGTGTTGCACATCATTTAATCTAGTAGTATGTTCGCTTAGTTGGGCTTTGATCTGCTTCATACCTGCATTAACAGCCTTTTCCACCAAGGCTGCAATCATGGGGGTGAGGAGGGCTGCCACCGCATGTGCAATGCGGTCTGTGTGGCCATCGTTTCCAGGAGGGGTAGAGACACAGTCTCCTGGCATGTTTAGGGGGGTAGGTGAAGGAGCTGGCCCTATGGAGGAGGTGGTGGAGGAAGCGTTGTTGAGCTCTGAGGAACCTCCGCTTACCTCCATGTCCGCCGTCTGCACGTCCGCAGCGTTGTGAGTGTAGGCCGAAGCCTCGATTTGCGACCTGTCCGGAGGGGCCGCAGTGGCCGCGTAAGATCGGGCCCTATTTTTTCTACAAAGTGGTCCATCTGGTGCGGGGGAACGAGGGGGACAGTGGCAGTGAGGGGCCACTCAGGCCAAATTTACAGGCGCATTGGAGGGGAACGAATATGGTCAGATCTATTTCAAGACTTGAGACCAGATGGATTTTTAATATGAAAAGTTTTGTATCGTTTGGCCTCAATGTTGATTGGGACATAAATAAAATAGTTGTATTAATAATTCTTAGTTTTTGTCACTTTTAATAATGTTTTCAACTATTTTTAAATTAGTGTCTTTATTTTATTTATAGATTTAATTATATTTTTTTATTTAAAAATAATTTTTAACATATATTTTAATTAAATATTGTTATATCAGGTGCTTAATAATATTGATTAGCGGTTTATATCAATGTTATTATGTTTGTATTAAGCCGTCAGCGTCACTATTAATATTCTAATACTTCCCCTTTTTCTTCGTGTTCACTATCCATTTTTAGTTATATATTTTTCTCTTTTGCCACTAGATGGCAGTGCTATTTAGTCTCTACATCTCCTTATTTCCATTAGTAGCCAATACTTAAAACGGAGGAGCTGCTATACATTGTCTATTGTATAGCCCCGGTTGCCATTAGTCAAAATGGCGCTGTAGGCATATATAAACCATCCGTAGTGATGACACATCCATTCGACCAATCCCCAGAAGACGTCTGTTCGTGATGAAACGCGTAGGGTGGAGCCTCTGTTGGTGATGTCATTACGCTATCCTTCACGCTCTAGGAAATACTGAGAAGCTAATAGAGACGCCGCGGCTTTTATATGACACAACCGCTTGTATGATACTTCGCTCCTGTAAGTGCAAACTCTCTTTTTATATTAAATTATCTGAATTGATATACTGCACCATGGGAGTTTTATTTTTTATTTTTGAGTGACAATAGAACATCGGCTGGTCTGAATACCTATAAGTTGTGGGGAGACTGTTAATTCCCTGTGCTGGGCGAGACTGTTAACAGCAGTCACGGCTTTGTGGTAAGCAAGCTATTTCACACTTGGGTGTTGACCTGAACACACGTTTGATTTGTTTTGGGAAGATTGGTGTCACAACTTCTTTCTCCCGCAATCCATCTTTTATCCACTGGAGGCTAATTTTGCATGGACTTCTTCATTGATTACTATGGGACGTTGCTTTCATTTTCCGTCTTTCTTTTTTAATATTTTTTCTTTTTTGATTATTTTCCTTTGGGAAACTGTTTTTTTTCTATTACTAATTGATTGTTTATGATATATCACTTATTATTACTCAAATTTTTTATCACATTGATATCATAATTATTTTTAAATCATTATTAGCGCTGCACTCACTTTGTTATTTTAATAAAGACATGGATGAGCGAGTTTGGGGCGGAGGAACTTGATTGGCCTGCACAGAGTCCTGACCTCAACCCGATAGAACACCTTTGGTATGAAATAGAGCGAAGACTGCGAGCCAGGCCTTCTTGTCCAAATCAGTGCCTGGCCTCACAAATGCACTTCTGAAAGAATGGTCAAACATTCCCATAGACACACTCCTAAATCTTGTGGACAGCCTTCCCAGATGAGTTGAAGCTGTTATAGTTGCAAAGGGTGTGGCTGCAGAACTGCTGCTCTCCTGAGCTCCAGTGGGGCCTACTGATCCAAGGATCTTGATTACTTCCTATACCCAGAGTGGATGCAGGAATCTGGGGTGGACCCAGGGGAGGATCCCCTGGATGGCCAAAGTACCGATCCTCCCATACCAGTGTTTGAGGCAGGGGCGTACCTAGAGCATTTGGATCGGATCCTATAGCTGGCACCCCCCCGGCGGGGCATGGTGATGTGCTGATGTCAGCATCAAGTGACATCACATGTAGCGCCTCCGTGCCCAGAACCCTGAAGAATCCTCCTCCCCCGGGCGGCCAGGCCCCTCCTCTGCAAAAACGTTGCTGACTGACCATTGATGCGGTGATGGTGCTGACTGAGGATTGTAATTGGGCAGCTGGTGCCAAACAGGAATACATTTAACCACTTTCAGACCTATAATCTTCACATGAGTGAATTTGGAAGGGAAAACAACACGCAACACAAGACCTACTGAATGCCTAAGATGCCACAAGGTGCCAAACAGGAATACATTTAACCACTTTCAGACCGGACCAATTTGCAGCCAAAGGACCAGGCCCCTTTTTGCGATTCGGCACTGCGTCGCTTTAACTGACAATTGTGCGGTTCGTGCGACGTGGCTCCCAAACAAAATTGACGTCCTTTTTTCCCACAAATAGAGCTTTCTTTTGGTGGTATTTGATCGCCCCTGCGGTTTTTATTTTTTGCGCTATAAACAAAAATAGAGCGACAATTTTGAAAAAAATGCATTATTTTTTATTTTTTTGCTATAATAAATATCCCCAAAAAATATATAAAAAAACTTTTTTTTTCCTCAGTTTAGGCCGATACGTATTCTTCTACATATTTTTGGTAAAAAAAATCGCAATATGCGATTATTGATCAGTTTGCGCAGAAGTTATAGCGTTTACAAGATAGGGGATAGTTTTATAGCATTTTTATTAATATTTTTTTTTTTTATTAGTAATGGCGGAGATCTGCGATTTTTTTTGTGACTGCGACATTATGGCGGACACATCGGACATTTTTGACACATTTTTGGGACCATTGTCATTTTTTACAGCAATTAATGCATTTAAATGCATTGATTTCTGTATAAATGACACTGGCAGTGAAGGGGTTAACCACTAGGTGGCAGTGTAAGAGTTAAGTATGCCTAGGGGTGTGTTTTTTACTGTAGGGGGGTGTGGCTGTCAGCTAGTGAATGCTGATCTCTGCTCCAATCACAGGGAGCAGAGATCGGCGTCACTAGTTGCTAGGCAGAACGGGGAGATGCTGTTTATCTCGGCATCTCCCCGTTCAGCCGCCCCGTGAGACGATCGCGGTCGTCCCCGCGGCGATCGAGTCCGCGGGGACCGCGATCGGACTCACGGGGGTCCCGACCGGCGCGGGAGCGCGCCGCTCCCGGCGCGCTCCCGATGGCACGGACAGGCTAAAGGAGGGACTTATATATACGCCCTCCTGCCTGTACGTGCCATTCTGTCGACGTATATCGTCGTGCGCCGGTCGGCAAGTGGTTAACTGGCATTGGCACACTTACTATGTGCTACTGCCTGTGGTGTCACTAGGGTTGGTGTCATCTGGTGCAGTAAAACATGGTGTCACCCTCCCCCCAAAAAAATATTTTGCTGTTTTCTGAATGTTTTCTCTACACAGCCCCCATACCTCTGTATCCCTTTACATTACACAGCCCCCATACCTCTGGATCCCTTTACATTACACAGCGCTCATACCTCTGGACCCCTTTACATTACACAGCGCCCATACCTCTGGACCCCTTTACATTACGCAGTGCCCCCACACTTCTGGACCCCTTTACATTACACAGCGCCCATACCTCTGGACCCCTTTACATTACGCAGTGCCCCCACACTTCTGGAATCCTGTGTTCCATATGCGTTTCTCGCACTGCATTCAAAATGCACTCAAGTTGTGATCTGCAGTGGGTGTCAATCTTAACCTAATGACACCATAAATGCAGGACCCAAATGTAATGCGTTTAACTGCATTGGATCGTAGGGTACAGTAGTACCATGCAATCCAGTTCCTGTGTGTCTTACAACTCCAGCGGTGGTCCAGCACAATTTCAGCCCATTCAAATGAATAGGCTGAAATTGTACTGCACCTGGAAAACATGTGAATCGCAAGGAAACGCAGTTTGATCCTGTGTGATTCATTGTGTGAACCGGCGTCCTGGAGCCAAGTGATGGAAAAAGTTCCACCACCTGGCTCCACTGACTTGCCTGGCAGGGGTGCACTAGTGTGATCACCTGTTGCGATTGTCCTGCATGTCTAGCGGGGTGCCCCAATTGTCCCCTGTGTAGCAGCCAGCATCTCTTTGATTCAGGGGTGGGAGGAAGGGTACTGAATGGGCTACATGTGCATGCATTTTGTGAGGAGGGAGGACATGTCCTGTGGGGGGGCAGCAGATTTTCCTAACATGCCCCCTAGCACATGCAGTACCCTCTCCCCCACATCCACATTACTGCAAGTATTATCTATAGTGTGATAATGACAGACCTTTAGATGAGCAGGCACATGTACAGCACAGCAGCGTCTCGCCTCCGCCCCAGCTCCTCCTCCTGTCTGTGTACACAGAAGACATCAGAGCGGAGGAGGCGCGGTAGGGGCGGGTTTCTTCGGCATTGCAATGCATTGCCAGTGAGAAAGGCAGCTGGCGGGAAGCGATGTTGGCTGCCATGAAGAGCTGGGCTCAGATGATGATCGCGTGGGACAGCAAACACCACGCACAAGCTGCGGGGTGTGTGCGCCCACGTTATCACGTCCCTCTCAGGCTTAAAGGTGTATGGTCCTGGATGTCTCTGTGAAGGGGCATGATCTATGTTTTAATAAATATTTATGGACCACAAACTACATGGGGGAGGAAATGCCTCTTTACAAAGATAAAGCCTTTCCTTTTTACACCTTGGCAAGTTGTTTTTGGAGGTGATTTTAACATCATCACTAGGCCCAAAGACAGGAAAGGCTCCACTGACAGCCTGAGATATAATAGCATATTTCTTAATACGATAGCCAGAGAAGCAGGTCTGGAAGATGCGTATATTAAGCGTTGCCCAGACAGCACAGAGTACACATTTAAGCGAGACAGTTGTGAGAGAAGATAGTTTTTTTTATTTTAGGGAGACTCTGCCTTTTCGGCTCCTGAGTAAGGTATGGTGGACTTCTCAGACCACCTTATACTGTCTGTTATTCTCAATGCTTCAGATATGACACCTAAAGGAAAGGGTATTTGGAGGATGAATTTGGCTCTGCTGGATGACGAGGACAATATTTTGAAAAAAAAAATTCAGGCTCAGGTAACCATCCTGGATTTCTGCCGCAGTAAGTCGGAGTGGTGGGAGCTTGCCAAAAGCGAAAACACGATTTTTCAAGGCCATAGGAAAAAGGAAACAGCTTGGAAGTACATTGCCTACCAGCAGCTGTGGAGAAAACTTGATCACCTTGTCTCGAGTGGTGGAGATTCAGGGGCAATCTCTGAGGTGAAACTTCTCCTTAGGAAGTATCAATATGAGCGGCACACTTCTTTGGTTCTGGAAAGAGACTACAAGAAATATCACTCGCCTGACCCTTATCGGGACTGTAAACAAAGCGCAGAAGTTAAGACGGTTGTTGGGCTAAGGGATAGTACAGGCTCTTTGATGAAATCCAGGTCAGGGATCATGGAGGTCCCAAAGTCTTTTCATGTGGATCTTCTGGGGGAGAAGTACCTTGATCGGGAAAAGATGTTGCAAAGATGCCGCGTTTTTCGTTTTGAGCGGTTCCAGTGCCAAAAATAGGGTGAGTCTTGTCATGAGATTATGAACTGTCAAATTGCATGACAAATCGCATTGTGTGAATGAAGGCTAAAGGTAGGGGACTGTCAGGCTGCCATTATTTGTGTATATACACAAAAATGCAGAAAGAATTTGCAGAGTACAATGGTGTAGCGGTACAGATTGTGGGTTTGAAGAAGGATGAGTCACTGTTATGACTCAGTTGTTTGTCTAACTACTTGCCACCCGCACTATAGCCAAAAGACACCTACAGCGCAGGCCTTAATTGCCAGGAGGGCATCCATGGACGTCCTCCCGAGCAAGCGCTGTCTGCGCATCCCTGCGGGTCGCGTGCGGCGCACTCTGTAATCACAGAGTCTATGAGATGTAAACAGAAGCTCGTTAATCAGTATTTTTTTTCCCTCACGCTGTCAGTGTGAGGGGAAAAAATCGGTCCCTCACACAGAAAGCCGTGGCTGCATTTTCTGTGCCCACCAGTGTCAGCTACCAGTGCCTACTGTGCCACCTACCAGTGCTACCTATCAGTACCCACAAGTGCCACCTACCAGTGCCCACAGTGCCACCCATCAATGCCCACCAGTGCTGCCAATCAATGCCCATCAGTGTCTCATAATCAGTGCCACAGATCAGTGCTGCCTATCAGTGTCACCTACCAGTGCCATCAGCACCACCTATCTGAAGTTTATTGCACTTTTTAGTTATTTTAATTGCAAAGGACATTTATATGAATACTGTATGCTAGATTGTAATACCGATGCTCTGTCTTTATACCTTTTTATTTTTTGCAATAAACTGAGCTTAAAAAATATGTACTGCACATTGCTTTTTAAATATTTTTTTTCTTATTATAATGTAAATATACCGTAGATTTGATAAGATTTTAGGAGCCATTAGTGCAAAAGTACTATACATTCCTAAATGATAACAAACTTTTTCTGACAACTGCATGTTGTTGTTTCTCACAAGCCTCTTTAAGATGCTTTGGTCATCATACTGCATTTAACCTTCCAGATCAGTGATAAGGACATGCTCCTTTGCCGACATATCTACCTCATTTGATTGACATTTTGTGTGCTTGTCAGCAGCATTGTAAAGAAAATTAAATTACTTTTTATGCAAGTGTTGCAAAATAAATCCAATGCATATGTTTAATTGAGTTATTAAGGATGATGACTTCTCTGATGTTTTAAAATGTACTTTAAAGGGATTATAAAATAGTTACTAAAACTGTAAATATTTATAAAGTGCAGTATTAGGTTATGTTTGTGCTTATTTTCTCAGAATCTCATAGTACCAAAATGTTTTACTCTATACAATGTTCACAG
This sequence comes from Lithobates sylvaticus, assembly GCA_028564925.1. NCBI lineage: Eukaryota > Metazoa > Chordata > Amphibia > Anura > Ranidae > Lithobates > Lithobates sylvaticus. The sequence continues at coordinate 126,836,401 of CM053034.1, forward strand.
TATAAACTAACCATAAGTGGGAAAATTTGTTTTATACTCAAGGTATTCCTAGAATTGTGGGGCGCCCTTAGACAAACTGAAACAGTAAGCATGGCTCAAAGATGAATTATTAAAGAGAAGTCTACGCACTGTACACATAGGATACATATGCTGCAGTACAATGCACCCTATTATACATTCATATTTTTAACTATATTTCTTTATTGATTTCAAAAGAAAATCAACACACAGGAATAATTCAGTACAATCCAATAGAGAGATATTGTAAGGTACAACAATGCAGGATAGTCTATTATTATTGTATATTTGATAATGTGCCAAAGTGAGGACAGATCCATCAAGGGTCTCATCATGACTTCACCAATCAGACCAATGAAGGTCAATGAAAAACTGGTATTGTCCCCATATATCCTTATGTATATGTTGGTATAATTAATTAGGGTGCCAAAGAAAATTGGAGATCTTACAAAAACGCTTGTAAGGGTGAGTAATATGTTAAATGAAGGGGTAATTCGGATGGGGTAAACAAAGAAATGTTTGGAGTAAGGATATGCATCTAGAGTCTTGGATCCACAGGTGAACATTTGGATACATTTGGCTGTGGTTGAATGAGCTTTTGCAAATAAGAATGATTATTTTTTGTTTACAAAAGTTTTATTTGGAAGTTCAATTGTATACAAACAGGTACAGCCAAAGAACAAATACATTGACATAGAAAAAACAATGATTTTACAGTGGAATGAAAATAAAGGTACATAGCATGTGAGAACCCTGAGGCATCACTGAAATAGGGAGACTTGGACATTATATATTACAATGGTGGTATTAAATATTCCCTTTTGACAAAATATGCTTGATTGATGAGTAAAGATAAACATCAAAATTAGAAGGAGCTATACTATGTATAGGTTTAAGGTAAATTCCAGTATGACCATTGTTTGGCATAAATATGCATTGAGTCATGTAAAGTATGGAAAATTCTTTCTGATAATCTGACATTCTCCATTCTGGATAGTACTTGAGACCATGGAAGGCTATCAGACTTCCAATTAAAGGTGATCATCCATTGGATGGAACTGCATAATGAATGAAAGAGTTTCATACATGGAGGAGGGATATTGGGTATATTTGCATATAAAAGGCAGTTTTGGGGAGTGGGCACAATTTTATGTTTGGAAGATCTTTCTATTCTGCCTATTGCTTTATTCCAAATGTTCTTGAGGAGTTGACAGCTCCAGAATATGCGGAGGATAGTACCTGGTGTTTAACATCCCCTGAAACAGTTTGGGGAAATTGAGGGATAAAATGTGTTGAGTTTGGAGGGGGTTAAATACCACCTCGAGAACACTTTTGTGGGGGTTTCCCTAAATGCTATAGCCTTATTGTTTTTGCGGAGGTTGTCTGACATATCAAGCCAGTCCTCCGCTGAGAAAAAGCGATCAAGATCGGATTCCCAGTGGAGCATTGGTCCAGACCTGTCTGGTACATTTAGCCCATTAAGATAATTGTATATTTTTGATATAAGGCCTCTGTCACCTGCAGAGGAAATACAGATTTCCTCAAATACAGTGGCATGTGGATAAGGAGAGGGTAGGAAATGGTTGGTAAAAAAGTTTTTGATATGATTGTAATTTTGTGATTCTGAAGAGGGAATGTCCCATCTTGCCTGTAGTAATATAGATGGGGTAAAATCCCCATCTGTCAGTAAAGAATTTAAGGAGGTCAAACCCTTATTAATCCAATGGGAGAACTGAGCTATGTTGTTATATGCTAAAACGAATCTGGGGTCTCCTAGGAAAGAGGTGAGGATGGGGGGACAATCTAAATGGGCCACATATCTTTAGCCAAAGTTGGTAGTAATGTGCAACTAAGGTATTAAGCTTAATGAGTTTGTTATAGAGATTCAGTTTGCTCCAAACGATACCTTGTAGATTCAATGGAGCAATAGAGAGAGTTTCAAATCTCTTCCAGGGGGTGCTTTGCGATGGAGAGAACCACTGGGAAATTTGCATTAATCTAGCTGAGAGGAAATACAACCAGATGTTGGGAAGGCCCAATCTGCCCAGGGATTGAGATCTGTGCATAACTACATCTGGGTTTTTTTCCAGCCCAGATGAATTTATTGATTTCTCTCTGAAGGGAAGTTAGTTTGGATTTTGATATATTCACTGGGAGTGCTCGAAAGTAATACAAGAGTTTAGGTAGAATAGTCATTTTAATGGCACATATTCTGCCAAGCAAAGAAATGTGGAAATTAGACCATGTATTAAGGAGTGAGGTGATATGGGGAAAAAAGGGGAAGGTAGTTAGTTTTGTATGGTGTTTGTGGGAGTATGTCACTAATATACCTAGATATTTGAATGATTGAGGACACCATACAAATGGGAAATTACCTGAGAGATGGTCCTGTTCTTGTTGGGGGTAATTGATTGGCAGGGCAGAGCATTTGTTTAAATTTATTTTTAGGCCAGAAATGTCATGGAAAACCTTAAGTTCTTTGAGGGGAGAGGGGATGGAGATCAAGGGTTCAGAAAGAAATGTAAGGGCATCGTCAGCGTATAAACTGATTTTGAATTCATCATCTCCTTTAGTATAACTTTTGATGTCTATGTTATTCCTAATTCTTTGAGCTAAGGGTTCAATTGCTAACGCGAATAATAAGGGGGATAAGGGACAGCCTTGTCTTGTTCCTCTACTAAGAGGAAAGAATTCTGAGTTATGTCCCGAGATTCTAACTCTGGTCTGTGGCAAGTGATATAGTGCATTAAATCCATGTAAGAAATTGCCAGAGATACCGTATTTTGGTAAAAGTTGGTTGAGGTAGGCCCAGTTAACACTATCGAATGCCTTATGAATATCTAAACTCAAAAGGCACAATTTCCGAGAGTGCAAATTGGCGTCTTGAATAATATTAGTAACTAGTCTAATATTATCCACAATCTGACGACCTGGGATGAAGCCTGTTTGATCAATATGGATTAAATTGGTAATAACTGAGGCCAATCTGTCAGCAAGCAATCTCCCAAAAATGTTTAGGTCGTTATTGAGAACTGAAATTGGGAGAAAATTCTGTGGGAGAGAGTGGTCCTTATATGGCTTTGGGATTAAAGATAAATTAGCTAGTAGCATTTCTTCAGGAAATTGATTACCCGTGAGGACATAGTTAAAAAGTTTAGTCAAATGTGGGATAAGAAGAGGGGCATATTTTTTGTAATATGCAGAGGAGAAACCATCTGGACCTGGGGCTGTGGAGGATTTAAGAGATTTAATAATCGTAAGTATCTCAGAATCCGTGCAGGGGGCGTTAAGAGCTTTGGTTTGATGGGTATCGAGGGAAGGTAATAGTGTTTCATTCAACCAGTTTTTAGAGGTTTGTTTCGGTTGGGATTGAGGTCCGGAGAGGAGATCCTTATAGAAACCAGAGAATATACTCAAGACCTCTGCTGGATGTGTGACAAGGTTATCTGTTTGGTTTCTAATTTTATAAGTGTGAGGGGGTTTATGTTCTTGGTTTAACTTCTTGGCAAATATAGCAGAGGGGGAGTTACCATGAAGTAGAAATTTTGCTTTTGAGAATCTAAGAGATTTTTCTGTGTTTGCTGACAGAATAAGGTCCAGGGCTTGGTGCTTTTCTTGGATTTGGATAGTAATCTCTTGGGTGGGGTTTTGTTGTATTTTATTGTGTAGGTGGTTTAGGTCCTTTGTCAGTCTATTTATGTCTGCAAGTCTTTCTTTGTTTCTTATAGCAGCCAGGCTGATATAGTGTCCTCTAGGAGCGGCTTTGTGGGCAACCCATAGAGTTGAAGGGGAAGTATCATCATTTACATTTTCTTTAAAATAATTTTCAATATGTGTAGAGATTGACTGAAAGATAACTGGGTCTGTGAGTAATGAGTCATTTAGACGCCAGTTAAATGGGGAGGGAGTAAGACCTATACGACATGTCTCAAATGAAGTAATTTCGTGATCTGACCAAGGGCAGGGAAAAATGTTGGCCTTCGTAGAGTTTGCCACCAGTATAGGGGTACAAAATATGTAGTCCAGTCTGGTGTAAACGTCATGTGGATATGAGTAGTGTGTGTAGGCTCTTATGCCTCAATTATGTGCCCTCCAAGTGTCAATAAGTTGAAGCTTGTAGAGAGAACGATTAAGGTTTTTAGGGGAAGGCCTTGGCGGATGGGTCTACCTTACTTCTATCTAGAGCAGGGTGTGCGGTTAAGTTAAAATCGCTATCCTAAGATTATATGAGGAGAGTTATATCTGTCTAGTGCATCAAAAAATTTAGTGAAAAATAATTATTGTGAATCATTAGGGGCGTATACTGTAACTTTGCGTCTGTTAATAATACATTTAATGAGAATGAAACGACTGTCTCTGTAGATGTTCTGAATATCTAAAATAATAGAATTGTGGACAAATACCGCAACACTGCGAGATTTGTTGTCAAAAGTCGTATAATAAAATGGTTATAGGTTCTATTAAAGTAATTTGGGTGGTTGGAGGAGGAAAAGTGAGTCTCCTGCATCAATATGATATCTGCACCGATTCTTTTGTAAAATTGGAAAGCTTTTTTCCTTTTGTGTGGGGAATTGAAGCCCTGCACATTGTGTGAGATTACCTTAAGACCCATTGGAACAATGCTCTACGAAGAGGGCTACCATATCTGACTGACTTGGGTCTGTGGGAAGAAAGTTATCAGAAAGCAATATGTCCTTGATGATGTATGACGTTTTTTCCTCGTCCAACCACGTGAGTGTGAGAGATTGAATCACATGCAATGGCAAAAAGATTAGTATATCATAAATGTTCGACATCTTATAATAAGCTATAATAGCAAAACCACTGAGAAACTTGCATAGCTGTAATGATGTGTATTGACTTCCATGTTTTATCAAAAGTATAACTTTAGCCAAAAAGGCAACATTAAGATACAAATAGAGTGTATAAAAAAATTGTCATTGGAACAAGAAAAATCCTGTCAAATGAATAAATATCTTCAACCGTAGGACTAATAGGTCCTATTCCTATATATCTGGCCAAGTGCAGTACCCACACAATGTCTGGGAGTGCAGCCAGCCACATAAACAGGATGGGGGGTCAATCCAGTGACGACGGATTTGACAGGTAAAAAAGGTTAAAAGCAGAACCCCCCCGCTTCTTCCCCTTCATTCTAAAGCTGGTGTGCAATGGTATTCCTGGGGGTAGATATGCGATCTACAAACCATATATTATATCTAGCAAGATCACAACATTAATTCTGGAGTAGCCCAATATCTAATCTGGTCTAAATAACTATGAAGTCCTAATATGTAAAGAACAGGATAGTAGGCAGCATCATTTTTTATAACATTCCATACCCGGTACTCTAATCATCTGATTGTTGTGTACCAGCCCCAATCCCACAATCCACCTGTAAGCAGTGTGGACTGTCAGAGGGGGTATTTATAGAAAAAACAATAAGAAGGTAGATCTGTAGATGGGTTTGGTAAAGTTTGTTACCAGATGTCCCTTATAGGGGAGTAACTGGTGTGAGAGGGAGCCTTAAAAAAATAAAAAAAATTCTAGTAGCAGCAACTATTATTTTGTGCAAAAATGTCTGGTGTGTTTGATACCTAGGACTTAAATGGGCAGTCCAGAAAAAAAAAAAAAGGGCAAAGGGAGCAGAAAAAGAAAAAAGAAAAACAATAGGTTTTTCCCTTCTCTTTAGTGCAACTTGGAAAAATTGGGGATAAGTGCTAGAGTGGTAGGACATTTCCCCAAATTGTGTAAGAACAAGAGGAGAGATGATGGTCAATTAGACAGTCAGGGTGCAAGATCTTGAAATGCATGTCGTAGGCGCCTCTGATTGCTGCTGTTGCGACGAGTGGATGGCATGGACCATATCGGTGAGGGTCTAGGTGTGGACGGGAGAAGATTGGGAGGTTCAGGATCCAGTAATCCCAGTTTAACCAGTAATTCTTTGCCTTCAATCACATTATAAACTGTGTAGGTAGAGCCGTTGTGAGGGACTTAAAGGGGAAGCCCCATCTATATTTGATTCTTGCATTTTGAAGAATTCTGGTTACATCTTTCATCCTACGTCTCCTGTCCAAAGTGGCTGGAGAGATGTCAGGGGAAATCTGTAATCTTTTGCCATCAAGATCTATGCTGTGCGTGTTTCTTGAGGCTCTCTTTAACCAGAAAGTCTTTCATACACATGATAATGTCCCTGGGGGGTTTATCTGGTGTTGGCTTGGGGCACAACGCCCTGTGAATCCTATCTCAAGTGAAGGCTGACAAGGGTTTGTCAGGGAGGAGGAGGTGAAAAACCTTTTCAATGGCTGGCATTAATTCTGTGACTGTCTCAGGTATTCCGCGCACTCTGATATTATGGCGGCGGTTTCTGTTGTCGAGATCTTTGACTAAATACAAAACTGTCAGCCAAGGTTTCATAATCTTTCTGCAGGTCATTATGTGCCAGGGAGAGTTCATCATGCTTTGTTTCTAGCACATCAGTGTGACTGCCAATACAAGCAATTTCTTGTGAAAGGGCTATGGTGGATTTGTGCACCTCATGCTCAATCTTCTCCACCAGTTTTTCAAATATGTTAGTCAGGCTGGCATCCAAGTCCACCTTAGACAGGGGAGACATGTACTCACTGCAAGAGGATCTGAGGTTCAGTGTGGCTTTCCCAGCTTCCGCGTGGGGTCCGAGGCCGACGCCATTTTGAGACATTCTGCGCTGTCTGTCTCTGCTATCCAAAAGAAAGTTAGTAAGATTGTGTTGCAGGCGGCTAGAGCGCCGGTTTTTACCCCCAGGCATGCACAAGATGTTCCCACAGGGGTGATGGGTGTTTCGGCCGATATTGGAGTAGTGTGGCCCTGGGGATCTTGCCTGCTTTCTCCGGGTCTGACGGAGCTGTAATCACTTGCGTCCACCCAGCATCGCGCCGCGCATGCGCCCCGCAAATAAGAATTCTTATAAGGGGTGATCATTCAGGATCATGATGTCTTCAGGTAGGGATCAAATTTGTCCAGCTCTTTGCTATAGCTAGATGCGCTGCAATAAAAGTACCGTATTTATCGGCGTATAACACGCACCGGCGTATAACACGCACCCCAAGTTTAGGAGGGCATTTAAGGAAAAAAAGTTTTAGGAGGGAAGTTTAGGGAAAAAAAAACGTACATTTAAGCGTCATTTGCAGCTTGCCCAGCGTCATTTGCAGCTTGTCCAGCGTCATTTGCAGCTTGCCCAGCGTCATTTGCAGCTTGCCCAGCGTCATTTGCAGCCTTGCCCAGTATCATTGCAGCTTGCCCAGTGTCATTGCAGCTTGCCCAGTGTCATTGTAGCTTGCCCAGTGTCATTGTAGCTTGCCCAGCGTCATTGCAGCCTTGCCCAGTGTCATTTGCAGCCTTGCCCAGTGTCATTGTAGCTTGCCCAGTGTCATTGTAGCTTGCCAGCGTCATTTGCAGTCTTGTTCGGGTTTCCCGCCGCTGAGACGCTCTGTCGCGTGCGCCACCGAAAAAGACCGAATCGCGGCCGAAAAAGACCGAAGCGCCCCCGGAAAAGACCGAGCCGTCTGTTCGGCTCCGCTCGCGGTCCCGCCTCCCTGCTGTTTCCGGAGCGAGCGCAGGGAGGCGGGACTACGAGCAGAGCCCAACAGTCGGCTCGGTCTTTTCCGGTGCCGCTTCGTTTTTTTTCGGCCGCGATTCAGTCTTTTTCGGCAGCACTTGCTATTTTTCGACGACTCTTGCCATTTTTGTCACTTTTTTTGGGGGGTATCGGCGTATAACACGCACCCACGACTTTCCCCCCGATTTTAAGGGGGAAAAAGTGCGTGTTATACACCAATAAATACGGTATGTGACAAATGCTCGGAATTAGGGAAGTCATTGGTCAATACCAATGCTAAATAATGCCAGTTTAGGGTCTGGTCAAGAGGAAATAAAAGAGAAAACACGCTGCCAAAACTGCATAAGGTGAGGGTATTGCCACTAAATATGTACATGAGAACCTTGATAACCACAATTACGCCAGCAAAGTGGTGAGCGTTTGGGAAAATAGCTGAGAGTCTTTTGAGGTGTATAGTACCATTGGTGTACTAGTTTTTGTAAAGATTCCCAATACGAGGTACCCTTTATTATTTTAGAAATTTTCTGAGCACGGCATGCCAGTGTTCCACATGTAAGGAAAAGTTAAGCTGTGATTGCCAGTTCAAGCTTGTTTATGAAGTAAATGTGTTGTTACACCATCCAACCTTAGAGGGAATTTTTTGGATCCCTAGATACTTATAAAATTATTAAAGGGGGAAGGCTGTAGCAATTGCAGAGGTCTTGGAAAGTCCTGATCTGATAGTCCAAATAGAGGTCTTGTAAGGAGGTGATGCCTTTTGCTGACAAATAGCATAGATTGAGATCTGTAGATAGTAGATCAAGAGTGAGGAGAGTGAGATGATGCATTGTTTTTTGAGAAGAGCCTTGATCAAAAATATAAGTGAGTTCCAAACCAGTAGAGTTGCCATAACTGTATCTAAGAAGGAGGCGAGCAGACGAACATGGAAGCAGTTAGATGCAGCTTGGGACTCACTTTCAAAGCTTGGGCCTCAATTTTAAGCCAGGGGGTGGAAGATATGCTAAGCCACCATTATTTAGCTTGAGCCACGGTGTTGGCCTTGTAATTTTTACAAAATGTCAGGGGCTGCCATGCCAGACATTCTACTCTGCGAAATGAGGGTAGAGTTTGGAAGACAAGGCTTTTTCTTGTTCCATATAAACAAATCAAGACATGCTTAAAGCTGTGGTAATTGCGCTGGTAGTATATGTAGTGAAAGGGTCTGGAAAAAATATAATATATGAGGTAAAAGAAACCTCTTATAAAGTCCAATGTGGCCTGCCCATGAGGCCTGAGTAAAGTATAAGGAGGAACAAGTCAAGTTTAGCTATCAGTTTATCAAATTTATGTTGGAGTAAATGGGTGTTTGGGGTCATGAGTTTAATACCAAAGTAAGTTAGAGAGGAGGCTGGGGCTCACAAGAAAGCAGACATTTGGAATATGTTTAATTTAGTCAAATGGTCCAAAGATATGCCAATCATATGCGACTTGGAATGGTTCATTTTGTATAATAATATGTCACTAAATGCCTGTAGGACTTCTTGAATGGCCATAAGAGAGAGAATAGGGTCAGAGATTAATAAAAGCACGTAGTCTGCATATAACCCAATTTTGTGCTTGGTATCACCGACTACTATACCAGAAAATTAGGAATCAGAGTGAATGTGTTGGTCCAGGTGTTATACCTAGGGCAAAAATAAGGAGTGCAGCCGCAGCTTATCCCAAAGCGGCCCCAGGGCAGGCAGCCTATCAGGAAATGTCCCGGTATCCCGGTAGGCCAGTCCGGCCCTGGTTGCATAGATATTCATGTGACTTTCATGCTCCCCCTCTCGGGTCCCCACTCACCAGCTACCACTACCCCTGCAGGGGTAAATGGCATATATAGTATACAGCAGTTGAGCTCCTGATGTCTCTCTGGGTCAGGATGCTTTCAACATCCCATCAGGATATCCTGTGTCAGCCGAATACTAGAAGGTAGCTAGTATATTCCAGTGTTGATCCCAGCAGAAAGTCCTCATATGGAAAAGATAAGGGTTCCAATAGTGTTATATCACAATTAAGTTTATTAAAAAATATAATTAAAATAACATAACCATCTCCCATCCATGGTAAGATGTAATCTCAAAAATAAAAACTGAACATTCAAGAAAAAAACAGGGTCTGTATGCAATGTCGGAAAGCCGGGGTTAGCAAACCCGGAAGTGACGCTGTATGCGTGGCCTCGCCTTACGCGCGTTTCGTAATGAACGTCTTCTGAAGCGGTGCCATCTCAGTGCACTCAACCTCTATTTGTGGAGAGCGGTCGTACAGGTTCCTTCCCTCCCTCCATTAAGTGGTTGTGACATACAGGGCATGAACCAGCTTCATTAGTAATCCCGGGACTCGTAAATTTGACAAATAGAAAGCCTATATTAATTACATATGATCCCTTCCACATAGCGATGGTGTGAATCTAAACGCTCGCTCTCTCTAGATAGTAGTAAAACCGCATAACATTTAATAACATTTAGGTAGTAGATAAGGGGAACTAAATGCTACATATACACATATTAGCCATGTTGAGGCAGAAAGTGGTATTGCACATATGGCCTTAGTATAATAGCTCTAGCTCATCCAGCATAGAAGCTCCCACTAGTGGCGAGAGTGGAAATAGAGCCGATGGCTCAGCGTTAACTGACAAAACTAGATATTTCAAACTTTTAAAGCTAAATGCTTAACATAAATTCAGTAAAATAAAAGTGTAGCTATCCTTATGCCGCGTACACACGAAGGGACTATCCCGCGGGATTATCCGCTGGACCGAAGTCCAGCGGATAATCCCCTCGTGTGTGGGCGCCGGCGGACTTTTTTTTGCCAAAGTACGGCGGACTAAAGTTTCAAGTTTTGTTTTCAAATTATCCGCTGGACTTGGCAGTCCAGCGGATAATCCGGACGTGTGTAGTATGGTCCGGCGTACCAAAAAGGACGCATGCTCAGTAGCTAGTATGTACATATATCTCTATTTAGATATATTTTATTATTTGTTGGTTATCAAAAGGATTTGTTATTACACATGATACAATTGTGGAGTCAGCAGAGCTTGCCCTTAATTCAGATCTTAACCCTCACCTTTCCAGCGACTGCACTTGCAGTTCCATTGAAGTTGCACTTTACACTTGTATTGTCAAATGAATGTTTAGACATGTACCTGCCTACTCCTAAAGAAACTATGTTTTTGAATAACAAGCACGTATATCATTATTTTCAGAAAATAAAAATACCATTTATTCTGGTTTAAACAAACAAGGCAAAACAAAATAGGAAGGCAACACTGGAGCCACTTTGCGATTTTGAGAAGACTTTTTGCCCCAACGGCAGACATCAAGTTTGTGAAGCCAAAAATTAAGCTTGAGCACATTTCATACAATATAGGGAGCACAAGAAGATTGACCAGGAATCAGACAGACCAGGAACAGCAGCAGATGACATCTATGTCCCCAAGCTGTGGCACTACAACAGCCTGTGTCTTCTGTGAGACCAGACTGAAGCCAGGCAATCACTTCCGACTCTTCCCACCACGCTGCCCTGCACTCTTCCCTGCAGTCTTCCCTGCACGCTTCCTTGGAGGCTGACTTGTGGTAGGAGGAGGAGGAGGGAGGAGGAGGAGAAGAAGGAAGACGAGGAGGAGGAGGAGGAGGAGGAGGAGGAGAAGTTGGTGTCGGGCCTTCATGGGTCAGGCGGGTTGATTCTCGTAATTGACCCCTCAAACCCCCCTTAATAGCCTCAAATATGAGGCCCTCACACAGGTGCCGTTGGCCCTTCTCCATTTCCAGCAACCTGCTGGCCAAGTAGGTGGCATAGGCCTCTTCTGGAATGGGGGGTTTGTCGAGAATCGCACTCGCCTTCCTAATAAGTTGGAGTGATTCCTCCTCAACAATGGTCATCCTCCTGGGCCTTCTTGGGGGTAAGGGCAGGGGTGGAGGTACACTTCTTAAGACAGTCTGGCTGTCACTCTGGCTCGTGCTGGGCCCAGCCACCTCCTGGCTCTCGCTGGTCATGTCCTCCTCCTCCTCCATACCACTTGTCCCGGCATCATCCTGGGTCAGCTCATCCTGTGTGCAAATAAAAACAAAAATCAAACACCTGGTTTTTGGTTTATGGCCTCCTCAATCATCCAATTGTAAACTTATGAAGGAGCAGATAATTGTTAAAAAAGATCCAAAAGGCTATCATTTGGACCCTGCATTTTCCAAGCAGATCACCAATGTTGTATAAGGCATTTTTTTGCCACTACTGGATGTATGTATACACTATATATGTATCGATATGTTGCACCCACACTTTTTCGAAGTTTGCGCAATTTTTGTCAGCTTTTTTCACAATTCAGAGTTCAGGGTGTTAATTGTTTCACATTTTAACGTTTACACCATTAATATTCACACAATCACAATTTGGGATACTAAATATATACCTGGCTCCAGCTGGGCGCATCAGACTGCTCCAAGGTCGAGGGGTCTTCTCCTTCCGTGGAAGCCTCAGCTGGGGTGGAGGGAAGAGTGGAGGGAAGAGTGGAGGGAAGGGTGGAGGGAAGAGTGGACAGTCATTGCCTGGGTTCCATCTGGTCACCTATAAAAGCCAGTTGGTTGTAGTACCACAGCTTGGGTACATAAACATTCTCTGCTGCTGCTCCTGATCTGACTGATTCCTCAATCTTCTTGCGCTCCCGCTTGTACATGTGCCTTAAACTTGAAATTCTGGCTTCAACAAACTTGGTGTCTGCGTTGGGACTTGAGTCTTCACAAAATCCACAAGTGGCCCCAGTGTTGCCTTCCGGACATCCCTATTGCCATATAAAGGATTCTTGAGCTGCCACAGGTTGGTATTTTTTCTGTAGAGCGCAATGAATTCGGACATGAACTGCTGGTCCTTGAATGGATTATACTGGGCTGCTGACATGTTTGTTTCTGTTTTGTTAGTAATGGCAATACAAAAGACCAAAAACACAAATGTTACTAAAAACGCACATCCAGTTTTTCTAACCAAACATTACACAACACACCCACACACAGGCAGCAACACACCCACACAGGCAGCAACCCCTACACACAGGCAGCAACACATCCACACAGGCAGCAACCCCTACACACAGGCAGCAACCCTACACACAGGCAGCAACCCCTACACACAGGCAGCAACCCCTACACACAGGCAGCAACCCCTACACACAGGCAGCAACACATCCACACAGGCAGCAACCCCTACACACAGGCAGCAACACATCCACACAGGCAGCAACCCCTACACACAGGCAGCAACACATCCACACAGGCAGCAACCCCTACACACAGGCAGCTCCCACTAGTGGCGAGAGTGGAAATAGAGCCGATGGCTCAGCGTTAACTGACAAAACTAGATATTACCTTGTAAAACTAAAAGTATTAAGATAAACATTTCAAACTTTTAAAGCTAAATGCTTAACATAAATTCAGTAAAATAAAAGTGTAGCTATCCTTACAGTTACTGATAAACATGCTATTCCTTATAAACAGTGTGTAAGACACTTATAAAAAAAATGTTATATATTAATTTAAACTTTAAAGAAGAGCCAAAATAATAAGCATGGGAATCCATAAGTAAAATCCCCAGCATAAAGAGGAAAAACCCATAAAGGGGGATATATATATATATATATATATATATATATATATATATATATATATATATATATATATATATATATTTTATTTTTTTCTACATAAATTAACTAGGAAATGGGTACAGTAATTAGGGCTAGCCTGTCTCAAAGGGGGGTCCTACCCCCCTTTGAAACCAAATTTCCCACAAGAAACCAAATTTGGTAAGGGGACTGGTAGACCAAGGGGTCCTAAGTCACTAGTCACAAGCCCAAGAGGCTGAGGGCAGTGAAAATCGTGACCACATACCCCACCAGTAAACCCATATGCTCTGAACCCCTCAGGTATAGGAAGACTCTATGTAAGTTAGGGGTCTGGATGTTAACCTTCCTGTAGGTGAGTGGGCATTCCATAAAATATCACATCTCACGAAGGCTAGAACTGATGGTGCATATACCCCAGCTGTTAGACCAAAACAGACTAAGGTTTAGCTATAAAGCAATTCAAGTCGATATCCAAGTTGAGGCCCAGTATATCCAACCAGTCTAATTTTTTGAGATCAAGGTTGTTTTATTCCCCCCTCGCCAATTATCCTTGATGAGGTCGATCCCGTGGAATATAAATGAGCTGTATGCCTGGGGACCCTCGAGGGGGTGCTACTTTGGATTCAAGTCCATGTCCCCCCAAAACACAGACTCTGGGAACCCTGTATATGTCATATTATAGTGATGGCTTCATGATATTGAGGCTCATATAAGGTGCTGATGTCATCAACTTAGGCCACCTGTCTGTCTGTTGTCTGCTAGAATGTGTTTATTGTAAATAAGTCTAGTATGGGATCTAATGCCGCCTACACACGATCGGACTAATCAGCGGACTTGGTCTTCCCAAAAGTCTGGCGGACGTAGAAAGAAGTATTGACTAAAAATTACCTGCCGGACTCGGCAGTCCGGCGGACAATCCGGCCGTCTGTGTGCTAGTCCACGGGACTTTTGAAATTAACAGACTTGCCCACACACGGAGTAAAGTCCGTTCATTTTGAACGTGACTCCAGGTAGACGGGACTAGCGAAGGAAGCCAATGTACCCCATACTCATTCACATAGGGTGGGGGGCCAGGGTTGTCGGGAAGAGGCCCTTGTCCTCATCAACATGGGGACAAGGTGCTTTGGGGTGAGGGGGGCCACAGGGCCCCCTCTTCCCCAAAGCACCCGCCCATGTTGAGGGCACGTGGCCTGGTACGGCTCAAGAGGGGGGGGGCCTTTTTTCGGCGTAGGGATTCTCTTTAAATCCATACCAGGTGACGGGTCTAGCAAGGTGTCAATCTCACCGATGGAGGTGGCGACATTGACTTCCTTTGATAGTTCCGTATACCTGGAGTCATGTTCAAAATAAATGGACTTTACTCCGTGTGTGGGCAAGTCTGTTCATTTCAAAAGTCCCGCGGACCTCTGCCAAAAGTCCGGCGGATTGTCCACCGGAAAAGTCTGGGTGTGTGTGGGCAAGTCCGCTCGTTCGTAAAGTCCGGCGTTCCTCCGCTGAAAAGTTTGGCGGATTGACCGCGGGACTAAGTCCGCCGGATAGTCTGATCGTGTGTACGCGGCATTAGAGTCATTAGATCCCCATTGTTGTTTGTGTTAATTAACTCTGTTATTGTGTAAAGGAGATCTGTGTTGATTTGTGAAATGTTGATTGTGTCTTCTGAGCTACAAGACGGCAAGTCTGGCCTAAGGGTCATGTCTGAGTCATCTAGGCTGTCTAAAGGATTAGTAATAATTAGCTCTGGTCACCGGTGTATTTTAAGAGTAATATGAGCAGAAGGTATCCACCTCCTCATTTACTGTATATAAGACCTGTATTCCTTCCAATAAAGATTCATTCCTGGTTGAACCTCAATACAGAGTCTCGTCTCGTATTTGGGGGAGAACTATTAGTATGGGTTTCTTGTTCAGCCGATCGGAGTGTTTGGTAGCTGCCTTGGTGTTCGGGAAGGGAATGTCCTAAACGGCTTCAACCCCTTTCATACTCGGGGTGTCATTACAACTGGTGGCAAGCAGTGGGATGATTCCCACAGCCCACAAGGACAGCTACAAGAAGACGTCCAAACCTCCACCTGGATTCAAGATCGGGATAGCCGCCTTCAGTCACCCCAGCGGACATATGGATCTGGCATCAAAGTTTCCGGGGCTGCTGCGAATCGTCCTTTCAGCAATCCCCAGGACTGTGTCTGCGGATGAGTACCTGGAGCTCAGGCAGAATATTCGGGTAAGACACTGGATTATAGTCCTCCAGGTTGCTGGCATGCAACAGGGCAAGTGCTTTCCAACCCCAGAGCAGCAGGCCAGTGAATAACGGAAGTTGCGGATGCAATTCCTGGGATAGCGGCCCCAGGAGCAATGGGTGACTGAGTTGGACAGGCTGGTCCAGCAGGAGATAGAGCTGGACAATCGGTATCAGGATCTGCAATGGCACGCAGAGCAGGAATATTTAGGGGAGACAACAGAATGTTCTCCGGAGGGATATGACTTTGGTGACCCTGGATTGCTGTGGGAGAGCCTTTCAGATTGTTTTGTTTATCTTACATCTTCTTCTTCCATTTTCTTCTTCCTCCGATCCGCTTCTTCTTGCGCTGGTCTTCTCGTCCTTCTCGTCCGGCATCTTCTTCCATGGCGTCGGCATCTGTTCTTCTGTCGGGCCGCTCCTCGCAATGGGAGGCTCCCGCTGTGTGAGGCTTCGCTCTGTCTGACAGGTCTTTTATAACTGAGGGCACCTGGTGACCCCGCCCCCTCTGACGTCACGGGGAAAGCCATAGGGAATTCCCCATGACGTCCCCGTGCGTCAGAGGGGGTGGGGTCACCAGGTGCCCTCCATTATAAAAGACCTGTCAGACGCAGCAAAGCCTCACACAGCGGGAGCCTCCCATTGCGAGGAGTGGCCCAAGAAGAGCCACCGACGCCAGCGCAAGAAGAAGACCAGCGCAAGAAGAAGCGGATCGGAGGAAGAAGAAAATGGAAGAAGAAGATGGAAGAAGATGACGGAAGGAGAAGATGAAGAAACCGAAGGATGAAGAAAGAAGATTTTAATAAAGGAATTGTCAAAGACCGTCTCCTGTCATTTTTACAATTTTTGACACTTTTTTGGTGAAATGGTAGGGGTACAAAAGTACCCCCTTACCATTTCACACAGGGGGGGGGGCGGGTTCTGGGGGTCCCCTTGTTAAAGGGGGCTTCCAGATTCCGATAAGCCCCCCGCCCGCAAACCCCCACAACCAATGGCCAGGGTTGTGGGGAAGAGGCCCTTGTCCTAATCAACATGGGGACAAGGTGCTTTGGGGGTCTCAGACCCCCAAAGCATCCTCCCAATGTTGAGGGCATGTGGCCTGGTACGGTTCAGGCGGGAGGGGGGGCCGCTCTCATCCCCCCCTCTGCCAGGTTGCGTGCTCGGATAAGGGTCTGGTATGGATTTTGAGGGGGACCCCACGCCATTTTTTTTGGCTAGGGTTCCCCTTAAAATCCATCCCAGACCTCAAGGGTCTGGTATGGATTTTAAGGGGGACCCTACGCCATTTTTTTTTGGCTGGGGTTCCCCTTAATATCCATCCCAGACCTGAAGGGCCTGGTTATTGAATTTGGGGGGACCCCCACGCTTTTTTTTTTTTTTTTATCAATGAATGACAGTTCTCTGTGTTACAGGAGCCATCAATTCATTAGCCGCGAGTGCTTTTAAATAGCCTTTTTCCTGCAAAAATTACACTTTTTGCAGGGAAAGTTCTAAGCACAGGAAACCTGCCCCCCTTCACAGGCCCCCTATAGACACCCCCAGATGTGATACTGCAATGCTGTACTAACAGCACGCACGCACAAATCCCCAGAAATAAAGCACATATTGTCAGCAGTCAGCAACACACTGACGCGCTGACACTGAAACACAATATGCGAGGCCGCCGCCACGGCGGCCTCTTATACCGTGGGGCGTGTACTAAAGCCCCTGAGCTATAATTGGCTACAGGCATCCTGCCTGTAGCCAATTATGGCTCTCCTCGCTGCCGGCGCTGTGATTGGCCAAGCATGCGGGGTCACAGTGCATGCTTGGCCAATCATCAGCCAGCAGTGCACTACGACTAGCGCAATGCATTGCGGGCCACTCGCATCACACGAATTTGATGCGAGCGGCCCAAATAGTTCTGGGCTCGCCGAGCGGGCGAACGCCCGATGTTCGATTCGAACATGGGTTCGAATCGAACACCGGGCTCATCCCTACTCCCCAACAAGGATTCATGCACCTGGAAGACAGTGACAGAGAAATGTCATGCCAGCAGCCAGATGAGGGAATGGAAAAGGAAGCAGCCGGCTCACCTCCCCAATGGCAGCTACACAGTTTGGGAGTGGAGGAAGCCAGCCTCCTGCCACAATGCTTAACCGGAGTGGAGGATGTGGAGGCCCCAGCAGAAGTGCTGACACCAGTGCAGAGTGCTACCAACCTCTGCCCAGCTTCGGCAACAGGGAGCCAGGCAGTTGGCCCCTCTCTCCAGCGACAAGCTGAGGTAGTAAAGCTTCTACTCCCAGCTGAATCACTGGCAACAGGGCAGAGCGCTGATGGCCTCTGCCTAGCACCTACAATGTCTCTACAGATTCAGGAAGCTGGGGCGATCGGTCACACTGTCCAGCAGCAGGCGGCGCCCCAGAATGATTACACCAACCCAGCTAAAGTGCTGGCAACCGGACAGAGGGTCCAAGACCTCTGCCCCACACCTGTGGCAGTTCTGGAGGCCAAGGGTGAGGAGGTGGTGCTCAATCCTGAGCAGCAGATCAGGTCCCAAGGAGAGAATGCAATCTGCACCTCACAACTGCAGCTTGAGCTGATATCGGTGGATGGGACTTCAGTCTCCACTTGTATACCCCAGGGATGCTGGGCGGTCGGCCCAGATCCCCAATAGCATGATGGAGTGAGCCCAGTCACCCTGTCTTCTCTCCAGTGGCTGAAAAGACTCCAGGGAGAAGGGCCATTCCAGGCCTTTCCCCAGTGGCGGGAAAGTTCTCTGAAAGAGACAGAGGTTGGCTGGGTGAGTAATACTCTGTTTGGAACAATTTGTTTGGGGTACTGTGTGGATGCCAGCATTAGAGGACTGAAACTACTGACTAACTTTGGAGTCAACCCGTCTGGGGTCTCCTCCTGTGTTAGTCTCCTGCCGAAAGGGGAGAAATGTGACAAACCTAGCCGGGACAGAGGCTTTTGGAGGGGGCTGATCCTCTTGCCTATCGATTATGGGCCCTGGCATTTGTGGGAACGGTGTTCCTTGTGAGCTGTATGCCTGGGGACCCTCGAGGTGTTGCTACTTTGGGTTCAAGTACATGTCCCCCCAAAACACAGATTCTGGGAACCCTGTATATGCCATATTATAGTAAAAATCTGTAAAAATGTATTGAACGCACAAATAATACGCTTCATCCAATTCACTCACATTTAAAAGATACATAACCAGCAGAAATGAACCGCACTTCACCACAGCAGATTCCACTCCACTATAACACCACTGCAAATCCACTTTAAAGCAAAAAAATATATGGCAAATGGTCACGGCGGACCCGAGGTGTGTGTGACCCCTGGGCGTGGCTAAGCGGCACTCAGCAATAGTGATCACGAAACTTTTTTGCCAAACAAAGAGACGGTGGAATACGGAGGCATTTTGAGACACTGGAGGACGACAGAGGGTGAGACCAAGGCTACACTGTCACACACACCTCGGGTCCGCCGTGACCATTTGCCATATATTTTTTTGCTTTAAAGTGGATTTGCAGTGGTGTTATAGTGGAGTGGAATCTGCTGTGGTGAAGTGCGGTTCATTTCTGCTGGTTATTTATCTTTTAAATGTGAGTGAATTGGATGAAGCTTATTATTTGTGCGTTCAATACATTTTTACTGAATTACACTATTGGAGCACTTTTTCATTTTTACATGTGGAGCAACTGTTTTACACTGAGTGGAAAATATGGGAGAAACACTGATCGATTGTTTGAGACCTTATAAGCACATTTGCCCGACACGAGAGTGCGGGCAATACATTCTGGTGAGTGAGTTTCCTAGGGGAGTGGACACGTTTGAGCACACTGGTGTGGTGGAAGTTAAACAGAACGTTTGAAAATTAGCTTGAAAAGTATCCTGAGACGTCGCTTTGTCAAAAGAGCATCACTTTTCAAAAAAACACATTTTTTTCTGTATTATTGTCACTGGAACACTATACGAACAGTGGGACACTACTTTAGTTGCTTGGAAATTTATATTTCTGTGTTTTATGTATTCACTTATCACGTGGGAGTGCACAGTTTTTCTATATTTCATTATATATATTTTCTGATTGCACTAGGTTCATTTAAATAATTTTTGCACTAGATTATTTCATTTTATTTGTTTATGTATTAGTAGTTTAGATTAATTGAGCGCCACCATCCAAACTCCAGTCCAGTGAGGACCACAGTTTGTTTTTCTCTCATATATTCTATTTTAAGTGGCTGCTTTAGTTTTATTCGATTATTCAGTTATCTGAGGCGCATAGGTTGGAATTTAGATTGGGGCGGGTTTCTCTAAGTTCCTATTTCTTTCAATTTTAAGACATGGAATGTTTGGTGTCTATTTACTTGATGCAACCTCATATTTTATATTTTAACCAAAAATGGGTATTATATGGTGTGTTTTTAAACTAAAATGTATTTTATTATTATATATTTTTTTCCTGAAATTTCTTAACTATCACATTTATATTCTAAAGGGCCTCTGCTTTCAGAAAATATATAATGGTCTGGGGGGTTTAAGTAATTTGATTGCCAAAAATTAAGATTTTTACATGCATGAAACAAATGAAAAAAAAAATGCTCTGGAGCAGAACTGGTTAATATTGGTATAGGGCCTCGAAAAGTATTCACACCCCTTAACATTTTCCACATTTTATCATGTTACAACCAAAAACGTAAATGTATGTTCTTTGGATTTTATGGGATAGACCAGCACAAATGGCACATAATTGTGAAGTGAAAGGAAAATGATAATTGGTTTTCATTTTTTTTTACAAATAAATATGTGAAAAGTGTGATGTGCATTTGTATTCAGCCCCCTTTACTCTGATACCCCTAACTACAATCTAGTGGAACCAACTGCCTTCAAAAGTCACCTAATTAGTAAATAGTCAGCCTATGTGTTAATTAATCTCAGTATAAATACAGCTGTTCTGTGAAGCCCTCAGAGGTTTGTTAGAGGATCTTAGTGAACGAACAGCATCACAAAGGCCAAGGAACACACCAGATAGGTCATTAAGTTGTGGAGAAGTTTAAAACAGGCTAAGGTTATAAAAAAATATTCCAAGCTTTGAACATCTCACAGAGCACTGTTTAATCCATCATCCGAAAATAGAAAGAGCATGGCACAACTGCAACCTACGAAGACATGGCTGTCCACCTAAATTGACAGGCCAGGCAAGGAGAGCTAAAAGCAAAATGCTCTCTGTGGTAGAGATGCCTCTAATAACTAATGCCGCGTACACAGGATCCTGGGATTTATTTACGACGGCTGTTGGCTCAAGCTTGTCTTGCATACACAAATGTTGTCGGAAATTCTAATCATCAAGAACGCACGGACATACAACACTTACGGCAGCACTATAAAGAGGAAGTTCAATAGCCAGTGTGCCACCCTTTGGGCTCCTTCTGCTAATCCCGTGTTTATATTGCGTTGGTAGAAGTTTGGTTAGAGACGACTCGTGATTTTCAGCCTCATGCTTTTCAGTTCATTACTGCTCTTTAGTTTGTGCTTGTAGGTTTATTTCTGGTTTTCAGTGCGTATTTTTATATTATGTATTTGATTTTCAGTGCGTTCTTGTCCGCTCGTTTCTAAATTTCAGCTTGCTCTTCTCAGGCCTTTCTTATTTTCAGTGTGTTCTGTTAGTTCGTTCTGACCAGCCGACCATTTTGAAGCCATGTTGAGGGTAGGTACTCATCGTAGAGTTCATGCTGTGAAGGGGCTTGGTGTTGGGGTTCTTACTTTGACCCAAGACCAGTCCATGAGCAGGGTGAAGAGGAGTTCATGGACAAAGAATTGGTTGCTCCAGCATGACCAATTCTCGCACATGCCTTTGTTGTGGGAGATTCGTGAGAATAATCCTGATGATTTCAGGAATTATCTCCGGATCACAGACCCTGTTTTTCACCATCTGTTGGCTTTGCTTTCCCCTTATATTATGCAGCAGGACACCTGCATGCAGCAAGCCATCACTCCCGAGCAGAGGCTATTCGCCACCTTGCAGTACTTGGCGACAGGGAGAAGTCTGCAGGACATCAAGTTCTCTACAGCAGTGTTTCTCAACTCCAGTCCTCAAGGCGCCCCAACGGGTCATGTTTTCAGGATTTCCATTATTTTGCACAGGTGATTTGATTAGTTTCATGCCTTAGTAATTACCACAGCCGTTTCACCTGAGGGAAATCCTGAAAACATGACCTGTTGGGGCGCCTTGAGGACTGGAGTTGAGAAACACTGCTCTACAGGCATCTCCCCCCAGGCTCTGGGAATCAATATTCCAGAGACCTGTTCTGCCATCATTCAGGTCCTGCAGAAGGACTATATTAGGGTAAGTTTTATCCTTTAACATCACATCCTATGTATTTCATTTGGTGAGCAGTTTTTCATTAGAGCATGTGGTGAAGGAATGTCTGCACACTTCTGGTTTGATTCAAGTTCACGTTTAGTTTATTTATGGACGAAATCATGGACTTTTTATTTGACATTTTGTATTTTTAATCACTGTCACCATTATTAATTCAATATCCATGATACATGGTCTGAAACTTTTTTCGTTAGCACGTTTTAGTGTCATTATCTGGCGCCCCTATCAACACATTTCACTTTGTCTAGTAGCTTGCCTACATTATTTGGGATGCATCTTTATAATTTTTATATATATATTTGGTGTGAGGTTTATCTTTATATTAGTTACTCTCGAATACTCATTTTATTTCCATGTTTTTCTGGTATATTATTTATGCATTTCTATTATGAGATTTGTGTCTTGAAATACTTTTTACCAAATCTTTTATTTAGTGTCTGTAGAATCTCAGGGACCACTGACTAGCTTAAAATTACTTCTCCTCTTCCTGCTGTTTTCTTGATAGGGCACTCATATTCTGTAAGCAGCTTACATATGACACAGCAGCCCCTTAAACCATAGTCACTGCTGAGATCTCAGCAACGTGTTTTGCTTTGAGCTTTGTCATGGCATATGGAATCAGATTACCATCATGTTACTTATGCTGTGTTGCTTAGTCACTTTACACTAATACTACATGATGTTGCTTCTTTTGTTTCCTCTGTATTATAATATTTGCTTTCACTTTATACATGGCTCACATGCCCTTTTAGTTTGGACAACGCCATTTATGAAATGAAAGGAAAATGACTAAGAAGTGTATTTTCTCCATAAAATAGCATGATTTATCTGAAATTTAATTTTTGTACAACTAGCATTCTCTGATCAGACGAGCATACAAATCTTTACCTGATTCAATCAAATTGAAAGAATCGTGTAGTACATATGGAGGCTGTGATTGTTTATCTCTTTCTGAAAATGCCAGTTCTCCTGCTGTCATGCAAATACAATGGCTTCAGTACTTTTTGAGCCTCTGATCAAGAACAGATATGCAGGTTTGGACCTCATTCTAACTTTTTAGAAAAAGCACTGGGTCACATCAAAATTTAAGATGGTGGCACCAGAGCTTATTTAAGACCACTCTAATATCTTGACAGGTAAATAATAATTTTTTATTTGATTATGTATTTTATCCTCCTAGGTAATGCGCCTTCTGAGATAAATTATATTGACTAATAAGGAAGGGGTTGAGCTCACATCCATTGGTTGATGGAGTCTGTAATAGTATAAACACAAGTGCCAGCAGTTATGCACACATAGGAGTACACAATGTATTCTGTAATGCATGTCAATGGGCACAATTACACCGCAACTGTGATTTCCTGGTACTACTGTACAACAACGGGCAAATTTCACATTTTATGGATGTATGCCTTAATATGAGGTGTGCAAGATGCTCTCTGACAATTTGTCTACACGTGCACATGTTCTAATGTTCTACGATGGGTTCCAGTATTTGACATACACAATTCAGGCAATTTTCTGTGCACATTTACCAGGAGAATTGTTTTAAACCATAATACATTGCACGACTTATGAACTGTGGCAGATACACTTGGAAGGGCCAATTAGGGGACTTTTAAATAAGCCAGCCTGTCACTATAAATTGGGGGGGAGTAGCCTTAGGCTAGCCATACATTATACAATCTTCTTGGGCAATTTTCCTTTAGATTTTCCAAGACAATGTAATATGCGGTTGAACCTAAATACTTTTAATTTGTATGTAAACGGGAAGTCCCTTGCACAACATAGTTAAAGGTAAATCTAAAGGAATTTAAATAAGAAAATTGTATACTTTATGGCCAGCATTAGTGTCAGTGAATTGGGAGTTGTTGTAGGGAAACAATAGGGAAAGCTGACAGACTAGGCCAGTTACAAAACTGTATTTAATTCTGATATCTGGCTCTAAAGCAATCAATCTCTTTGATTTGAGATCGGCAATAAGGTTTAGCTGCTATCCCAGCCATAGCAATTTATTTTTTCCAACGCAACAAGTTCTTTTGTTTCAGAGGGTGGTATTTGGGGGTTTTCATCTATTTTGAAGCTATATTAAAGCAAATCAGTGCAAACAATTTAACTGTTTAAATATGCCCATATAAATTCAACAATTTGTCTTTATTTTTTTATCACAGTTGTGGTGTTTTTACTTAAAGTGGTTGTAAATCTCAGACATGAAATATGAACAAAGCATATCCCTCTGAAGTCTGTGCTTGTCTCAATTAAGCACTACATTTCATTTCTGTCTGCTGCCTTCTGACAAGTTTCCCTGCCACCAAGAGAAAAAGTGTCAAGTGGATGTCCATGCAACACTGTGCGCTAGACATGTGCACTGACAAAAAATTTGTTCATTTTCATTTTCGTTTCATTCGTTTTTTTGCTTTATTCTGAAATTCGGAAAATCGGAAATTCGCAAATTCGGAAATTTCGGGAATTTTCACATTTCTATTTTTTGGATTTCCAAATTTCCGAATTCCGAATTTCCGAATTTCCAAATTTCGGATTTCCGAATTTCCGAATTACCGAATTTCAAATTTTCGGATTTCCGAATTTCGTATTTTCGGATTTCCGAATTTCCGAATTTCCGAATTTCTGAATTTTCTAATTACCGAATTTAGAATTTTCGGATTTCCGAATTTCGTATTTTCGGATTTGCGAATTTCCGAATTTCGGATTTTCGGATTTCCAAATTTTTGAATTTCCGAATTTCGGATTTTCGTATTTACGAATTTACGATTTTTGGAATTTACGAATTTCAAAATTTCGGATTTCAGAATTATCGAATTTCTGAATTTTGAATTTTCGGTTTTTCGAAATTCCGAATTTTCGAACTTTCGGATTTTCGGAATTCGGGAATTCAAAGATTTGAAAATCCCAAAATTTGAAAATCTGAAAAAAAGAAAGAAAATCAGTTTAATTAACATGTGCAAAAGGAAAAAAATTGTTTTGTTTTGTTTCGTTTTAATTCATTAATTAATTAATTTTGTTTAGTTAGATTTGTTAAATTTGTTAAATTAGTTTTCGGATTTCGTATAGTTTTCTACCGAATTTGAAAAATCGGTTGCATTCTAAAATATTTCAACCGAATTCGAAAATATTTCAACCGGATTCGAAATTATTTCAACCGCATTTGAAACTATTTCAACCGGATTCGAAAATATTTTGCGACCCAACTTTGGGTCCACGTTTCTTGGAGGTGTTGTAGTGCTAGTTCTACTGTGTTTGCATACCAAATTTGGGGTTTCTAGTTATAAGTGGCCCCGAGATACGTGGCCCCAAAGTCGGGTCGCAAAATGTCATTCTCTGCTGCAGAAAAGTACTTGACATATCGCCTTGACATATCACTTGTGGCAGGTGACGTGGCAAGTGGACTATTCACAACTTGGTCACGTGGCCAGTCATGTGGCACTCGTGGCCGGTCACGTGGCAGGTGCCGTGGCAAGTGGACAATGCACAACTAGTGGAGATGTTGTAGTGCTAGTTCTACTGTGTTTGCATACCAACTTTGGGGTTTCTATCACCAAGTGACCCCAAGATAGGTGGACACAAAGTGGGGTCGCAAAATGTCATTCTCTGCTGCAGAAAAGTATTTGACATATCACCCATATCTCAGGGTCACTTGGTGCTAGGAACCCCACAACTTGTGGCAGGTGATGTGGCAAGTGGACAATACACAACTTGGTCACGTTGCAGGTCATGTGGCACTCGTGGCAGGTCACATGGACGGTCACGTGGCACTCATGGTCGGTCACATACACACTTGTGGCCAGTCATGTGGCACTCTTGGTAGGTCACGTGGCACTCGTGGCAGGTCACATGGACGGTCACGTGGCACTTGTGGTCGGTCACATACACACTTGTGGCTGGTCATGTGGCACTCTTGGCAGGTCACGTGGCACTCGTGGCCAGTCATCTTCTGAAATTCGAAATTCATATAGAATGAATTCAAATTCGAATTGAAAAGATTAGAATAGAATAGAAAAACAATAGAACAGAATAGAATAACATATCATATATCTGTTCTATTGTTTTTCTAGTCTATGTTCTAATTCTAGTCTAATCTTTTCTATTCAAATTCATTCTATACGAAATTTGAATGTCGGGACACATGGTTATATAAAAGTTTTTCTAATTCGATTCAAAAATATTTCGAATTCGAGTCGAATTTCGTCCGCGATTTTTCGATTCGAAAAAATTCGGGTTCAGTTAAATTCGTTAGTATTGTAATTCGGTAATTCGGATGCATCCGAATGTCCAAATAATGAAAAATTTGTCCGAATTTCGATTCGGAGCATAACGAAATGCACATGTCTAATTAATAACTAACTATTACATTAACGAGTATGAATTTATCCGAAGTTACGAATTATCTGAAATAACGAATGCCGCATCTAAACAAATGTAACAGAACAAATTAATAATAAATAATTAATAATAATAAAACGGTTTTATTATTATTATTGTTATTTATTATTATTGAATCAATAGTTTTTTATTATTTTGAAAGCATAAAAACAAGAACAAACATAGTACATTATACAGAGACATTTAGTACAGTAAGATGAACATTTTAGTTGCCTTATTTGCCGCGTGGGCAATTGAATATATACTGCAAAGGTATTTTGTAAGACAGCTAGTGCTTCCAAGTGTAAAATGCAGGGTGCAGTCATCCAAAGTGTGAGAAAGGGCTCCCCCTCCCCAGACACCACTTCCGGGATCACACTGTACCCAGAGAGGGTAGAGCCCCCCCCCCCCCCACTAAGGGTTCCATGTGTTACACTTGGGTGATAACAGTTGTCATTTCCTCTTATAATAATATATTACAGAGAATTGGCATTCTTACTGTGAATCATTCAGTACGTTGTCTGTGAAGGTATGAATAAAACATAGAGATAAAGGAAATAAATAAAATAACATAACGGACACTAAGGAGAATAGCGATTCAACTGTGAATCGAACTCAAAACAGAGTGCCCCCTGGAGCGCCATAGATTCTTGGCAGTCAACCATTCTTTTACTTTAAAATATGCCCTGGTTTCCTATTCAGAGTTTAACTTGTTTTAGGAGTTTATGTCAGGTGTTTGTGTATTCCGTACCACTCATGCCATATTTTCCAGGATTCATGTACACTATGTAATTTACCCATTGTGTATGCTAATTGCTTTTCATATGTGCCATGCGTGTCTATTATGTGTAATGTTTCAGCGATGCGTAGTGGTGATTTATCTTTCCAGTGTCTTGTTAACGTGAGGCGAGCTGCTAGTAGTATGTGAGATATTAAGGCCTTCCTCTCGCTCGGGACTTCCTCTATTCCCAGGGATAGGAGTGCCATTCCTGGGGAAGGGTCTACAGTAATCTTAGTTATTTGTGCAATTAGCCCAAATATTTTGTGCCAGTAATCACCAATAATTGGACATGACCACAGTACATGAATTAGAGTTCCCACTCCTCTGCACGCTCTCCAGCATCCCGAGGAAAGGGAAGGTACGATTTTTGATAGGCGGTATGGGGTGAGGTACCAGCGGAGTAGAATCTTTTGGTACAGTTCCCATAGATTGACCCCTTTGGTGGTGGAGAAGGTAGTGGAGATAGCTTTCTCCCATTGTTGTGTGCTGTAAGCTTTACCCAAATCAGCTTCCCAAGCTAAGATATTAGCAGATTTAGTAAAGGTACGCTTGTCCTGCAGACTATTATAAAATAATGATACCCCTTTAGTTTTGGAGGAGTTGTTTGTGTAGTATGATGCTATCTTCCAGGGTAATGTCATAGGAGCTATGGCTGTTTGCCTTAGGAGGTGACAGATTTGAATGTATGTGTAAGCCTCCAAAGATGGAATAGCGTATTCTATTTGAAGGGAATGGAATGATTTAAGTGCAGGCCCGATATACAGGTCTTCCAGATTCATATTTTTGCGGATATTCCATTTATTTAAGGATAGTCCCGGGATCAGGAGTGATATTGTTGATATGGGAAAATTTAGAGCGGTGGTGGGCATCTAAGGGAGAGTTGCCTTCAGGAGTTGTTTCCAAGAGTCGATTGATGCTTGAATGGTGGGCGATAGTTTGGTTACATTGGTTGGGCTCAGAGTGTGTGTTATAAGGAAATTATATAGGTCCCCCCCTGGAATTTAGTGTTGTTCTATTTCTGCCCATGGGGTGATAGATTGTGATGGGAACCACCCTTTTAGTTGAGACAGGATCGTGGCTGTGTAGTAGTCTTTTAGGTGGGTGTGCCCTATTCCTCCGGCCTGTTTTGTTTTAACTAGTTTGCCGAAGGCGCATCTCGCCCTCTTACCTTGCCATAGATAATTGTTCAAATGGGATTGTGCTGTCAGGAAGAAGGTTTTGGGTATTGGGATGGGTAACGTCCTATAGAGGTATAGGAGCTGAGGTAATGTTTGCATCTTAAATGCTGCTAGTCTACCTGTCCATGATAGTTCATGTTTCGCTATTTTTTCTAGTTGTGTTTTTAAAATGGGCAAAAACTTCATATAGTTTTCTTTAGCTAAGTCTGAGGTGTGGGGGGTGAGTGTGATTCCCAAATATTTTATACCGTTGTCCTTCCAAGTGTAGGGAAATTCATTGCTAATACCATTTCTAATGTCTGATGGTGACCCTATGCCTAGGAGATACGATTTGGAATCATTTACCTTATAGTACGATAGTGAGGAAAACTTTTGTAACGCGTTGTGTACCGAAGCCAGGGAAGATTGAGGGTTGGTAAGAATTAGAATCACATCATCCGTGAAAAGACTAATTCTATGCTCTGTGGATCTTGTGCTGAAGCCGGTGATGTTGGGATGTTGTCTAATATAGGTTGCTAAGGGTTCCATAATTAAATTAAATATTAATGGAGACAATGGACACCCTTGGCGGGTGCCATTGGTTATTTGAAATGGGGTTGAGAGTGACCCTGAAACATATACTTGGGCACCACCCACCACCGCTCTAAATTTTCCAATATCAACAATATCACTCCTGATCCCGGGACTATCCTTAAACACTTCAGCCCCGGACCAATTGGCAGCTAAAGGACCAGGCCCCTTTTTGTGATTCGGCACTGCGTCGATTTAACTGACAATCGCGCGGTCGTGCGACGTGGCTCCAAAACAAATTGGCGTCCTTTTTTTCCCACAAATAGAGCTTTCTTTTGGTGGTATTTGATCGCCCCTGCGGTTTTTATTTTTTGCGCTATAAACAAAAATAGAGCGACAATTTTGAAAAAAATGCAATATTTTTTGCTTTTTGCTATAATAAATATCCCCAAAAAATATATAAAAAAACGTTTTTTTTCCTCAGTTTAGGCCGATACGTATTCTTCTACATATTTTTGGTAAAAAAAATCGCAATTAGCGATTATTGATTGGTTTGCGCAAAAGTTATAGCGTTTACAAAATAGGGGATAGTTTTATAGCATTTTTATTAATATTTTTTTTTTACTAGTAATGGCGGCGATCAGCGATTTTTATTGTGACTGCGACATTATGGCGGACACATCGGACATTTTTGACACATTTTTGGGACCATTGTCATTTATACAGCAATCAATGCTATTTAAATGCATTGAAATCTGTATAAATGACAGTTGTAGTGAAGGGGTTAACCACTAGGGGGAGGGGAGGGGTTATGGGCTGTGACGTGTGTGTTTTTTTTTTACATCAGGGGGCGGGGCTGACGTCTGACGTCATTGATCGGCTTTCCCGATGACAGGGAACAGCCGATCAATGACAGGCAGTGTAGGAAGCGCGGGGAGAGGTTTGTTTACATAGACCTCTCCCCGTTCTTCAGCTCCGTAACCCGATCGCGGGACACCAGCGGCGATCGGGTCCGCTGGTCCCGCGGCCGGGGTCACGGAGCTCCCGACCGGGTCGCGAGCGCGCCGCTGGCGGCACGCGCGCGACCCACAGGCAGGCACATGCACGATCACGTACAGGTACGTGATTTTGCCTGCCCGTGCCATTTTGCCGCAGTTTATCTGCGTTAGGCGGTCGGGAAGCGGTTAAATAAATGGAATATCCGCAAAAATATGAATACTTGGGCTGATGGATTTGTATAGAGGGCCATAATGGCTTGGTATATTGGGCCATTGAAGCCAAATTTATTCAGGGTTTGGGCAAGATAGTTCCAATGGACTCTATCGAACGCCTTCTCTGCATCTAGTGATAGCAGCAGAGAAGGCGTTTCTGATTTGTTGGCTAAGTGGATGATGTTTAATAGGCGTCTAGTGGCATCAGCTGTCTGACGCTCTTTGGTAAAGCCAGTCTGATCCGGGTGGATCAAGGAGGGTAGTAGGTCAACTAACCTATTTGCTAATAGTTTTGCATACATTTTTAAATCATTATTTAATAATGAGATCGGACGGAAATTTTGGGGTAGATTGGGTTCCTTCCCCGGCTTCGGCAGAGCAACAATCATGGCTTGGAGCATTTCGGAGGGGAAGGAAGACGAGGAGACGGCTTGGTTGTAAATTGCTGTCAAGTGGGGTGCTAATGTGTTTTTAAAGGTTTTGAAATACTCCCTAGTGAAACTGTCTGGGCCAGGCGATTTATTGTTGGGGAGAGACTCGATCGCTTGGGTAATTTCTGGTATCGTGAATGGAGCATTTAAGGCATCCAATTGTACTTTGGATACCTGCGGGAGTTTGAGTGAACTGAGAAAGTCTGAAATTTCAGAGGGGGATGGTTGGATGGTGGAGGGGTCTAGTTTCAAATTATATAGTGAGCTATAATAGGTGCTAAAAGCATCGGCGATTGCTTGTGGGTGATATAATTTGGATTTGGAAGTTGGGTGTATTATATAAGGGACTTTTGTTTTTTGTCTATATCCCTTAAGTCTAGAAGCGAGTAGTTTACCTGCTCTGTTACCATTTGCGTAGTAAGTCATTTTTAACCTTCTGGCGGATTTGTCAAAATCCTCCAGAAGTAAAATTCTTAGGTCGTGCCTTAAATTGGTTAGCTGTTGGGACAATTTGGTAGTGGGGTTGGATTTGTTTTGGGTTTCGAGTCTTTGGATCTGTGACGTGAGGTCAAGGATTTGCCGTCCCCTCATCTTCCTAGCCCTTGCTCCCATTTTTATTAGAATTCCACGTGCGAATGCTTTATGTGCATTCCAGGTTATAAATGGGTCTGTGACTGACCCTGCATTCAAGTAAAAAAATTCCGTCAGCATTGTATTGAGTTCAGACCTGGTGGGATCCGCCTGGATCAGCTTAGGATTGGATCTCCATATAAACGTGGGGGAAGATTGTAAGTCATCCCTCACTTTTAATGTCACTGAGGCGTGATCTGACCAGGTTATGTCATTAATATTAGACATTTGAATTTTCTGTAGAAGCCACTTATCCACCAGGAAGAGATCTAGTCTGGTGTAAACCTTGTGCCTAGTAGAAAAGAAGGAGTAGTTTCTTTCTGATGCGTGTAAGCATCTCCAGGCGTCGTAGTTAGAGATCGTTGGGAGGAGTGCTTGTTGTGGTCTGGTGGAAGATGTTGTGGAGTCAATTGCAGGGTCAGGAGGTAAGTTAAAGTCTCTGCACATTAACAGGCGTCCCTGTTTAACACGGTTGATTTTCCTCATAATACTATGGAAGAATCTGATCTGATGTGCATTCAGAGCGTACACGTTCACTATCGTGTACCTGTTGTGATTTATGTCACAAATCAGTATGTGGAATCTGCCTTGTGGGTCGGAGATCTCAGAGATCAATGCGAAGACCACTGTGTCTCTAATAGCCGTAAGTACCCCTCTCTTTTTTGCTGGTGCGTTGGCGAAAAAGATGTGTGGGAATTTGGGGTGTGAGCACTTGGGTGGCAGTAGTTTGTGGAAGTGCGACTCCTGGACGCATAGAACGTCGCATTGTTGTTGTGCTGCTTCCTTCCACATAGATCTACGTTTGGCCCAATGGTTAAGGCCTTTAACATTGATAGATGTAAAAGTAATAGCCATTGTTGTAAACTATAGAATGAGGTCGCGTATAAGGTGCACAGATAGCACTTACATTTAGTCGATGGGACTCTGTTTGCGAGGCTTCGGCTGAGTTTGAAGCATTCAGGTATCCGGTGGTCATCTGCTGTTTGGGTTGTATGGGAACATCGAGTCCACTGCGGTTTGGGCATTGGTGTATGCTGGTTGACTGCAAAATTTAAAATAAAACAAAACACAAATAGAACAGAAAAACAAAAGTTTTAAGGGATCAAGGCGATCCATGTGCGGGAAATACCGCTAAACATGTTTGGGGGTAAGCTGCAAATAGGCAGTCAATTGAGCTGTTTGTCCGCATGAGAGGGGTGGACAGCTCAAAGGAACAAATTCAGCTATCTGAGCTCAATACCATGGAGCGGCGCTCAGTTAACATTGCGGCTGGGGATTAGGTGTGCTTACGAGCATTCCTTGTGGTGACAATGTTCCAGTCTCCGGAGATTCGTTCCGGGCTTTTAGAGGGATGAGGGTTGTTGGTGTCCTCGGGGACTATGTGCCAGGTTTTGAGAAGTTGCAGGCCCTTGGCTAAAGAATCTACCATGTGATCCTTGCCTTCCCTGGTTATAATCAATTTTGTGGGGAAGCCCCATTTGTAGGTGATCTGGTGATTCCTTAATGCCTTTGAGATAGTGTTGAGGTTCCTCCTTTTTTGGAGAGTAAATTGCGATAAGTCTGCAAAAAACTGCAGGCCTTGGCACTGTGGAGGTAGCTGGTCTTTGGCGCGTGCTGCTGCCATTACGCGCTCTTTTACATGAAAAAAGTGTAACCGTAGGATAACATCTCTTGGGATGTTATCAGCTAGGTAGCTTGGCTTGGGGAGACGGTGGATTCTGTCAATCACTGTGTCAAGGTCCGTTAGGTCTGGTATAATGGCTTTAAACAGTTGTGCGGCGTAGTCGCGAAGCTCGGATTGCTTCACCGACTCCGGGACCCCTCTGATTTTCAAATTGTTCCTCCTGGAACGGTCCTCAATGTCTGCGAGCTTAGATTTAACTGCCTCCATTTCCCCCTCATTGGTGTCATGAGCATCCACTAAGTCATTAATAGTGGATGCAAATTCCTCCATCTTGGTTTCCACGTGATCCACTCTGGATGCTGTGGCTTGTAGTTCCACCCCAAATCTGTGCATGCATGCCATCATGTCTGTGTGGAGAGAACTTCTGAGTGAGACTAACATGTCTTTTAGAGTGGTATCTAAGACAGGCTTGTTATTAGTGGGGAATGAGTCAATTGAATCAGGGAGTTCTCTTGTGTCCTCCCCTGTGTCTAGGCCTCTGCTCACCTCATGACTTGAATCCCTGGCATCCAGTCTCATCCTAGTCTTCTCCGGGCTGCCTGCGCTTGGGGAGTGTAGGGGAGACTGTGGAGATGTGGCTGGGATATGTCTTTTAGTTGGATTCAGGGTAGATGGGTCGTGCTGAGGTGTACTTGCCAGCATCCGCGCCGCCGGACCTCCGCCATCTTGTCTGTGTTCCATGGGGTAATACGAGGTGATCCTCTGCGGCCTCCGGTTGTCATTTTTCTTTTTTGACATGCTCGGTGTATGCTGCAGTGATACGGGAGTGCTCCGATGATAGATCGGGTCTGATCGGGTCACCCTGCCGCTCGATATGTGCCGGTTTATAGGCGCCTTCTCCGGAGCTCCTCTCTCAGGTGTCCATCTCCTTCCGCGGTTAGCTCCACCCCCCGTTATTTATTATTATTAATTTGTTCCGTTCCATTTGGTTAGATGCGGCATTCGTTATTTCAGATAATTCGTAACTTCGGATAAATTCGTATTCATTACGTTCACTAACAGACAAATTTGAAAGGGAATTCCAATACCTATAATTTAATAGTTATTTATTATTTAGTGTTTAACAGATTTTCTTTCTTTTTTTTTTCAGATTTTCGAATTCGGAATTCGGAAATTCGAAAATCCGAAAATTAGGAAATCCGAAAATTCAGAAATTCGGAAATCCCAAAATTCGGAAATCCGAAAATACGAAATTCGTAAATTAAAAATTCGGAAATTCGGAAATTCGTAAATTCGAAAATTCGAAAACTCGGAAATCCGGAAATTCGAAATTCGGAAATTCGAAAATTCGAAAATTCGGAAATCCGGAAATCCGGAATTTTGGAAATTCGGAATTTCGGAAATTCGGAATTTCGGAAATTTCGGAAATTCGGAATTTCGGAAATTTCGGAAATTCGGAAATTCGGAAATTTTCGGAAATTGAAAAATTCAGAAATTCAGAAATTCGGAATTAACAAATTTGTCAATTAGGAACTAAACAAATTGCACATGTCTACTGTACGCAAATTACATTTATATAATTTTCTTTATACAAATAGAGCTTTATTTTGGTGGTATTTGATCACCACTGGGTTTTTTTTTTTTTTTTTTTATAAAAAAAACAATATGTATTCTGCTACATGTCTTTGGTTAAAAAAAAAAAAAAGCGATATTGCACTAAGTGCATATAAATTAAAAAAGTTATGTAAACGACATGAATGATCCGTGACTGACCGCAGCTCTCACAACAATGTACACGTGTAGTGCTTTCAAACCATGCCCTTAATAATTAAAGTGCAAAAAAAAAATCTAATATAATGCAATAAAGATGAAAATGTTAAAAATAAAAATAAAAAATTGGTAATAGTCCAAATGTCCCAATTCCACATCCATAAAGTGAACTCAAAAACGTGTGCTGATCCAATGCTCAATTTGTGATGACACCCGGTGCTCCCCACAGGATAGATAGGGTAAGTATATCTACTTACCAGATTTTTAGATCCTCCAAGGTCTATATGTGCATTAGTGAGCTTTCACCCCTCGTTAGGGGGTCAACCGCATCCACTACCCAGCCTGCTTAATTGGATTCCACAGATGTATAACCCACAGTTATCATCAGTCAAGGAAACTTCAGAGTCCAGTCACACATTCATCATATGAAAGAGGAAGATAAACTCATTGCGCAACATTCTTTTAAAAGCACACAGGAGTTTATTAAAGGTTCTACTTACAACAAAAACAATAAAATTAGGCTCAAAATGGAAACATTTGTTTGTCCAGCACCCTCCACAAGTGTTCGGACGTCACCGCTGCTCCGTGCCTAGCCTGACGTACATTTCGTCTAATGGAATTTTCTCTGTGAGGCAGTAAGTGGCAGCGGTGCTCACATCACTTCCTTATATTCAGAGAAAATTTCTGTTACCGAACCCTAGAGAGCAGTGCTGCTAGTATTCAAAACCAGCATGAACGGGTCAGGAGGTAAGTTAAAGTCTCTGCACATTAACAGGCGTCCCTGTTTAACACGGTTGATTTTCCTCATAATACTATGGAAGAATCTGATCTGATGTGCATTCAGAGCGTACACGTTCACTATCGTGTACCTGTTGTGATTTATGTCACAAATCAGTATGTGGAATCTGCCTTGTGGGTCGGAGATCTCAGAGATCAATGCGAAGACCACTGTGTCTCTAATAGCCGTAAGTACCCCTCTCTTTTTTGCTGGTGCGTTGGCGAAAAAGATGTGTGGGAATTTGGGGTGTGAGCACTTGGGTGGCAGTAGTTTGTGGAAGTGGAACTCCTGGACGCATAGAACGTCGCATTGTTGTTGTGCTGCTTCCTTCCACATAGATCTACGTTTGGCCCAATGGTTAAGGCCTTTAACATTGATAGATGTGAAAGTAATAGCCATTGTTGTAAACTATAGAATGAGGTCGTGTATAAGGTGCACAGATAGCACTTACATTTAGTCGATGGGACTCTGTTTGCGAGGCTTCGGCTGAGTTTGAAGCATTCAGGTATCCGGTGGTCATCTGCTGTTTGGGTTGTATGGGAACATCGAGTCCACTGCGGTTTGGGCATTGGTGTATGCTGGTTGACTGCAAAATTTAAAATAAAACAAAACACAAATAGAACAGAAAAACAAAAGTTTGAAGGGATCAAGGCGATCCATGTGTGGGAAATACCGCTAAACATGTTTGGGGGTAAGCTGCAAATAGGCAGTCAATTGAGCTGTTTGTCCGCATGAGAGGGGTGGACAGCTCAAAGGAACAAATTCAGCTATCTGAGCTCAATACCATGGAGCGGCGCTCAGTTAACATTGCGGCTGGGGATTAGGTGTGCTTACGAGCATTGCTTGTGGTGACAATGTTCCAGTCTCCGGAGATTCGTTCCGGACTTTTAGAGGGATGAGGGTTGTTGGTGTCCTCGGGGACTATGTGCCAGGTTTTGAGAAGTTGCAGGCCCTTGGCTAAAGAATCTACCATGTGATCCTTGCCTTCCCTGGTTATAATCAATTTTGTGGGGAAGCCCCATTTGTAGGTGATCTGGTGATTCCTTAATGCCTTTGAGATAGTGTTGAGGTTCCTCCTTTTTTGGAGAGTAAATTGCGATAAGTCTGCAAAAAACTGCAGGCCTTGGCACTGTGGAGGTAGCTGGTCTTTGGCGCGTGCTGCTGCCATTACGCGCTCTTTTACATGAAAAAAGTTTAACCGTAGGATAACATCTCTTGGGATGTTATCAGCTAGGTAGCTTGGCTTGGGGAGACGGTGGATTCTGTCAATCACTGTGTCAAGGTCCGGTCTGGTATAATGGCTTTAAACAGTTGTGCGGCGTAGTCGCGAAGCTCGGATTGCTTCACCGACTCCGGGACCCCTCTGATTTTCAAATTGTTCCTCCTGGAACGGTCCTCAATGTCTGCGAGCTTAGATTTAACTGCCTCCATTTCCCCCTCATTGGTGTCATGAGCATCCACTAAGTCATTAATAGTGGATGCAAATTCCTCCATCTTGGTTTCCACGTGATCCACTCTGGATGCTGTGGCTTGTAGTTCCACCCCAAATCTGTGCATGCATGCCATCATGTCTGTGTGGAGAGAACTTCTGAGTGAGACTAACATGTCTTTTAGAGTGGTATCTAAGACAGGCTTGTTATTAGTGGGGAATGAGTCAATTGAATCAGGGAGTTCTCTTGTGTCCTCCCCTGTGTCTAGGCCTCTGCTCACCTCATGACTTGAATCCCTGGCATCCAGTCTCATCCTAGTCTTCTCCGGGCTGCCTGCGCTTGGGGAGTGTAGGGGAGACTGTGGAGATGTGGCTGGGATATGTCTTTTAGTTGGATTCAGGGTAGATGGGTCGTGCTGAGGTGTACTTGCCAGCATCCGCGCCGCCGGACCTCCGCCATCTTGTCTGTGTTCCATGGGGTAATACGAGGTGATCCTCTGCGGCCTCCGGTTGTCCTTTTTCTTTTTTGACATGCTCGGTGTATGCTGCAGTGATACGGGAGTGCTCCGATGATAGATCGGGTCTGATCGGGTCACCCTGCCGCTCGATATGTGCCGGTTTATAGGCGCCTTCTCCGGAGCTCCTCTCTCAGGTGTCCATCTCCTTCCGCGGTTAGCTCCACCCCCCGTTATTTATTATTATTAATTAGTTCCGTTCCATTTGGTTAGATGCGGCATTCGTTATTTCAGATAATTCGTAACTTCGGATAAATTCGTATTCGTTACGTTCACTAACAGACAAATTTGAAAGGGAATTCCAATACCTATAATTTAATAGTTATTTATTATTTAGTGTTTAACAGATTTTCTTTCTTTTTTTCAGATTTTCGAATTCGGAAATTCGAAAATCCGAAAATTAGGAAATCCGAAAATCAGAAATTCGGAAATCCGGAAATCCCAAAATTCGGAAATCCGAAAATACGAAATTCGGAAATTAAAAATTCGGAAATTCGGAAATCCGAAAATGCGAAATTCGGAAATTCGAAAACTCGGAAATCCGGAAATTCGAAATTCGGAAATTCGAAAATTCGAAAACTCGGAAATCCGGAAATTCGAAATTCGGAAATTCGAAAATTCGGAAATCCGGAATTTCGGAAATCCTGAATTTCGGAAATCCGGAATTTCGGAAATTCGTCATTTCGCACATTTTGAAATTCGGAAATTCGGAAATTTTCGGAAATTGAAAAATTCAGAAATTCAGAAATTCGGAATTAACAAATTTGTCAATTATACTAAACAAATTGCACATGTCTACTGTACGCAAATTACATTTATATAATTTTCTTTATACAAATAGAGCTTTATTTTGGTGGTATTTGATCACCACTGGGTTTTTTTTTTTATTTTATAAAAAAAACAATATGTATTCTGCTACATGTCTTTGGTTAAAAAAAAAAAAAGCGATATTGCACTAAGTGCATATAAAGTAAAAAAGTTATGTAAACGACATGAATGATCCGTGACTGACCGCAGCTCTCACAACAATGTACACGTGTAGTGCTTTCAAACCATGCCCTTAATAATTAAAGTGCAAAAAAAAAATCTAATATAATGCAATAAAGATGAAAATGTTAAAAATAAAAATAAAAAATTGGTAATAGTCCAAATGTCCCAATTCCACATCCATAAAGTGAACTCAAAAACGTGTGCTGATCCAATGCTCAATTTGTGATGACACCCGGTGCTCCCCACAGGATAGATAGGGTAAGTATATCTACTTACCAGATTTTTAGATCCTCCAAGGTCTATATGTGCATTAGTGAGCTTTCACCCCTCATTATGGGCTCAACCGCATCCACTACCCAGCCTGCTTAATTGGATTCCACAGATGTATAACCCACAGTTATCATCAGTCAAGGAAACTTCAGAGTCCAGTCACACATTCATCATATGAAAGAGAAAGATAAACTCATTGCGCAACATTCTTTTAAAAGCACACAGGAGTTTATTAAAGGTTCTACTTACAACAAAAACAATAAAATTAGGCTCAAAATGGAAACATTTGTTTGTCCAGCACCCTCCACAAGTGTTCGGACGTCACCGCTGCTCCGTGCCTAGCCTGACGTACATTTCGTCTAATGGAATTTTCTCTGTGAGGCAGTAAGTGGCAGCGGTGCTCACATCACTTCCTTATATTCAGAGAAAATTTCTGTTACCGAACCCTAGAGAGCAGTGCTGCTAGTATTCAAAACCAGCATGAACTGCACCGCCATATTTACATAGTCCTAAGACTATTAATGTGGCGGCCATGTTCTAAGGGATCCACTGCGCTCCATTTCAACAACATATAACCGAACGTATTGCTGTTTTAATCGGCATATACGATCGGTCCAAACACTCATTTAAAAGTATACAGATCCTATATCTAAAACACAATTAATCCTAGCATAACCATATCATGACTTACTAATAACCAAATAGCAGTATTAGTGTCAGTCACTAGAGGGCAGTGTGTCCACTAACCAGCATGGACCGCATTACGTGTTACTGTAGCCAGAGGTTCCTCCCATGGTGGCCATGTTCCAAAAGCTCCACTGCCCCCTATTCCAGCAACAATGGACCAAACGTATTGTTACCCTAAACTTAACATACATTCAATCCCCTTATATACTATTCCAATTACTATAATGGCATATCCATATTAGTGCCTTATATGGTGGATGGTAAATATTCTCTATAAAATACTTATAGTAAAATGATAAATAAGGTAGTAAAAGTATTCGGGAGGAGTGACGTGCTGACGTCACTGTGTGTACGCAGGTCCCGGAAGCAACGGGCTGCTATCAAGAGCCGGCCAGCTCAATCTATTCCAAATGCTGTTTTTTTAAAACTTAATTGTAAATGCAATTTCATTCTTTTAAAGTGAATAAAATAAGGATTTACACTTTGCAAGCCTTTATTGTCTTTCCATGGGGACCTATTGAATAAATTTGTGTATGAGGCTATCCATTGGTGAAGGCGCTGGGAGCAGTGGTGCACGGCACAGAGACCCAAGGTGGGGTAATAAGCCACAAGCGCATCTAATCTCCCATAATAGATCATTTATAGTTGGTAAGTGAAGTGGCAGTGCGTGCAGAGGTGGAGGCACTATCCTATTTTTCACTTCTTCTATGGTGTTTTTGTTTGTGTGCCACTGTGGAGGAACACATTGATGTACTACTTTCAACACATGGACTTTTTATTTGGTTCTTTATCTGTCAAGGATTAATTAGTGACTCTTGCACTATTTGAATCATTTTGTAATATTTAGGAGTATTTTCAATTTTTACATGTTACTTATACATTTTTTATTTGCCAATAATCTAAGGTATTATGGCGATCACTTAAGCTCAGGGCTGCTCAAAGCGGAACTGTATCATGAGCCCCAATCGGCTGTGTCCAGTAGACACAGCTGTTGTGAGGGACATGCTGCACACCCCAGCAGACATGCAGTGACCCCCTTAGCCCTAGTAGGCACCATGACATACATGTACATGATTGTGCCTGCATGTGCCACCCTGCCACAGTATATGTCCCCTGGTGGGACCGTGTGTCTACGTGTATTAATATACAGTATTTACATGGACAGTGCCATCAGTAGGTGCCGCGCTTTACAAATGCATATACAGTGTATATGCAAATTCCACATTGTATTTACATGTACATACGTACGTATTTACATACAAATGCAGGAAGTCCAATGTGCATATAAACAGGAAGTGACACGATCCCTAAACACAGAAATCAACACCCCCCCCAAAAAAAACCTAGAGAATACTAGAACATCTCCCACATTTACCTTGCAAATCAGCACAACTCCTCCTTTTTTTTGTTTAATAAATGTTTATTGAAGAAATACAAGAAAACAAACAAAAACAGTATAAACCTTCAGAGCAGACCATGCAACAATTGTGGTAAGAACGAGAGTAATTTCAGACAGCGTTTAAAGCATTTATCGGCCATTGGTAGCCCCACTGTAAACTGCTGGGCCGGTTTTAGCACCTTATAATTCTAGTCCGACCAGCCAGTACTTAAACCTTTGGCCATACCGTCTATGCTGGTGGTCAGTGATCAGACATTACGATAGAAGTGCATAGTCTAGGCATATGTAGTCTAGAGCGTCTAGGAAGAACAGGAGGAGGGGGAGAGGAAATGTAGGGAGGAAAGATAGAGAAAAGAGGGGGGGGAGAAGGGGGGGGGGGTGGTCGGCGTGCATGTAACCTTCATACAAAGAAAACTTAAACTGTACTATTACAGAAAAAAAAAAAAAAGGGGGATATGCATACATTTGGGTGGTTGTCTCACAGGGCCACTTAGGGTGTATGAGGCCTGGACCTTTATATAAAAGTTCGGATCTATCACTCATTGAGCAATTATCTCCTTATAGGTTGTGGTGGTTTTAAAGTCCGTCCACTGGGACCAGGTCAAGGTGTGACGTTCCGAGGTGTTCCTGTCGCGGTGTGTGATGTCTTCCATATGGGCAACTTCCGATATTTTTTGAAACCATATTTTCAGTGTCGGAGTCTCTGGCTGGCCCCACAGTGCAGGTATTAATGCCTTGGCTGTGTTAAGTAGGTGAGGGACTATAGAACGTTTGTACTTTCCAATTGGTTCCTTGGTTGCGTGGAAGAGGATGATCCAGGGTTCGGAGGGGAGGTTGACATTGGAAATCTGGTGTATACTGTGGATGACCTTGGCCCAGAAGGGGCGGATAAGTGGGCACGACCACCATATGTGGGCGTGGGTTGCATTGTTCCCACAATTCCTCCAACACAACGGGGAATTGGCGGGGAACATCTGATGGAGCTTTGATGGGGTATAGTGCCATCTAGTTAGTAATTTGTAATTGACCTCGGTCATTTTTGACGCTATTGAGGAGACGTGGACCAGCTGCAGCACTTTATCCTTTTGGTTGTCTGAGAGGTAGGAGTCCAGATCTGCCTCCCACTTCGCAAGGAAGGAAGGGTGTTTATCGTCCTGTAACTTGATGAGCGCTTTATAAAAAAGTGAGATACAGTGATCAGGTGGGTCTGCTGGGTATAGTATTTCCTCAATGCCGTTCAGGTCCTGTAGCCCCCTCAGAGGCTGCTGAAGGGAACCGAGGAAGTGCCGTAGTTGAATATACCTCCATTTATCAAGGAGCACTGGTGGTTTAGGGCCAAGAATCTCCCTTAGGGATTTGGGAGTGTTGGCTTGAAGAACATGGTGAAGTAGGAGAGGTCTGTTTGGGGACCAAGCCTGGAAGCCGGGATCTAGTTGACCAGGTTGGAAGAAGGCATTGCCCAGGAGTGGCAGCAAGGGTGATGTGTAAGACCAAGAAAACTTTCTATGCAGAGAGTCCCAGATGTCCAAGGTGGAAGTAGTTAACGATGAGGTAGTTGTGGCTAGGTGTCTGTGGGGGCGTGGGAGCCATGGAGTGACTGCTAGGTCCGTATTGCTTAGAGCATTTTCAAGACTTACCCATAATTTAGATTTGGCGGCATATCTCTACTCTGAGATCCTTGACAGGACCACAGCGTTATAATACGCCTTAAAGTTTGGGAGGGACAGTCCCCCAGCGCCCTTGGGACGAAAAAGCACGTCCCTGGACACTCTGGGGTGGCCGTTCCTCCAGATAAAGCGGGAGACCATGGTCTGCAGCAAGGAAAAGAACCCTATGGGCACACCCAGTGGGAGCATTTGGAAATAGAATAGCACTCTAGGCAAGATATTCATCTTGACTATGTTCACTTTACCCAGCCATGTGTGTGCAAGCGTTTTCCATTTTGTGAGGTCATTTC
Source organism: Lithobates sylvaticus (assembly GCA_028564925.1). NCBI lineage: Eukaryota > Metazoa > Chordata > Amphibia > Anura > Ranidae > Lithobates > Lithobates sylvaticus. Next base: position 126,878,793 of record CM053034.1, read on the forward strand.
TGATGTTATTCAGCAATGGGATATAATTATGTTTAAAGAGGGACTGGATGTTGGGTGTGAGAAATACTCCCAAATACTTCATGCTACGGTGAACCCATCTAAAGGGAAAGAGGGGTTTTAATCGTTCTGCCTCCCTGCTGGGTAGATTAATATTTAAAATCTCAGACTTTGATAGGTTGATTTTAAAGTTAGATATTGTCTGGAAGGTGGAGAAGGCCTTCATTAGGTTGGGGAGTGAGATGTGGGGTTGTTGTGTAAAAAATAAGATATCGTCGGCATAGGCCGCGTATTTGTGGGTCTTATTGCCTACCTGGATCCCGTGAATGTTTACGTCGCACCTCACGGTTGCTAGAAAAGGTTCTAGGGTGAGGGCGAACAGGAGGGGTGAGAGGGGGCATCCCTGTCTAGTCCCATTAAACAGTTGGAATGAGTCGCTAAGGGTACCATTTATCCGGATTTGGGCTGTGGGAGAGGAGTATAGGGAGGTTATGCGGTGGAACATTTTAGGCCCCAGCCCGAAATGGCGTAGGGTCATTTTCAGATAGTCCCAGTCCACCCTGTCGAACGCTTTTTCAGCATCAGTGGATATAAGTAGGGTGGACTGGGCCGATCTTTGGGCATACTGTATTAGCGATATTGCCCGGAGGGAATTGTCTTTGGCTTCTCTATGTGGCATGAAGCCCGTCTGGTCCGTGGAGATCCAGCTGGGAATAAGGGGAGAAGTCTATTGGCCATTACTTTAGAGTAAAGTTTGATGTCTACGTTTAGCAGGGAAATTGGCCTGTAACTGCTGCATTGGGTAGGGTCCTTACCCGGCTTGGGGATGACTGAGATGTGAGCTGTAAGAGATTCTGGGCGAAGACCCGAGGACTGTGAGATAGAGTTGGCGTAGGCCGTAAGGTGGGGTAAGAGAACATCGCTAAATTTTTTGTAGTAGAGGATAGTGTATCCGTCAGGCCATGGGGCTTTACCTGTCGGGGTTGATTTCAAAGCTGTCTGGAATTCCTCAACAGAGAGTTCAGCCTCCAGTTCTTTGAGGGACCGGGGTGACAGTTTCGGAAGATTTGCTTCCCTTAAATATGCAAGCATACGCCGCCGCCTTTCTTGCACAGTCAGGGACGGTGAGTCGCATTGTACATTGTATAAGTCTGCATAGTATTCCCTAAAGGCCTTCGCTATCTGTGGGGTTGCATGCACTAAATTCCCATTAGGTAGTTTTATTTTCGGTATAAATGACCTGGTCTGCTTTTCTTTAAGTGATCTCGCTAACTGTCTACCCGGTTTGTTCCCCCATTCGTACAGTTTTTGCGAATAGTGTTGAAATTTTCTAACGGTGTCTAGGTTCAAAAGATTTTTCAGTTCTTCCCTTTTCAGCGTTAGGGCTTCTAAATGTGCTGTGTGTAGGGAAAGCTTGTGTTGTTTATCCAGGTCTGCTATTTCCTGCAGGACTCGCTCGAGTTGTTGACCATGCTCTCTTTTTTTCCTCGCCCCTAGTTCGATAAACCGGCCTCTCATAGTAGCCTTGTGGGCTTCCCATACTATTGCTGGTGAGGTCTCCGAAGGCTTATTTTCATTAAAATATTGCGATATCTGTGTAGATATCATTGCAACTTCAGCTTCATTAGATAACAGGGAATCATTAAGTTTCCAGTTATAGGAGCGGCGAGCCAAAGAGGGCATGTTCAAGGTGATCGATACAGGTGCGTGGTCTGATAACGTTGCAGTACCTATATTTGCAGATTGTAGTTGTGGGAGGTGATAATGGTCTATGAAAATATTATCAATGCGAGAATAAGACAGGTGCGTTTTCGAGAAATGGGAGTAATCTTTGTCCTTGGGGTGAAGCATGCGCCAGGCGTCCACTAATTGTCGCTCCATGAGTCTTTTTTTAACATGGGCCAAGCGTTTAAAGGGTATGTGTGAGCGCCCTTGAGAAGTGTCCAGGACGGGATCTAAGGGCATATTTATGTCCCCCGCTAATATCACCAGACCCTCTGCAAACTCAGCCAATTCCGTTAGGATTTGGGAGAAGAAGGTGGGCTGGTTGTGATTCGGAGAGTAAATGTTTGCCAATGTGCAATGGGTGTTGCCCAGAAAGCCCTTTAAGAAAAGAAAACGACCATGGTCATCCGCACGCATTGTTACTAGCCGAAAGGGTGCGTCTCTACCAAATCCTATGGCCACCCCTTTTGCTTTATTTGTGTCTGACAGACTATAGTACCACTGGGGGAAGTAAGGCGAGGTCAGTTTGACCTGTGTGGTGTGGGTCAGATGCGTTTCCTGTAGGAATGCAATGGAAGTGGATGATTTACGTAGTTCACGCGTTATCTGGTGTCTTTTGGCTGCGACATTCAGACCCCTGAAGTTGTAGGAGGTGATTTTAATTGTGGCCATCATGTCGGCAGGACGCACCCCTCAGGCTTAAGATACCATGCACGCCAACCACGGAAATGGGGACAAAGGAGAGGAGAAGGGAGACAGTGTGAATAAGGAAGGAGAGGAGGGAGAAGAGAAAAAGACAATTTTACAAAATCAGCAACAGCGTCCAAGTGGACACATGAGGGAAATCTTAACCTGTCACGCAGTTTCCTGCGGTGATCCCTGTGGGGAGAGGGAGAGCGGGCCTCCGTCCACGGCCTCGGGGTGGGCCTGGACCGGGAAAATCGAGGGCTGCCCATTCTCACCCACCCCAGGAGGAGGTGTGGGCGGGGGGGGTGTACCGTGTGAAAGGTACATGGGAGCAATACGCTCCGCCCGCATCCAGCTATAGTGCAAATTACCTGGGAGAAAACATTTTGCTCCAGTAGTGAATATCAATCAAACCCGTATTAACCATATAACTTTTACTGCTGAGACAACAAATATATAACATTATAACATTATACAAGGCAGGGGTACTCATCCAACTGTAGAAAGCTCTTGTATGGGGTTGTCCCCCGGAGTCCTGACAATTCGCCAAAGGGTGGGCCGAACCCGGATGAGTAGACAAGAGGAGATACGTATTCTTTGCCGGTGGGCATCCCTTCTTATAAGTGCTTCTTGGAGTAGGAGTGCCTGCAACAAGCTAAACATATAGGGAAATAGCAAAGAACAAAAACGGGGTGAGAGACAAAATCAGCAAGCATAGCCTTTAGGCCACTCGGCCCTTTTTCTTAGCCGTGCGACTGTGCAGGTCCCTGCGCAGGAGTATGCCTGTTCCTTGTGGGTGGTTTTTGCCATTGGGAGTCCTGAGTGTGTGAAAACTTCGGGACCGGGTCATGCCATCCGGGCAGATCCACTGGAGGTAGATTAAGGTCTTTTAAGAATTGTGGCAGATCTTCTGGGAATCTGAGGGTATGTGAGCGACCATTTTTGGTGGCGATAAGGCACGCCGGGAAGCCCCATCTATAAATGATCCCATTGGGGCGTAGGTGTTCCAGGAGTGGCTTAAGTGCTCTGCGGCGGTCCAGGGTTTCTTTGGATAGGTCAGAAAAGATGCTTAGGATCGCTCCATGGAAGTCAATATTGGGGGTGTTCCTCAGCTTGGCTGTAATGGCATTTTTTTTGAGAAATAGTGAAGGCGGCATATGACATCTCTGGGTTGTTCGGTGTTGGGGCTGCGAGGTCTGAGCGCACGGTGTATTCGGTCAAATTGCAGCGGGTCAGTAGGAGGTTTTCCCAGTATTGTGTTGAAGACCCCACGGACGGACGGTTCTAGGTCATCGTCACCGGTTGCCTCAGGAAGGCCTCTAATGCGCAGATTGTTTCTGCGATTTCTGTTCTCGAGGTCTTCGAGTTTGTATAGCGAGGCACGGTGGGCAAAGGCTAGTTGTGTAACCGTATCCTGCAGCTCTCTTATGGCCGTTGGAACATGCCGGCAAGTTCTTTTTTTATAATAGGGCTCGAATTGGCAGGAAGATTGTCAATAAGGAGGAGATGAGCTCCTATATATATTGGTTCTCATTCGTGAAATTGTTTTTTTTTTTTTTTTTTTTTTTTAGCTATTTCCTATAGGATTTGTACCAGTCTATCCATGGTTGCCAGTTATTCAGAAATACAGTGTGTTTCCCTGCTATGGATGCTAGTATGGATTCATAAGTGTAATGAGTGGAAAGGGTTTGTATAACATTGTGTACTTCTGGGGCATCAGGCGATTTCCAGATTCTGAGTATGACTAATTTCGCTGCTAAAAATAGGTGGGTGGTAAATTGACGTAGTGTTGGAGGAATATCTTCTATGCCTATATTTAGTAGAGCAAGGGAAGGGGAAATTGAAATTTTTAAACCTGTCGCTTGTCGATAGATTGCAAATATTGTTGACCAAAATTTTGCAAGCTTACTACAAGACCACAGTATGTGGAAGATATTACCTACTTGGGAGCATTTCCTCCAGCAAAGGGGAGAGGCTGTAGAACTAAATTTAGCGATTTTGAATGGTGTTAAGTACCATCTCTGTGTGACTTTGTGGGATAGTTCCCAGAGGGAAGTACTTTTTGTGGCTGAGTAATTGTGATGAATTGCTTTACTCCATTGTTCTATCGAGAAGCTAGTTTCTAAGTCCCTTTCCCAGGCTAACATAGATTGAGATTTAACCAGTACTGATTTGTTATGTAAAATGTTGTAGAATAGGGAAATTCCGCCTCTACGACATTCGTTGGAGGTTAGATATTTTTTAATTTGCCAATGTACTTCATATGGTGGGATATAGGTACATGTGGTGTAGGATTTTAGACGAGCATAAGTGAAGTATTCTAGGTGTGGTAAATTGTATTCCTTTTGAAGAGACACAAAAGGTTTGAGCTTAGGACCATTATATAAATCTTGTAACCAGGAGATGCCTTTTTTGGTCCATTCATCTAAAGATAGCTCAGGAATTAATAATGGTAAAATGGATAAAGGTATTGGGATTTGAATAGTTGGACAACTAGAATCATGATGTGCAGATAGGATTTTCCAGGATTGTAGTGTTGCTAGGACTGGAAGAGGTAAATGTTTGGGGATCTGTTTAAGGTATGGAAATGCTAAGGTATATAAATATAAATTACCTCCGGGAATGAATTAGGGGTGTTCCTCAGCTTGGCTGTAATGGCATTTTTGTCTGAGAGAAATAGTGAAGGCGGCATATGACATCTCTGGGTTGTTCGGTGTTGGGGCTGCGAGGTCTGAGCGCACGGTGTATTCGGTCAAATTGCAGCGGGTCAGTAGGAAGTTTTCCCAGTATTGTGTTAAAGGTTCTAGGTCATCGTCACCGGTTGCCTCAGGAAGGCCTCTAATGCGCAGATTGTTTCTGCGATTTCTGTTCTCGAGGTCTTCGAGTTTGTATATTTTGGTTTTGAAACGTTGTCCTTGTATTTTACGCGAGGCACGTTCGAATGGGCAAAGGCTAGTTTCGTGTGTTACCGTCAGTATCGTGTCAATCTGCAGCTCTCTTCAACCTTGCTCCTTGTTGGATAAACATGCCACGGATGGAGCATTCCATACAGAAAATTATCAGGGGTAGAGTTGATCGGAAATACTCAGAAAGATGGTCCTCCAATTTAGTTTTGGTAGTTGGGTTATAGATTAGTTGAGCGTTGGAACGCCACATATAAGCGTTGTTAACTGGGTTATCATCTGCGATAGTGAGAAGGACAGAGGCATGGTCAGACCATGTGATCAAATTCTTTTATCCGACAGATACAGATCAATTCTATGTATGAGCGATGCCTGTGGGAGGGAATAATCCCTTTCGTTAGAGTGTCTACATCTCCACACATCATAGATGTCATGGTGTCGGAGAAAGTTGCTCAGGGACAAGGGTTTCCTAGCTGGGGTAGCAGTAGAGTCTAATGTTGGGTCAGAGATGATATTGAAGTCGCCGCATAGTAGCAGCAGTCCTTGTTGAACTTTTCTGATCTTTTTCATTAGATTGTTTAGGAAGTTAATCTGTCGTCTGTTTGGGACATACACATTGACCAATGTATAACGGGTATTGTTAATGTCGCAGATTAAGCCTCTGTTCCGTTTAGCGAGGCACGGTGGGCAAAGGCTAGTTGTGTTACCGTATCCTGCAGCTCTCTTATGGCCGTTGCGTGTGAATCCTGCCTCTGTTCCGTTTCTTCGACTCTATCTAGGATGTGCGCTATGTCTGCTCTCACCCCCGTGATTTCCTTTTTGATCGATTTTAGTCGTGATTTCCTTTTTGATAGATTTTTCTAAACCGTGGAACATGCCGGCCAGTTCTTTTTTAATACCACTTATTAGGGATGTCATTTCGGAACCCGTAGGGGACCCTGGGTCTTCCATGAGGTCCGAGCAGTAGGATGATGCGGGTGAGCTTTCCCTCACGGAGGCAGCTAATGAGGCCGGGGATGCGCTGCGCCTCGAGGGTCTGGCTTGGGAGTTGCTTGCACAGGGGCCTGCTCTGCTAGTGGCTAGAAATTTCTGTATGGAGCCGGAGACAGTCTGATTTATTGATGAGCCTTTGCTGGATTTCTTTGCAATTACCGAACGGGTTTTAGGTGTTTTTGCTGGCATAGCTGGAGCTTGACGCTGGATGTCAGGCGGAGCGCCCCACAGTCATATTAAGTTAGCAGCATGTGAGAATCGTAGGTCTGTGGGCCCGCGTCTCATGTAAACTTGCTTCAAACAGAAAGCATGCAGGGATGAAGGGTAGTGAGAGAAGGTCCACGCTGAAATTAGGCAGTCCCTGTCCCTTTTCAGGGTGCTGCTGTATATTGGCCGGGTTGGGTGTACTTGGAGTACCAAGATGGCTGCAGTGTTTCAGGAGATACCAGGCAGCCGTCAAAGTATACCAGCCCGCTGCCCCCTTTGTCAACTGTTTGGCGGGTGCTTTAGTATTAAGGGCACAGTGGGGCAGTTGTAATGGCAGAAGTATCCTGTGCAGCTTGGTGGGTGAAGGACTAGGTGCACTGGGGGTAGCAAGATGGCCGCCGGGAGGTAGGCCGGAGCCGGGGGCTCAATTATCAGTGATGGCCGCCGCTATAGTTTACTCTCTATGTGGGCCTGGTATCCCCCCCTATCGCACAGTCTGGAGGGGGGGGGCGTTGGTGACTGCTGGGGTGGTGTTTTTCGGGGTGCCTATGCGGGTGGTTAGGGGCCGTTGGCCGGTACTCACTCCGTCCCTGGGTCTGCAGATGCCTGGGCCTGTCGGTCCGGGAGGCGCCGCCGGGATGCAGGGGGGGCCGCTTCAAATGGCTCGGGTTTTCCCCCCTCGGGTGACCGCTGGTGTTGTGGCTGGTGGTGGCCGCGGTTTACCGCCGGGATGGGTCAGGCGAGGCCAGGGATTGCGGAGGCCGACGGGCCCGAAGGCCGCAAGATGGCACCGGGTGCCTCGTGTACAGTGGCACCAATTAGTCCCGTATGGCGCTGCTCTTTTCCCCCGAAAATACAACAAAATGTTCCGGCCGGGTAGGGCAGGGGGTCCCACAAGTATCCCGAGGTGGATGAGGCTTTTTTGGCCGTTAATTTGCTCCGGATGGCGGTGGATTGCGATCTCCTGAGAAGAGCTCAGCTGAGACACGTCCTCTCAGCTTCACGTCCGGACACGCCCACCCATTTTTTTTTTGTAATTTTTCAATCACTCGTGAATTTTTGCCTCTCAATCACTCGTGACAAAAAAATAGGCAGTCATAAATTATGGGACTCAGCATGCCTCTCAGCAATTTTTTGGCCTTGGGGTTTATTGGATTTTTCTTCTAACAAAAAGTAGAAAATATAATTTTTTTTCAAAATTTTCGGTGTTTATACTTTCCAAAATGGGGTCATTTGGGGGCATGACCGCAACAATTACCAGTACCGCCCTGCCATTTTAGCAATTACCTCAAGAAGACATGCCATAGGCAGTCATAAACTAAAAGCTGCGTAAATTCCAGAAAATGTACCATAGTTTTTCGTAGACGCTACAACTTTTGCACAAGCCTTGTGAGAAACTATACGCTTATGACATTTTCTTTACCTAAAACTGACATGTAGCTGAATACCTTTTGGCCTAAATGTAATGTGGACTAAAACAGTTATTTGGTGGTTATTGAAAATGTCTCATTTTTTAAGAAATTGCTTCTGCGGTACCCGCAATCAGTCCTTGGAGCAGTTCCCACGTTGCTATATTTTTGACCATCATAACAACTGGTCAGATCTCCTACCATGTGTGGAGTTTGCTCACATTAGTGCCTTGAATTCTGCTTCCTGATTGTCCCTGTTTATGGAAAACTATGGTTTCCAACCTTCCATGTTGCCTGACTCGTTTGTTCCGCAAAGTATTCCTGAATTAAAGGAGCATCTTCGTGGTCTTCTTTCCACTTGGACACAAGTCCAGGAGACTTTGCAACATGCTAATAATAGGTACAGACTCCATGCTGACTGCAGATGCCTGCCTGCGCCTTCCTACCAGGGTCTGGCTGTCATCTCGCCACCTCCGACTTCGTGTTCCCTCTCTGAAGTTTGCACCTTGGTTTATTGGGTCTTTCCGTATTGTCCGGAGGATTAACCCAGTGGCTTACGCGTTAGACCTTCCTTCTAATATGCGTATCTCAAATGTATTTTGTGTCTCCTTATAAAAACCTTTGGTCTGCAATCGCTTTACCACCTTGGGCCACATCCTTACCCCATACAGGTTGAGAACCATGAGGAGTATGAAGTACAGTCCATTGTTGACTCCCGTAGGTTCCGTGGGTGCATATAGCATCTGGTGCATTGGTAAAGTTACGGTCTGGAGGAATACACTTGAGTCTCATCCTCCGACGTACATGCCCCTGTCCTCCTCCGTTATTTCCATAGATGGTTTCCCCTCAAGCCTGGTGGTCATTTGAGGGGGAGGGGTCATTAAGGAGGGGGTGCTGTCAGGGCTGGGCTCAGTCCTTCCTTTTGTGAGCTGGCCGCTTAGCTGTCTGCTAATTGGCAGCTCCTATCTTTCCACAGTGACTCACCTGTTGATGATATCCTGATCGTCAGTCCTGCTTACTTAAGCCATCCAGCCCAGATTATCTCTGCCTTCACCTTGGTCAACATCACAGATACTTTCTCCTGCACTCTTGTTAAAGACTTGCTTGGCTGACATTCCTTTTGGCTCCAGATCCTGCTTGCTGTTCCACTATGCCGAATCCTGGCTTCTTGACCTTCTGGCTTGTCTGACTATCCGTTCCGGTTACCAAAGTTTTGCTATCTTTTGACTACGTCTGTTCTATTTACTTTTATTATTAAACAAGTGTGATTTAACTATACTTCTGTCTCGGTCTGATTCATGGTTTCTGAGAGTATCACAGTGGAATAGTGGTGTCACCATCTGATTTTTCTTTTCATTTTTATCTGTATTTATGATGTTGGGACACATATCACACAATATTATGGTCCTTTGTATTGGAATGCATATGTCCAACACACATCTAATTTAGTAACACAGCACAACATTTGTATTCCTTTTAATTTTGAGTCAGCACTGGTATTATGCGAGGTTCATGAAGACAGCTGTGGGAGTTTTAATTTAGATTTTTGTTAGATGCTGAGCACCAAGTGCAGTTTTTTTTTTTACCATTTAGTTAATATATCTCAAAAGTCTAAGTTCCTGGCCATGCTCAATGCACATAGCAGTATATACATAAATACTGTATATATGCTGCAGAAAATATATGCTCCAAAAAAAAAAATTATTAAAACAAGGTACTAGCATTATTTAAAAAATGAGAAAAGACAAATATTGCATATGAAGCAAAAAAAAAAAACAGCTAAATGCAATTACAAAGGAAATTAGTTATTAGAATATCTGTGTTGGTATCTCTGTGCATATCAAGTATCTATGTATACAGATACTCCTCGTTTAATGACTTACCTGTTTAACGACTGTTCAGACTTACAACCAGCTCTCCCCACCTGAACGACACGCTGTACATCATTGTATTGTACAGTACAGTACAGAATTTTCATTTGCGTTCTGTACTTAATGCAAAATAAAACGTTATTGAGCTGGAGTTTTTTGTTTAGACCTTTTTTTCACAATACAGTACAGTAGTTAATAGGGGTGCAACGGATCGTCGCCGATCCGTCATCCGAACAGGTCACCCTGTTCGGATCGGCACACCCCGCGATCCGCGGCCTCGTCCTTAGGAAAGGCCGCGGCTTCAGCCTAGCTCCGGAGCGGCGGCCATCTTGGTACACCCGGCCACTGTTTACAATGTGATCACTCCGTCAAATGACGGAGCGATCACTTGTAAACATACCCTGCATTACCCAGCCAATATCCTGCATTACCCAGCATATACTCTGCATTACCCAGCATATACTCTGCATTACCCAGCATATACTCTGCAATACCCTGCCAATACTCTGCGATACCCTGCCAATACTCTGCGATACCCTGCCAATACTCTGCGATACCCTGCCAATACCCTGCGATACCCTGCCAATACCCTGCGATACCCTGCCAATACCCTGCGATACCCTGCCAATACTCTGCGATACCCAGCCAATACTCTGCGATACCCTGCCAATACTCTGCGATACCCTGCCAATACCCTGCGATACCCAGCCAATACTCTGCGATACCCTGCCAATACTCTGCGATACCCTGCCAATACCCTGCGATACCCTGCCAATACTCTGTGATACCCAGCCAATACTCTGCGATACCCAGCCAATACTCTGCGATACCGAGCCAATACTCTGCGATACCCAGCCAATACTCTGCGATACCCAGCCAATACTCTGCGATACCCTGCCAATACTCTGCGATACCCTGCCAATACTCTGCGATACCCTGCCAATATTACATTGGATGAGAGGATGTGGATATTACAGTGGGGACTATATGGTGGCGGAATTTTCACAGGTTTTTGCAAATTCAATTATTATTTGCTGATCCGAAAAATGATCCGATCCGTGACTCCTGATCCGAGGATCGATCCGATCCGTGAGTTTTTTGATCCGTTGCACCCCTAGTAGTTAACAATGCTTAAAATATTAATTACTTGTGGTTCCTCGTATAACAACCAATTTGTTTAACAACCTGGCCATTGGAACGGAGCCTGGTCGTTAAGTGAGAAGAGATTGTTAAATATATAATGTATATAAATGTTAGCCTCTTTATTAATCAGGCTTTCGCAAAAACAGGTTCCTGCGTTTTTGAACAACATTTCCAGGATTTACTATAGCATGTCCCAAAAAACAACAAAGGGAAGACACATTGTAGGTTTCCTAGTCTGGGCATGCTCAGTCATGTCACTACTGAGATATTTAAAAGAAAGTATTTTTTTTTTTTCCCCATCATACTTACCTAGGTGGATGCAGCATTGGATGGATGCTGCATCTATCCCCTGGCTCCTCTGCACTGAGAACCGAGTGATCGATCCACACCGATTGCTTGGTTCTCTCAGCTCCCTGAGCAGAGAGCTGCTGCCTGTCAGTTAGCAGCTCTCCACTCTGCCCCCCCCCCCCCGTGCTCACTGTGGTGCTGAGCTGTGGAGGGGTGGGGAGCGGCTGTCTCAGGCTCTCAGCGGCTCACTGAGAGGCTGAGACGGGCATCATTCCAGGCACCTGGCGGATCCAGACTTTATTGTGCTGATGAAGCGGTGTCTGGACTGATTCCTGTGATGTCAACAGAGAGCGGACTTTAGACTGCTCTCTGCTGAAAACGAATTGCACTCCTGTGACCCATATGAGAAGCCCAGCCAAATGAGCTCAGGCTGGACTTCTCCTTTAACTAGGAGAAGTCAATGCCTGTTTGGATTTTCTGAAATATATAATTTTATAAAGACAAATTTTTAATTCTTTTAAAGCAGTAATTCTTTAAAATGTTCAACATATATGTATAGGAAGTATAAATTGCTTGAGATCATGTTGTAAACAACATTTTTCTCTGCTGTGCCTGGTTCTTAGTTTGGTGACCATTAGTACATTTGCATTTGAGACTATTTGTTGACTGAGTGCTTTAGTAAATATTTTCTCCAACTAAAAGTAGTAAGTAATGCACGGGAATGAGCCCCCTAGCCGACAAGGTGCTTTAGTAAACCAATCCCTAACTGACAGTCACCAGTGACCCTAGTTCAGGGATCAGTGATAATACCAAGGGGGAGGGGAGGATACTGGGGACCACCCAGGGAAACAAAACATCTATTGGAACCTGCAGGGCCCCAACCATGATCAAAATGATCAAAGGATGGAAAACAGAACAAACAAAGAGTCTGCAGGGGGGGGGGGGGCAGAGGAAAAAGAAAAGGGAAACTTAGGAGCAAGCATATTTTAACTTATCAACATCATATTCACAGAGGAACTGTCAGGAAGATCCTGCCAGTAATGGGCAATCCAGACCTATTGGTGCGCTCGAGCGCTCGGCGTGTGCCTCCGTTAGCATCTGGCGGGCTATTTAAACCTGGCTGTCACAGGTAAACGTTGCTGTTTGCTCTGCAGCTTGCCATGTGTTCCCTGATTATCTGAAACCTGTTTATACTTTGATCCGGCTTGCTGAAGACTATTCCTGCTATCCGCCTGCACCTGACCCCCGGCTTGTCTGACGATTCTCCTGCCTACTCCTCTTGTTCTTCTGCTGCCCGCCTGATACCGACCCGGCTTGCCTGAACTTCTAAGACTACCTACCTGTCTACTATACTTACCTGCTGCAACCATCCAGCTCAAGACCCAGTCCGCTGCTCCTAATTGCTGAGCCATCCAGTCTGCTATACCTGTCTGCTGAGCCATCCAGTCTGCTGTGCCTGCTAATTGATCCATGTGCTGTTGGTTCCAGTCTGCTAATCCAGTTCCAGTCCTTGGTGCCTATCTGCTGTTCCAGTTGTTCTGATTCCTGTCCTCTGAGTTTGGTTCCAGCCTGCACTTCCAACTCCTACCTGAATCTCTTGAACCACTAGACTGATCTTCTGCTGTTGATCCTGCCAGGCACTAGTACCACTCCTCACTCCTGCGCTCCTGTCATCACTACCAGGGGCCTCGAGTCGGAGGCGTAAGAGAGGCCATCCTCTTCAATTTGTGCTCACCTACTAGGTACGTAACAGGAACAGCAAAAAGTACTCCAATTAGGATTAAAATATGCCTGCCATGGCTCTGCAGTAATGTTTATGTCTGCTTACCTCTACATGTGTTCAGCTTAAGAGACCAGCCACCCTTCACCTGGCTGCTTAAGTAATCTCCCCTCAAGCATGGCTCCACCCCAGCCTCTGACTGGGAACACTATATTAACCTGTGCACTGCAAGCCAGCCTTGCTGATCAATATTGTGTGTTTGACTTCCTGAGTATCTGTCTTGCCGGGTGCTCTATGTCTGATTCTGGTTACTGATCTTGGCTTGTTCTTGATTGTCCTTGTCTGCTTCATATCCTGACCTTTGGCGTGTTCTTGACTATCCTTATCTGCTTGTTGCCCTGACCTTTTGGCTATCTCCCGACTGTCCCTTGCTGTCCCAAGCTGCTGCTTCCTCTCTATCCTCCAGTAGCTTATTGTGAGCGTGAGTTGAGAGACCCTGGGGGCCGTGACCTGGAGCCAGACTGCAGCGAAATCCATCCCCACCTTCAGGGGCTCCTGGTAAACACCTGCTGGCTCTTAGATTCTGCACCCTGGGAAATCTCATGCCCTATCTCCTGGTGTGATCCGTGTTGGTGCTCCAGACTACCTGCTTTCCTGAAACACCCATAGCTCCTTCCGCAGCAGTCAGCCTTAGGGTCCACTACCTTAGCTGTGAACTCCTGACTCCAACAGAATGCATCTGTCACCTGGCCTCAGGTGACCTGACAATGCCCCACCAAAAATATAGACAAATTTTTGATCTTCATAAGTTTGTCAGGAAAGAAACAATTTGCTAATAAGACCACAGTACAAGACAAAGTAATGATGAAAATCAATACACACATAGTGACCTTAGAAATCAGTCAACCTTCAACCCCAAAATGAGTAACAACAAATATTTATGTTTTCAAGATGATGATGGAATGGGAAATAAAGGCCAAGGAGGTCAACACAATTAGATGGGACAAGAAAAGTAGAAAGGGCATTGAAGAATTGGGAAAAAAAATAAAACTATAGTTATCAGACTGGCATACAAGGGGGGATCGTAGTCCTAAACAAAGAGGACTATATTATGGAACTAAATTATTTAATATTGGACAAAGACATATGGAGAGTTAAAGGGACCTCTACAAATAAACGAAAGGCCAAAGAATGTAAAGAACCCGCCGGGTTATTATTATTCTCCAGAGTCGGGGAATATTTGGACCACTTCCTCCAACCCATCAGCGCTATACATATTACATTAGAGACAGTAGGGATCTAATTAATATTTTAAAAAATATACCAATTAATGAAAACTGTATACTGGTTAGTATAGATGTTAACTCCCTTGTGACAGAACCCACTGTCACTGTGTGTTTTGGAGTGGGCAGTGGGCTCGCCTCCTACCCACAGACTATGGCCCAGCAGAGAACGTGAGATTTGGAGGGCTATTTGCCATCTCTCCCTATCTGGAGAAGATGCCACCTCCAGACATTTGTGTCCAGGGTCGCCGGTTCATTGGAACCGGGTGAACACGGTATCTGTGGCTGGGCTTGTGGAGTCATTTCCAGCTACCTAAACTTATTGGCCCGGCTGGGCTAAATATATACTTTTATTCCATAAACAATGTACTTTTAGCTGATAGGAATATACAAGATGGTGGTATTCCCAAAGTGTGGGGCTACGAGACTTGGGGACAAAATGACATTAAGATTATCTAATGTAATGCTGCATCCCTTCTCCCCCATCCCCCCTCTTTTTTCTGTGTTTAATTGTGTTGGGTCATGGCATGTAGACAAATGGTCTGAACTGGAGACACATCCCAGCAAGGGATGTGTAAGGAGGAACTGCCTGCTTATCATAATCCCTCCATGTGTTTAAACTGTAGTTTCTGTTTCAATGTACAAGTATTGAGTTCTCATTGGTTCTTCCTTACCCCCTACCCCCTCTATGACAAGGCTAAGAGTTTAAAGGTGTATTTTTTGTATTTAATAAACAGTTTATGCTCTGCATGTTTAACCCTCAACACTAGAGTTGAGCGAACACTTGGATGTTCGGGTTCGACGGGTTCGGCCGAACTTCTGAAAAAAGTTTGAGTTCGGGACCGAACTTGACCCGAACTTGAAGTCAATGGGGGACCCAAACTTTTTAGGACTAAAATGGCTCTAAAAAAGTAATGGAAAGGGCTAGAGGGCTGCAAATGGCAACAAAATGCTGTTAAGAGCATGGCAAGTGTTCTGCAAACAAATGTGGATAGGGAAATAACTTAAAATAACATAAAATGAATAAAAAATTAAAATAATATGCTGGAGGCCCCCTTCTCAGAAGAAGTCATTAAGAACCTCAGAAACTCAACGGCACAATGCCACACATATGGTGGGAATGCCCCAGAATACGCTCTTTCTGGAAAAAATTATAAAATTTAATGGATAAGCTAGTGGGAAAATAAAATACTTTGAAATTAGAAAAATTAAAAATTATAATCTTGACCTTGGAGGACGAGGTCCATATGGACTAGGAGGTTGAGGTGGCGGTGGATGTGGCTGTGTAGGTGGAAGCGGCGGTGGAGGAGGGCGAGGAAGCCAACACTGGTTTAAAAATACAACAATGGCTGGGTAAGGCCGGTGATGTGTCTAATTCTGTCTCCCGTCGGATAGTGTCCGCCCTGTACTGCGCTTGCTCAGTCGTAGGACAAGGGGATTTCGAAAATCTCCGAAGACGAACGGCGCCTGCGCCTTGAGACCAGGTTCAAGCCACACCATCCGAGGTTCAAGCCGAGCTAAGCGAGGCTGTGCCAGAAGCGTGGCGAGTGAAGCAAGCCCGCGAGGGGCCCTGTTACTATGTGCTACCGTATGTCGACTTGGATGGTTGGGCTTGAACCTGCACTCACTGCGCAGGCACCTTTCATCTTCGGAGATTTTTGTCAAAACACGGTATACATGTCTATTCTGCTTAAGGTATGGACAAGTCCTGTGAGACACATGTCTGGTTCATTTTAATGAACGTGAGCTTGTCCACATTGGCTCTGGACAGGCGGCTGCGCTTGTCTGTGATAACGCCCCCTGCCATGCTAAATACACGTTCAGATAATACACTGGCTGCAGGGCAGGCCAGCACCTCCAAGGCGTAAAGGGCAAGCTCAGGCCATGTGCCCAATTTGGAGACCCAGAAGGGGGTAGATCCGTCATTCAGTACGTGTAGGCGTGTGCACACGTACTGCTCCACCTTGTTGGTGAAATGCTGCCTCCTGCTAAGACGTTCCATCTCAGCTGGTGGTGCTAGTTATTGTGGCGTGCTGACAAAGCTTTTCCCCATTTCAGCCATGCTAACTCTGCCTTCTGAAGTGCTGGTGGTGCCCCGGCTGCGTTGGCGACCTCTTCCTCCTCCTCTGCCTTTGCCTTGTGCTTCCACCGTACCCCCGCTGTCAGGTGGGTATGCCACCAGCATCACATCTACCAGCGTGCGCTTGTACTCGCGCATCTTACGATCCACGCTCCAGTGAGGTAATTAAGGACGGTACGTTGTCCTTGTAACGAGGATCCAGCAGGGTGGCCACCCAGTAATCAGCATCAGTTAGAATGTGGGCAACTCGGCGGTCGTTGCGGAGACACTGCAGCATGTAATCACTCATGTGTGCCAGGCTGCCCAGAGGCAATGAAAAGCTGTCCTCTGTGGGAGGTGTATCGTCTGTGTCCTCTGTATCCCCCCAGCCACGCACCAGTAATGGCCATGAGCTGGTCTGGGTGCCACCCTGCTGTGAACATGGTTCCTTCTCCTTCATCTCCTCATCCTCCACCTCAACATCCTCCAGAACTGGGCCTTTGCTGCCGGACAATTGTGTATCTGGCGTTTGTTGGTGCAGGAACCAACCCTCGTAGCCACTTGTGAATGACTGCCCTGAAAGCCTTAGAAATGATCCCTCTTCCTCCTCCTCCTCCTACTGTGCCACATCCTCTTCCATTATCGCTCCAAAGCGTTTTTTCAAGGAGGCATAGAACTGGGATAGTAACGATGAGAACAGCATCATCGGCACTGGCCATGTTGGTGGAGTACTCTAAACAGCGCAACAAGGCACACAGGTCTCGCATGGAGGCCCAGTTATTGGTGGTGAAGTGGTGCTATTCCGCAGAGCGACTCACGCGTGCGTGCTGCAGCTGACACACCACTATCGCCTGCTGCTGCTCGCACAGTCTGGCCAGCATGTGCAAGGTGGAGTTCCACTTTGTGGGCACGTCACATATGAGGCGGTGAGCGGGACGTAACGCTGCGGCGCTGACAAGCGAGCAGCAGCAGGGTGAGAATGCCAAAAGTGCGCACAGACGGCCCGCACTTTCAGCAGCTCTGGCATATCGGGGTAATTTTTAAGGAACCTCTGGACCACCAAGTTCAGCACATGCACCAGGCAAGGGATGTGCGTCAAACTGGCTAGGCCCAGAGCTGCTACGAGATTTCGTCCATTATCGCACACCACCAGGCCGGGCTTGAGGCTCACTACCACCAACCACTCATCGGTCTGTTGTTCCATGTCCCTCCACAACTCCTGCGTGGGGTGGGGTTTTTCCCTCAAACAGGAACGTTTTAAAACTGCCTGCTGTCGTCTACCCCTGGCTGTGCTGAAGTTGGTGGTGAAAGTGTTACGCTGACTGGATAAGGAGGCGGTAGAGGATGAGGAAGCGGAGTAGGAGGAGTTAGCAACAGGAGGCAAACTGAAGCGCCTTGCAATCCGTGGAAGGACATGCGCCAAACTGCTATCCATCTCAGGCCCAGCCGCCACTGCATTTACCCAGTGTGCTGTTAGGGAGTAGGGATGAACTTTGAGTTCGAGTCGAACTCATGTTCGACTCGAACATTGCTTGTTCGCCTGTTCAGCGAACAGCGAACAATTTGGGGTGTTCGCGGCAAATTCGAAAAGCCGCAAGCACCCTGTAAAAGTCTGTGGGAGAAATCTCAAGTGCTAATTTTAAAAGCCTATATGCAAGTTATTGTCATAAAAAGTGTTTGGGGACCTGGGTCCTGCCCCAGGGGACATGTATCAATGCAAATTTTTTTTTTAAAAACGGACGTTTTTTCAGGAGCAGTGATTTTAATAATGCTTAAAGTGAAACAATAAAAGTGTAAAAGTCCTTTAAATTTCGTACCTGGGGGGTGTCTATAGTGTGCCTGTGAAGGGGCGCATGTTTCCCGTGCTTAGAACTGTCCCTGCACAAAGTGTCATTTTTGCAGGAAAAAAAGTTATTTAAAATCACTCGCGGGTAATGAATTGCCGGCTCCCGTAACACAGAGAACAGTCATTCATTGAAAGTCATTGATAAAAAAAAAAGTCATTAATAAAAAAAAAAAATAATAATAAAAAAAAGGGCGGGTCCCCCCAAATTCAATTACCAGGCCCTTCAGGTCTGCTATGGATATTAAGAGGAACCCCGGACAAAAAAAAATAAAAAAATGGCGTGGGGCCCCCCCTCAAAATCCATACCAGACCCTTATCCGAGCACGCAACCTGGCAGGCCGCAGGAAAAGAGGGGGGACGAGAGCGCCCCCCCTCCTGAACCGTACCAGGCCACATGCCCTCAACATTGGGAGGGTGCTTTGGGGGTCTGTGACCCCCAAAGCACCTTGTCCCCATGTTGATGAGGACAAGGGCCTCACCGAAGGATGAAGAAGGAAGACCAGAAGAAAGAAGATGAAAGAAGATTTTAATAAAGGAATTGTCAAAGACCGTCTCCTGTAAGTTTTACAATTTTTGACACTTTTTTGGTAAAATGGTAGGGGTACTTTTGTACCCCCTTACCATTTCACACAGGGGGGGCGGGATCTGGGGGTTCCCTTTGTTAAAAGGGGCTTCCAGATTCCGATAAGCCCCCCGCCCGCAGATCCCCACAACCAATGGCCAGGGTTGTGGGGATGTGGCCCTTGTCCTCATCAACATGGGGACAATGCTTTGGGGGGTCACAGACCCCCAAAGCACCCTCCCAATGTTGAGGGCATGTGGCCTGGTACGGTTCTGGAAGGGGGGGGGGCGCTCTCGTCCCCCCTCTTTTACTGCGGCCTGCCAGGTTGCGTGCTCGGATAAGGGTCTGGTATGGATTTTGAGGGGGACCCCACGCCATTTTTTTGGGCTGGGGTTCCCCTTAAAACCATCCCAGACCTGAAGGGTCTGGTATGGATATTTAGGGGGACCCCACGCCATTTTTTTTTTTTGGCCGGGGTTTCTCTTAATATCCATAGCAGACCTGAAGGGCCTGGTAATTGAATTTGGGGGGACCCCTACGCTTTTTTTTATTCTTTTATCAATGACTTTTTTTTTTTATCAATGACTTTCAACGAATGACTGTTCTCTGTATTACGAGAGCCGACAATTCATTAGCCGCGAGTGATTTTAAATAGCTTTTTTTCCTGCAAAATGACACTTTGTGCAGGGACAGTTCTAAGCATGGGAAACATGCGCCCCTTCACAGGCATACTATACACACCCCCCAGGTACGAAATTTAAAGGAATATTACACTTTTATTGTTTCACTTTAAGCATTATTAAAATCACTGCTCCTGGGGATGGGGACTGAATAGGATGGACGTGTAGTGAGTGAGCACCTCCTGGGTCCGGGATGTCTGCAGCTGATCTCAATTAAGCAATGAGAATCCTCTCTCTAATCTCCCCTGCGATGGACAATGTGCGGACCAGCTGAATAGACACACAACTAGTGATGTGGACAGGTGCGGCACACATACAGCTATCGGTCCTGCTACACAGAGGCAGCGGCGGCATACGAAGGACTTCCGTGCAGAGGCAGGCAGTGTGATCCCACAATGGTACAGGCTCAGGCACAGCCACAAGCGAACGCCTGAACTACCGTCGAGAGATTCCGACAGAGCCCCGGGATTTTCCGGAGATATATTGTATACCCACCAGAGATTTTCTTCTTGAGCGGATGGAGATCGCGGAGACCATACTGTGATCCACCGCGGAAGCGGACACTCGATACCCGCGCTCTCTCAGGAAATCCCAAGGTCCTCTAAAGGGGCTAGATGCAGGGAACAGACCGGCAGAGAGAGCAGCAAGATTGTGGACGGAGATAACCCAGAAACCAACCGGGTGAGGTATCTCTGAGAGAGAATATTTCTTATTTATTATTGACCCCAATGTTACACAATACACTGAGGTTTCCAGGACAAAAGCCAAAAGGTTACAGGGATCATAAGAAGCCCCAGTTATGAGAGCACCTGGTTACAACGGGGTATGGACTGGATATGAGCCCAAGTAATTGATTGTGTCCACAATTATATACATATTGAACTGACTTTGCTGTATAAGAACATCTTGCAACAGTTTTAAAACCTGACATTGGATTTCATATCGGGTTTAAGGACACTGAATACGTACGTAAAAAACAGACATACTAATAACATACTAATAACTGCAATAAAAGCACTGTCTTGGAATCACTTAAGTGCAACTGCTGTAAGTTATAGTTTATATCCACCAAACCCCCTTAACAATATAATATGCCGCCCAAAACTACTCATGCACAAAAAAACAAAAGGGGATCAACTGGAGGAGCATCTAAAAACCCGGTTAAACCACAGTCAGCACAAAAAACAGATATTAAAGGTTATTTTAAACAAACACCAGGCTCACCGCAACAGGAAGGGGAAACATCTATAGAGTTAAATTTGACCTCTCCTAACAGAGAATATGGGTCCATATTGAGCAATAGTCCTAATATGGACACACAACACCTTACAATGAATATGGCAGGAGTATTAAACAGCCCCAACTGGGGCTTACAAGCGAATATAAAATTATTACCGACAAGAGAAGATATGGACAAATATGTGTATAGATTGGAAACTACATACAAAGAAGAAATAACTACATTGAAAAATTCATTAATGGATACACAAGTAAAAATAACTGCCATGGATACTAAAATAATAACTATGGATCAAAAAATACATACAATAGAAGAAAAAACACAGGAACATGAACGATATTTAAACTACGTGATGGACGCAACAGACGAACTCGAGAACAGAAACAGGCGTAATAATATAAAAATTAGAGGCCTGCCAGAAGCACCGGGTATTGAAAACCTGAGACAAGTACTTCAAAATATTTTGCTAAAACAGCCAAACTCTTCATCAATTGAAATCGACCGCGTACACAGAATACAAGGCCCCAAAAATCGAGACCTAGGAAAACCGAGAGACATATTATGTAGAATACATTTTTTTCACATCAAAGAAAACATCATGGCAGCAGCTCGAGTACAGAGGGAATTTGAGTATGAAGGAGTTCAAATTATGTGTTTGCAGGACCTATCTAGATATACAATGACCAAAAGAAGAGCAGTCAAACCCCTATTAGAGCTAAGAGAGAAGGGGATTCTCTACAAATGGGGTTTTCCTTTCCAAATAATTGTACATCAAAATGGTCATATGATCGTGTTCCGGGATAGTGGGCACCTAGATGAATTTCTTGAGCGGTTAAGATTACCCCCGATTGAACTGCCATTATGGTCACAAATATACCAGAACTATCCAGGGGTTCAATATAAGCATAGATAATTCTGTTTTCTTCCCCTTTATGCTCCCTGGTCGGTCTCTGGACTCCCCCCCCCCTCCTCCCTTCCCCTATGCCCTTCCATATTTATGAATTAATATACATAGGAAATACAGATACACAAGAGGTGATGACACAACATAGGAGAGAAAGTAAATGTATGAGAAAAAGTTAGGACACGTACGAAATGAAATATATCAGGATGTATAATTAATGCACAATGCACTTGGCACAAGGCAAAACCTTGAGTAAGAAGTGGGAAACACAATAATGGGGGATTTTTTTTTTCACTTTTTTTTTTTTTCTCTTTGAGGCAATATCAGCAATGGAAAATAACTAACACAATGAAGAATACACCACACATAATATTGGATAAGAGGGGGATTTTCCCGCCCCCCCCCTTTTTTTTTTCACACAAGTATAATGTTTTGAAATTTGATACACGTAAATATATAGATATTGGATGTAATTGATTGAGGGCTTTCTTTTATTTATTTATTTATTTATTTTTTGGGGGTGGGTGGGGGAGGGGAGGAGGGGAGGATGGAGAAGAGATCTAATATATACAACAAGTTAGAAAATGGGGAAAGACATATAAAAGATAAACAACGGAATAGGGGGAAAGGGGCTTTTCCCCTTTTTTTTTTTTTTTTAAAGATAAACGGAGTTTATTTATGAGTTGGATCTTAAAAACAATGATATAAAGTTCTAAAAGTTACAAGGTGGAATAGAAATAATACTGACATGTCAATGTTTGCAAAATATGTTTTTTTTTTTTTTTTTTCTTTTTTTATTCTCCTCACCTTCTTTCACCTTTTATAATTGGGGGGAAAGATATGGAGAGGTTTTTTTTTTTTTTTTTTTTTTAACCACTTCCCGACCGCCCCCCATGTATATATACGTCAACAGAATGGCACGTACAGGCAGAATCACGTACCTGTACGTGACATTCTTCAGGCGGTTGGGGGGTCCGATCGGACCCCCCTCCGCCGGCGGGGACGGTCGGGATCGTGTCAGGAGCGATCCGGGACGAGGGGACGGCCAGTGGTTTCTGGCCACCCCCTCGCGATCGCTCCTGGCCAATGAAAAGCTTCCCCTTCCTGTCTATTGTATAGACAGGAAGGCGGAAGTGATGTCACGCTCGGTGCGCCGGTCTATGTGACCGGAGACGCCGAGCGGTGAACATGTAAAGGTTAGTGCACAACAGTACACTGACACCAGTACAGTTAGGCACATATTCCACCCCCCTGTCACCCCCTGATCACCCCCCAGATCACCCCCCCCCCCCCCAGTCACAGTGTCACTAATTGCAGTGATCATTTATTTACTGATCACTGCATTTAGTGTCAGTGTGACTGTAATAACTGTCAGGGCAGTTAGTTTTAGGTCCAAGGTAGCCCCCTACCCCCCCCTAATAAAGGTTTAACCCCCTGATTGCCCCTAGTTAACCCCTTCACCCCCTTTTGCCAGTGTCACTAAGCGATCGGTTTTCTGATCGCTGCATTAGTGTCGCTAGGTAACCATTTTTTTTTTTTTTTTTTAACCGCCATGTTTATATAGGTTCATAAATAGGTTTATAGGTCAGGTACCCCCATATTACAACCTAAATAAAGGTTTTAACCCCCTGATTGCCCCTAGAGTTAACCCTTTCACCAGTGATCACTGTATAAATGTCACTGGTGACGCTGGTTAGCCAGTTAGTTATTTCGTTATTTAGGTTCCCCGTCAGGTTTTTATATAGCGTCAGGTACCCCCATATATTACCTAATAAAGGTTTTAACCCCCTGATTGCCCCTAGTTAACCCTTTCACCCCCTTTTGCCAGTGTCACTAAGCGATCGTTTTTCTGATCGCTGCATTAGTGTCGCTAGGTAACCAGTTTTTTTTTTTTTTTTACCGCCATGTTTATATAGGTTCATAAATAGGTTTATAGGTCAGGTACCCCCATATTACAACCTAAATAAAGGTTTTAACCCCCTGATTGCCCCTAGAGTTAACCCTTTCACCAGTGATCACTGTATAAATGTCACTGGTGACGCTGGTCAGCCAGTTAGTTATTTAGGTTCCCCGTCAGGTTTTTATATAGCGTCAGGTACCCCCATATATTACCTAATAAAGGTTTTAACCCCCTGATTGCCCCTAGTTAACCCTTTCACCCCCTTTTGCCAGTGTCACTAAGCGATCGTTTTTCTGATCGCTGCATTAGTGTCGCTAGGTAACCAGTTTTTTTTTGTATTACTGTTACGGGTGACGCTGGTTAGTTAGCTTGTTTTTTATACTGTCAGGGCACCCGCCATTTATTACCCAATAACGGTTTAACCCCCTGATCGCCCGGCGGGTGATATCAATTAGGTTTTAGGGTCTAATAAGGTCTGCGTCGCCCCAGATTAGTGCCAGTACCGCAAACACCCACGCGCAAAGCATACACCTCCCTTAGTGGCACAGTATCTGAACAGATCAATATCTGATCTGATCAGATCTATACTAGCGTCCCAGCAGTTTAGGGTTCCAAAAAAAAACGCATTGTTAGCGGGATCAGCCCAGATACCTGCTAGCACCTGCGTTTTCCCCCTCCGCCCAGCCCAGCCCACCCAAGTGCAGTATCGATCGATCACTGTCACTTACAAAACACTAAGCACACATAACTGCAGCGTTCGCAGAGTCAGGCCTGATCCCTGCGATCGCTAACATTTTTTTTGTGGTAGCGTTTTGATTCAGTCGCTTCAGTCAGGAGCTTTTTTACCTGTGAATCTCAAAAAAAAAAAAAAAAAAAAAATAGTTGTCGTTTTATTGTTCTCTCTCTCTCTCTCTCTATTGTTGCTCTTTTTTTACTCCATTCTATTCTGCAATGTTTTATTATGTTTTATCATGCTTGCTTTTCAGGTATGTAATTTTGTTTACTGTGTTTTAGTGTTAAGCATTTTTTTGTTTTCAGGTGCGCCATTCAGTTGCAACGCGGATTTATTTATCTTGACAGCAACAGCGTTTGCTCCCACGATACATAAAGCCGCGACTCCAACGCTGTAGGAGGTGATTTCACCACCACAGTTAAAAAAAAGAGCATATATGCCGAAGCATGGGGGCAGCAGGGGGGGGGGGGAGGAGCGATTGGCTCCTAATGCCACGTACATACGGTCGAAATTCCGACCGTGTGTACACGGCATAACTTTTGCGGGAGGATGCCCCCATGCATCGGCATATATAAATGGTGCATGTATGCCCATCATTAGAAGTGGGTGGATGAAGGGAGGTATTCTAATGGTGGGCACACCCACCAATCAATCTCTTTTTTTCGTTCAGCCAAGAGGCTGCATGAAAAAAAAAAGATTACAATATATGTCCAGTATGTTGCTGGACTTTGAATGGTTATACCAGAATGATGCCTGCAGGTTTAGGTATCATCTTGGTATCATTCTTTTCAGCCAGTGATCGGCTTTCATGTAAAAGCAATTCTAGCGGGTAATTAGCCTCTAGACTGCTTTTACAAGCAGTGGGAGGGAATGTCCCCCCTCCCGGATATAAACCGCGCCATTGGGAAATTGGGAAAGCATTTTATCACATTAATCTTGGTGTGGTCAGATGCTTTGAGGGCAGAGGAAAGATCTAGGGTCTAATAGACCCCAATTTTTTCAAAAAAAGAGTACCTGTCACTGCCTATTGCTATCATAGGGGATATTTACATTCCCTGAGATAACAATAAAAATCATAACAAAGAAAAAAAATGGAAGGAACAGTTTAAAAATAAAATAAAAAAGCTAAATAAATAAAAAAAAAAACAAAAAAAAAAAAAAAAAGCACCCCTGCCCCCCCTTCTCTTGCGCAAAGGCGTACACAAGCGTTGGTCTGGCGTCATATGTAAACAGCAATTGCACCATGCATGTGAGGTATCACCGCGAAGGTCAGATCGAGGGCAGTAATTTTAGCAGTAGACCTCCTCCGTGAATCTAATGTGGTATCATGTAAAGGCTTTTAAAGGCTTTTAAAAATGTATGTAGTTTGTCGCCACTGCGTGTTTGTGCGCAGTTTTAAAGCATGTCGTGTTTGGTATCCATGTACTCGGCCTAAGATCATATTTTTTATTTCATCAAAAATTTGAGCAATATAGTGTGTTTTAGTGCATTAAAATAAAAAAAAGTGTATTTTTTCCACAAAAAATGCGTTTGAAAAATCGCTGCGCAAATACTGTGTGGAAAAAAAAATGCAACACCCACCATTTTAATCTGTAGGGCCTTTGCTTTAACATTATATATAGTGTTTGGGGGTTCAACGTAATTTTCTTGCAAAAAAAAAATATGTTTTCATGTAAACAAAAAGTGTCAGAAAGGGCGTGGTTAGAAGAGTGGGTGACGTGTGACATAGGCTTCTAAATGTTGTGCATAAAATGCCAGGACAGTTCAAACCCCCCCCAAATGACCCCATTTTGGAAAGTAGACACCCCAAGCTATTTGATGAGAGCAATGTTGAGCCCATTAAATATTTTTTTTTTTTTGTCCCAAGAGATTGAATAATGAAAAAAAAAAATATATATATTTTTTTTTTACAAAAAGTTGTCACTAAATGATATATTGCTCAAACATGTCATGGGCATATGTGGAAATACACCCCAAAATACATTCTGTTGCTTCTCCTGAGTACGGGGATACCACATGTGTGGGACTTTTTGGGAGCCTAGCTGCGTACGGAACCCCAAAAACCAATCACCGCCTTCAGGCTTTCTAAGGGTGTAATTTTTTTATTTCACTTCCTACTGCCAATCACAGTTTCGGAGGCCATGGAATGCCCAGATGGCATGAAACCCCCCAAAATGACCCCATTTTGGAAAGTAGACACCCCAAGCTATTTGCTGAGAGGTATTGTGAGTATTTTGCAGATCTCGCTTTTTGTCACAAAGTTTTGAAAATTGAAAAAAAAGAAAAAAAAAATGTTTTTTTTTTTTTACTTTCTTCATTTTCAAAAACAAATGAGAGCTGTAAAATACTCACCATGCCTCTCAACAAATAGCTTGGGGTGTCTACTTTCCAAAATGGGGTCATTTGGGGGGGTTTTGTGCTATTTTGGCATTTTATGGCCTTCGAAACGGTGATAGGTAGTGAGGAGTGAAATCAAAAATTTGCACCCTTAGAAATCCTGAAGGCGGTGCTTGGGTTTCGGGGCCCCGTACGCGGCTAGGCTCCCAAAAAGTCCCACACATGTGGTATCCCCATACTCAGGAGAAGCAGCAAAATGTATTTTGGGGTGCAATTCCACATATAACTATGGCATGTGTGAGCAATATATCATTTAGTGACAACTTTTTGAAAAAAAAAAAAAAAATCTTTTTTATTTTTGTCTTTATTCAATCACTTGGGACTAAAAAAAAAAATATTCAATGGGCTCACCATGCCTCTCAGCAAATAGCTTGGGGTGTCTACTTTCCAAAATGGGGTCATTTGGGGGGGTTTTGTACTTCCCTGCCATTTTAGCACCTCAAGAAATGAAATAGGCAGTCATAAATTAAAAGCGGTGTAAATTCCAGAAAATGTACTCTAGTTTGTAGACGCTATAACTTTTGCGCAAACCAATAAATATACGCTTATTGGCATTTTTTTTACTAAAGACATGTGGCTGAATACATTTTGGCCCAAATGTTTGACTAAAATTGAGTTTATTAGATTTTTTTTATAACAAAAAGTAGAAAATCTCTTTTTTTTTTTCAAAATTTTCGCTCTTTTTCCGTTTATATCGCAAAAAAATAAAAAAAATCACAGAGGCAATCAAATACCATCAAAAGAAAGCTCTATTTGTGGGAAGAAAAGGACGCAAATTTCGTTTGGTTACAAAATTGCATGACCGCGCAATTACCAGTTAAAGTAGTGCAGTGCGAAATTGAAAAAAGACCTCTGGTCCTTTGGCTGCCAAATGGTCCGGGGCTGAAGTGGTTAAACTGACAGAAAAGAATTTAAGAAAATGTTAGAGAGACAACAACTAGTAGACATCTGGAGGATAACACATCCACTAGAGAGGGACTATACATTTTACTCCAAAATACACGACACATATCACAGACTGGATTATTTCTTGATAAACACTCAAGCAATAACAACAATCTCTGCTACAGATATAGGGAATTTCTTATGGTCAGATCATGCTCCTATTTTCTTGAATATAGACATAACAAACAATAATACACAGAGAGGTACTTGGAGATTAAATGACAATTTATTGTTTGATGAAATCTGTAATGTTGAAATTAAGTCAGCAATACAGAATTTCACATTAGATCATAACAATGATAGCACCTCAATCTGCAATCAATGGGAAACATTGAAATGTATATTGAGAGGTTTATTCATAAAACATGGGGCTAGATTAAAAAAAGCAAAAGGCAACAGATCAATAGAACTTACACAAGAAATCACTAAGTTAGAAAAACAACATAAACAAAACGCAACACGGGAAATATTAATGGCCCTTTCTGACAAGAGAACAGAGTTGCGCACTTTATTAAACGAATATACACTTCAAATGAGAGATAAAAACTGTACTTTATACTACTATCAAGGAGAGAAACCTGGTAAACTATTAGCAAAGGCCATACAACAACAAAATAGAACTACATCAATTGCTAAAATTAAAACAGAAAAAGGAGAGATAGTATATGACCCAAAGAGTATATTGAAAACTTTTCATACATATTATTCTAAACTCTATAATATACCCAATATACAAGAAGAGCAAGATCCTGAAAATTTTTATCAAAAGATAAAACAATATATAAACAAAACGGCAATACGTACATTGACGAAGGCAGAAAGTGAACGGTTAGAAAATAAATTTTCAGAAATTGAGATCCAAAAAGTAATTGACTCGCTGATAAATGGCAAAAGTCCCGGTCCGGACGGATTTACTCCACGGTTCTATAAAACCCATAAAGATTTACTCATCCCTATTATGAAGCGGACTTTTAATTCAGTCTCCCTTTTACAACTATTTGTACTACAAAGTATGCAGGCATATATATCACTTATACCCAAACCTGAAAAAGATCACACACTTTGTGGAAACTATAGACCTATCTCCCTCACTAATATTGACCTCCGAATATACTCCAAAATTATAGCTAATAGACTCACATCTAAAATTCCCAGATCTATACACCTAGACCAGGTAGGGTTCGTAGAAGGAAGAGAGGCGAGGGATAATACTTTGAAAACAGTGACACTGATCGAACATGTCTAGAGACACGCCATCCCATCCTGTCTCTTGGCAGTAGATGCCGAGAAGGCCTTTGACAGGGTGGGATGGCGATTCCTTCAGGAGACATTGAGACAATGGGGAATTGGTCCTAGATTACTAGAAAAAATTATGGTTTTATATCAGAATCCAACTGCCAAAATACGGGCGAATGGAGAGATATCGGAAACAGTGAAAATTGCAAATGGAACCCGAAAGGGATGCCCCCTGTCCCCTCTATTATATGTACTAACCATGGAACATATGATGGTGGCGATTAGGAACAATGTAAACATCCAGGGTATTAAAATAAAGAATCAGGAGTATAAAACATCAGTATATGCAGATGATTTATTGCTATATATTACTAATCCTATAGTAACAATAATGTAATCAATGAGTTTAAACGCTTTGCAGAGGTGAGTAACTTTAGGGTTAATTACAGTAAGTCGGAAGCCTTAAATATTACATTACCCACGCAAACAACCGATATACTCAAAAATAATTTTTCCTTTAAATGGCAAAACAACGCCATTAAATATCTGGGAGTATATATACCTAGAAAACTGGAAAAGCTACAGGAAATTAAATATCTACCACTAGTACAAAAAATAACTAAACTACTCAAAAAATATAATAAAGGTTTTTTTTTTCATGGATTGGTCGAATAAATATCATAAAAATGTACATACTTCCCAAGATACTTTATGTATTCCAGACAATCCCAATATTCCCCCTCAAAAACATACTTAATTCTATACGAAAAGCCATTGGGTGTTTTATATGGGCAGGTAAACCCCCCAGGGTAAGTAGAGAAGTATTATCCAGACAGAAAAAAGATGGAGGATTAGCTCTCCCGGATCTTGCAACCTATCTTAAAATGGTATTGGTGACCAGGATTGTGGATTGGTTTCACAATAGAGAAACCAAGCAATGGGTAAAGTTGGAAGAAGAGGTCACAAATATGAAACTAAAAGCACTACCCTGGATACAGAAAAGAGAGAGACCGCCCCAGAATGAAATGCCACTTCTAGTAAGAGCAACTTTGAAAGTTTGGGATGGGTTGATGAAAAGGGGAATAGGGTCATCTTATGTGGGCCCAATGACACCCCTTTTCAGCAACCCAGATTTCCCACCAGCAAGGGAAAGTAAGACATTCCTGAAATGGCAGAGGAGCGACGATATAAGAATCATACAGACCATAGAAAATAACAGACTTCCTTAAGCCCCATACACACGCTCGGACAATCCGCGGACCAGGTCAGTCGGACTTTGTCCGACGTACTTTGTCCGATGTTGGCGTTGCGTACACACGGTCGGACTACGTTGTCGGAATATCCGGTCCGGAAGAACGTCGTGACGTAAGTCGTCGTCCACGAGATTACAAAAGGGAAGTTCAGCACCACGTCAGGCACCCGTTGGGCTCCTTCTGCTGATCCCGTGTTTATCGAGAGTTAGTGGAAGTTTGGTGACTTAAGATTCGCGCTTCTCAGTTTTCTGACTCAGATCGTTACTGCTCTTCAGTTTGTGCTTGTCGTGCGTATCTGTTTATTAGTGCGTGTAGTCAGTTCGCATTTGTTGGTCATTGCGGCCTATATCTTGATATAGGACGCTTTGATTTGCACTGCTTATTGTCTGCTCGTTGCTGGTATTCACTTCGTTCTTTCAGGCCTTGCTGTTTATCGGTGCTTTCTGTTTGTCCGTTCTGACCAGCCGACCTTTTGTGACCTTCTGAGCGATGTTTCCCGTGCGTACTCGTCGCCGAGTTCGTGCTGTACGCGGAATTGGTGTCGGGCTTTTAGCTTTGACCCAAGACCCGTCCATGAACAGAGTGACGAGGAGTATGTGGACCAAGAATTGGTTGCTTCAGCGTGACCAGTTCTCGCACATGCCTTTGCTTCGTGAGATCCGGGAGAATAATCCTGATGATTTCAGGAACTTTCTCAGGATGACGGACCCCGATTTTCACCGTCTTTTGGCTTTGCTGACCCCCTTTATCAGCCGGCAGGATACCTGCATGAGACAAGCCATTACTCCGGAGCAGAGGCTTGTTGCCACGTTGAGGTACTTGGCGACAGGGAGAAGTCTTCAGGATTTGAAGTTCTCTTCAGGTATCTCTCCCCAGGCCCTGGGAATCATTATTCCAGAGACCTGTTCTGCCATCATTCAGGTCCTGCAGGAGGACTATATTAAGGTAACATTTCTACTTTACTATTCCCTTCTATGTATGCTCTGTTTGCTAATGACTTGTATTTTTGACCTCCTTCCCTAATTACCATGATTGCAATATGTTCTAATATGCTGTGCCCCTTTTCTCCTTCATGCATTTTTCCCTTCACTTACCTCACCAGCATGCTCTTCTGCCCCAATAGACACCTATGGCCTAGTCACTTAAGCAATGTCTTTTGTCTGCTGCATAGTATTGTTTGCCCCAAAACACCCCCTAAAATATGCACAAATGTTTGCTGTGTGGTTTACTTCATGTAGAGCCCCCTTTTTTTGTTCTTTTGGTGGGGGGGGGGGGGCAAACTCATTAGGAACCCCCTCCCCCAACTGCTCTGTCAGATGGTACCAATCCTTTATCTGCTGGCTTTCCCAAGGTCCATACACACTATATACCTACCTCTTTATAGTGCGCATCTTTAGGGATGAATTCAGCAAAGCATGTAGTGCAAGGGACTGCCTCCATACATTCCATTTCCTATTTTTTTGTCTTCTTTCCCTCCTATTAGCTTGCTTGGTAATTTAATAATGTCACACTGTGCCTGCCTTTTTTGGGGGGGGGGGGGGGGGGGGGGGTTGAAATGTTATTTGATCTTTCCTGTGGCCTGCCAATAGTGTTAAGTACAGAGGGTCTGGCCAAACTAGCCCACATTATTGAGCCATTTGCCAATCAATGAAGTGCAGAGGGTTAGCTGTCCACCACCCCCCCCCCCCCCCAAAACCCCGAGTTATTGCCAATGGCCCATCAGAAGTGGGGGGATTGATGGGGGGGTGAGTAATCTGTGAAGGGGAGCCTCTACTTTTCTGTGCAAATACTTTCCAGCCTCCAATTTTAGACAATGCTCTTGTTCCAAGATGTTGATTGTCTAATCTGCTTGCAATGTTTAGGTGCAAAGTGACTAATTTTTTTTTTCTTGTTTCACTCCACAGTTCCCTTCCACGCCACAGGAATGGCAGACTGTGGCCTCCCACTTTGCCAGCCGTTGGGACTTTCCTAACTGCGGAGGGGCAATTGATGGGAAACACGTCCGCATCGTCCCACCGCCCAACTCGGGGTCCTACTATTATAATTATAAAGGGTTTAATAGTGTAGTGATGTTGGCGGTGGTGTCGGCAACATACGAGTTTATGTATGTGGACGTGGGGATGAACGGCCGGATATCGGATGGTGGGGCCATTACGCACACGGAGTTCTACTGGCGTCTCCAAAGTGGCAGTCTGTGCTTGCCACCTCCAGAGGAGAATGCCGAAGGACTCCCCTTCGTCTTTGTCGCAGATGAAGCGTTTGCGTTGACTCCCCATGTGATGAGGCCGTTCCCGATGAGGACCCTCACCCCGGACCAGAGGGTCTTCAACTACAGGCTGTCCAGAGCCAGAAGAGTTGTGGAGAACGCTTTTGGCATCCTGGCCAGCCGCTTCCGCCTGTTCCTGACGGCATTTAACTTGGCGGAATACAAACTGAACCACATAGTTCTTGCCTGTTGCATATTGCACAACTTCCTCAAAAGACATAACAGGAACTATGTGGTGCCCGTTGGCCCAGATGTGGAGGGCCCTCCAAATGCCGAACTCACAGCCCTTCGAGTGGCACGTCCAGGCTTGCCCCCTCTAAATGCCCGTGTGGTCCGGGACCAATATATGCAGTACTTTGTGGGTAGGGGGGCCATTGCTCTGCCTGACGATGTGTGAGAGGCATTTTTTAATAAATCTGATATTTTAACCAACCTATGATTTCATGTCATTTCAGTCTTCTTTTTAGCTTATTTTACTTTGACATTTTTTCCCTTTGCCTTCGACAGTGGGAATGCACTTTCTGGGCAAAAGGAGGTAACAGCCTCTTCTTCCCAAAAAGATTATTCTCATGTTGTGTGTTTGCTACCTAATCTTTGGTCTAGAGAAGGTTTGTACTGCATAACTGACACCCAAAATACTCCTTTTCATCACCAGGTCTGACATGTGTGTATTCTCCAAAATGCTGTGCTCCGTGTTTTCGTACAAAGCACTGTGGGTGTCATTTACATAAGTCAAATCCGCTATGCTCTACAAGTGCATTGAAAAAGTTCCCCGGGAAAGAAAATTGGAGTGCAAAGTGGATTTGCCTTTAGTAAATAACACCCATTGCCCCCCATATCCTTTTCATTTTACATACATAATGCATTGTGTTTTTTAAATAAGGAAGCCACACATTTAGAAAAATAAAAGTTTACTAGGAAAACATTCCCAAGTGCGTTTACAATCTTCACGCCAAAACTGACAACATCTTGGTTATTTACAACATTGTTTACAAACATTCCGCAATTGGTAAAACCAGGCATGGAGCAAAACAGAACCTAGGAACTTGGAAAGTTCAACTTTGTAAAGTGAAGACAAGATCAGACATGACTATATGTTCAAAGTGTGTTTGATCTTGCCTTCATCACATGGGGGGGTCACCCCCGAAAAGTGGAAATTTGGAACATGCACACAATTTGGGACTGAAAATGGTCATTAGATGGTAAAACACATGCCTAGAAGCTTCAAAAGTGCCATTTTCCATCATGGGGATGAATGGACGTTTTTTGGGGGTGCAACCCCTTCACCACAACCACTTTCGTAGTTCGTAAAGTGTTTGCACCCCCAAAAAAACGTTGCCATTCATCCACCATGGTGGGAGCTAGCACATGTGGACACAATGTGTGCATGTTCCAAATTTCAGACAGTTTTTAAGTTGCAAATGTGTTCTGAAGCTGGCACAAATGTGTGTTAATTACTTGGTGCGTTTTCATATTTTTCCTAAAATATCAATGATGTTCTTCAATTTTTGTTGAACATCATTGATGTTTTGCTTTATGTAATCTAGATCTCTATTGCAGACCATTATCTCTCCGATGAGTACGTGGGCACTCTCTGTGGTAAAGTGCGATTTTTCTTCCACAACATCCACGTCACCTAAAAACCACAAACAAACAAAAATGGGGTGTTGGAAATGAGGCAGCCATACATGGATTAGCTTACCAGTAGCTGTGTTCTCCCACACTCACCTGTTGTGGTGACAATTTCTCCAAGTTCGATGATCTCTCCTTCCTCCTCCTCCTCCTCCTCTGCTGCTGCTCTTTCCCCTTTGTTGGTAGGTGTTGGTTTGGGGGTTTCCTCAGACGGCCCAAG
The DNA here is from genome assembly GCA_028564925.1 of Lithobates sylvaticus. Classification (NCBI taxonomy): domain Eukaryota; kingdom Metazoa; phylum Chordata; class Amphibia; order Anura; family Ranidae; genus Lithobates; species Lithobates sylvaticus. The sequence continues at coordinate 126,912,892 of CM053034.1, forward strand.
TTTTCGCTCCCCTATGAGAATGTCCAAAAGGAAGATTTAGCAACACAAGCTATTGAGGGCAGAAATAGGAAATGACAAACATTGCTTGAAAGTGACGGACACTATTTTAGTTTGGCCAGTTACAAATGTCAACTACATGAATGAAGTCACTTTGTAAAGGTGCTAAACTGACTAGCTTTTTGGTAGAAGTTTGTGTGATGGAGACCCCCCTCTAGTATCCACTGGAGCACATGTGTGGAAAAGCATAATAAAAAGGGGGTTTGGGTGTCCCAGCACTAGTGCTCTAGAGTCCAGATGGGTAAACAGCTACTGAGTGACCTCTCCTTTACATTGAATAAATTGGCTTTACATTCTTGATGACATTTCTAGTGAGAACAAACTTCCTTTCCCCAAAAAAACACCAAACATCGTATTATAAGTGGCCGAACGATCGAGGTTGCGTACGATCGAATGCACACACACACGACCATGACAGTGGCAGAAAGATCGAGGCTGAGTACGATCGAATGCACAGACGAACCTGAAAGTGGCCATTTTGGAATGTACAACTTGGTAAAAATCAAAACACAATGGAGCAGTATGCAAGCAAGAAATCAAACACAAAACACAACTACTTACTTTTTTGAAGAATTCTCTTGATCTTTCTGTACTGATCGGCCTCCCTCAGTTTCAGGTCTGACCAGCGTTTCCTGAGTTGCTCCTTGGATCGTTGTACCCCAAAATTATTGTACAGCCTTCTCACAACTTTAGACATGATCTTGGCCTTGCGGACATTGGGGTTGAGGTAAGGCCCATACTTCCCATCATAGTCGCTCCTCTTTAATATGTCCACCATCTCCAACATTTCTCCAAATGACATATTGGAGGCCTTGAATTTCAGGTTCCGGGATCGGGACGTTTCTGCCTCCGGACTTTCCTCGTCCTCCTCCTCGTTGGTGGGATATTTGTGGCGCACCTGCTGTGTCCCCGCCATGTGCTCTCCCCACTACGCCGTAAAGAGAAGGGGTGGGGAATAGACGAGAAAGATCGTCAGGGGCGGGCGGAGTTTGAAGCATGCGCAGTGTATATAAAACGTCACACGCCTGTGTCGTAGCCACGATCTGGGAGACGAGGGGAGAGAAAACTCACGCACGAGACGATCGCTACAAACGAAGGTACAATTTGACGTTGGTACATAACTAGCCTAGACTGATTAGAACTTGAGGCTTCTTTATGGAGAAGATTAGGAGAGTTTAGGCTGACATTATTTTTATTGTTTTGTGTGGCGTTGTGTCTTGCAGAGGTGATGGATGCCTTCTACAACGTGAGCTTTCTCCCACACTTCATTGATAAATACCGGCAATTCCCCCTCTTATGGCAGGCAAAACACAGGGATTATAGCAACAGACCAAAGAGGTACGCAGCCCTGCTGAAACTGGTGGCATTTGTAAAGCCTACCCTGCCCATGGCAACCGTCGCAAACTTAAAAGTGAAGATCACCAACATGAAGACTACCTATTTCCGGGAGCGCAATAAGGTCCTGAAGTCACAAGCATCTGGAGCTGCAGCAGCTGATGTCCATGTCCCCACGCTCTGGTACTATGACAGGCTCCACTTTCTCAAAGACCAGGCTACTGTCAGGAAGTCACTCTCGACTCTTCCTTGCACGCGTCCTTCCACGCACGCCACCCTTGATGAGGATTCCGAGGACCAACCTGGGCCTTCCAGTCAGGAATATGTGCAGGTGCCCAGCTTGTTCCAGGTATAGTAGTTTTGGAACCAGTTTGTTGAATAATGAATGATGTTCAGTTAATTCAGGATCCCCAATTGCTTATTTCCTAACGTGATTGACATATCAACAGACAGTGGTGTGGGAGACATTTTTGGGAAGAATCTAAACTGCAGGGCTGAGAATTGTATGGTTTTGTATTTGAAAACATTTTGCAACAGTCACTAGATGAGAATTGTGTGTGTTTGATGAACAAATAACTGAAACTATGTCCCTTTTTCATACACAGGAAGACCTCAGCCAGGAGGTGGCTGTGGAAGGTGGCAGTCAGGAGGAGGCAGGGGGTAGTGGCAGCCAAGAGGGGGGTAGGCGTAGGAGCCTGACTGTCTCCCAAGTCTCTCCCCTCCGCCTTCCCTACAGAAGGGCGAAAAACATGGGGGAGGTGGGAGAGTCAGCGCTCCAGCTGATAAAAGATGCCTCAGCCTCCCTCTATGCCACACCCACCTACGAGGAGGCCTTTGCCTCCTTGGTTACAAGTAAATTTACGGGTATGGAGGCGGGGCAACGCAGCATGTGTGAGGAGGTCATCCTCAAAATACTAAATGAGGGGATGGCTGGGGAGATGACTCCCCTCACACATGTTTGCGAGAGTGACCTTGCTCCGCCTCCTCCTCCTCCTTCTGCCACCCCACCAGCACCAGCACCACGGCGTGGAAGGAAGCGTACAAGGAAGACAAGAGAGTGACAACCTGGACTCAGTCTGGTCTGAGAGAAGATGGAGCCTCTCGTAGTACCAGAGCCTGGGGACCTAGATGGCATCTGCTGCAGTTCCGGATGTTTTGGACTTCAGGACCAGATTGCGCTCCCTTATTATTTAGATAGGTAGTCTTCATGCCCCCAATTGTTTAAGTCTGTAAAATGATGGTTGCCATGGGTGTCCAAGGCTTTGCAAATTCCCCAAGTTTCACCATGGCTGCGTTCCTCTTTGGTCTGTTGCTGAGACCTAAATAAAGGTTTTTTTGATTTGAAATAATCATTGACTATTGTGTTTTACTTTTCTACAATGACAGTTTTTCTTTGAGTAGGCAGGTACATTTCACTAATCCTAGAATTAACAAGGGGCACCAACAACCAACAAACTCCTAGTAAATGTAAGCAAGAAATACAAATGTTAATAATGTGGTTTTGCTAAGTTGAGACATACAAACCCCCTCCAAAAAAAAAAAAAAATCTCCTTCAAATATGTATTCCCCCAAAAAAAAAAAAAATCTGGGTAAAAAAATAAGAAAGATTGTATTACGATCTGAGTAAAAATAAACATGTAGTGTATAAATGCTGCAAAGTAATAAAGAAGTAAGTTTGTGAGAAGTGCGGGTGAATAGGAGCAGCTAAAAGATGTCATTCTTGTTGCATTGTAAAGAAAAAGAGAATGCGCTGCATTAAAGACATTTTAACATTGCAGCGTGACGAATGTGCTGTGTCGATTAGGAAAGGTAGTTTTACCTGACCGAGCGCTTCCGTCACAGAATTTCTTCTGAGCATGCGTAGCACTTTGTCCGTCGGACAAGCGTACACACGCTCGGATTTGGTGTGATCGGACCGGGTTGACGGGAAATCTTTCCAGCAGGAGATAAGACTTTGTCCGACGGACAAACCGACGAACACTGTCCGATGGTGCATACACACGGTCTGATTTTTCAACAACCTTGTCCGATCGGACCAAATTGATGAAAAAGTCCGACCGTGTGTATGGGGCTTTAGGAGATGTCAAGGGGCAGTGGGGACAATGTCCCATATATGGTACTTTTGCCCAAAAGTCCATATATTTTGGGAAAAAATATACAAAATATACCAGGAGATGACAGAAATAAACATACAACCAGATATATTGATATCTATATTATCAATGATACCTGGATCGATAAAAAATATAAAAAAAGGGATATTAAAATACTGCTTAACAGCTGCCAGAACAATTATAGCGAGAAAATGGAGGAGAGACGTAATACCCTCAATGGAAGAATGGATAGTGGAAATGGGCGAGACATGGCAACAATGGGAGGATTACAAGACCTTATCGTCCCTATCGTTAAGACTATAGGGGAAGTTCTGGGGATGGGGAGGGGGGAAGAGATTTGAGGGAGGAGAGCTTTTTAAATATAAACTTTTTTTTTTTCCTTTTTATTATGGTATGATGTGAATGAATGAGGGAATGGTAACGATGAGATAGGAAGTGAGAGGAAATAAGAGTGAATGAAAATTGAAATCTATAATAGAATAAACAAGGGTATATAATTGTAAGGAAAGTTGGATACAAAAAGATTGTAATAACATAAATATACATATTAAAAGAATGAAAATGTAATTGTATGTGAAAAATGATAATAAAATAAAGATTTATAAAAAAAAAAATCACTGCTCCTGAAAAAACGTCGGTTTAAAAAAAAAATGTTTGCATTGATACATGTCCCCTGGGGCAGGACCCAGGTCCCCAAACACTTTTTATGACAATAACTTGCATATAAGCCTTTAAAATTAGCACTTTTGATTTTGAATGTTCGAGTCCCATAGACTTTAATAGGGTTCTAAAGTTCACACGAGCTTTAGGTCTGTTCAGGGGGGTGTTCGGCTCATCCCTATTAGGGAGATATAACGTCCCTGACCGTGCTTACTGGTCCACGCATCCGTAGTTAGGTGGACCTTGCCACAGATGGCGTTGCGCAGTGCACACCTGATTTTGTCCCCCACTTGGTTGTGCAGGGAAGGGATAGCTCGCCTATAAAAGTAGTGGCGGCTGGGCACGACGTACTGTGGGACAGCCAATGCCATCAGGCTTTTAAAACTCTGTGTCTCCACCAGACAGAATGACAGCATTTCAAAGGCGAGGAATTTTGAAATGCTGGCATTCAGGGCCAGGGATCGAGGGTGGCTAGGGGGGTACTTCCTCTTCCGCTCCAGTGTTTGGGAGATAGAGAGCTGAATGCTTCCATGGGACATTTTGTGGAGATGTTTGGTGACCCAGGTGGTAGTGTTGCTGGCAGATCCTCTGTTTGCGGGTTGGCAGGTGCCACTGTTACTACAGAGGTGGATGAAGAGGCCGAGTCCGTCATTTGACGGAGCGATCACATGGTAAGGGGCTGCTATCATCGGCTGTTTACTGTGATCCGGGATGCGCCGGATCCGGAGGGTCACGGATGTTTCCGAGTGCACGCCCCGAGTGCGGAGGGTGATGCGCCGGGTCTGGAGGGTCACGGATGTTTCCGAGTGTGCACCCCAAGGGGTGCGCGGGAGAAAGATTCAGAATAATCGACCGCGCTGTAGCCGTCTTTTGGCTATGGCATGCGGTTAATAACACTATTTAAATTGTGTATCTCACACCTACAGATATGCAGAAAACACTGCAAAATATTTGTTTTGCCCTAAATGGGTGTTTTTAGAATAGCAGAATACACCCACAGTATGTAAACGGTGTATCTCACACCTACGGATATGCAGAAAATACTATTCAAAAAAAAAATTTTGCCCTAAATTTTTTTTTTTAATAGCACAATAGAAGAAAACTATATAAATTGTGTATCTCACACCTACAGATATGCAGAAAACACTGCCAAATATATTTTTCTGCCCTAAAGAGCAGAATACACCCACAGTATGTATGGGGTGTATCTCACAGTAACATATGCAGTGCTGATGCACTGAGCTTGCAGATAAAACTTACGGTATATTTTCTATGGCACTGGGCTCATGGCAGTGTAAAAAGACTGCACTGCAACCCAACCAGGTAAATCAATGTAGATCGCTGAGTTATTAGAATAGATTTCTGAATCTGGACTCCTAGATAATTCTCTCTCCCTCAAAGCAGCAGCAGGAACATTGCCCTACACTGTCTATCTTTTCTCTCAGTGTAGTGTAAAAAGCTTGTGCACCGCACCCACACAACTAAATCAATGTAGATCGCTGACTAATTAGAATAGATTTCACAATCAGGACTCCTATCATGAAATTCTCTCCCTCACAGCAGCAGCAGCCAGGAACCTTTCCCTACACTGTCTAAAGCAGAGTGACGTGCTGTGCTGTGTGCCTCTAGCTTATATAGAGGCTGGGTCACATGCTGCACTGGCCAATCACAGCCATGCCATTAGTAGGCATGGCTGTGATGGCTTCTAAGGGCACACCAGTTAAAAAAATGTTGATTGGCTGCCCTGCAGCTTTTTAAAATGCGCCATTACATTGCCGAACATCGGACCAGAACCCGAACATACAGTCAATTGTTCGGGTTCGGGTCCGAGACCCAAAAACCCAAAAGTACGGTACGAACCCAAACTTTACAGTTCGGGTTTGCTCAACCCTACTCAACACCTGTGTGGCTTGTCTCGTGATTGGGGATTTAAGGGCTGGTTATATGGCGAATCTGCAGGCTGCGGGTGCGTTTGGAGGACAGGAGGCACAGGTCTGGCGGAGATGCCCAGCAGGGGTATCCAAGGTCCGTCACATCCCTCTATACTACAATCAAACAAAAGAATGCATTGTAGTCTATGAAGTGGGCTCTAAATGACAAAATCTGATTGAAACAGAAACAGATAGAATTCATGCTAAACACATTGGAACTGGCCATGGGTAGAAATAATAAACAATATTTTATATAAAAAAGAGGAGTTGCGATGGGGGCAAAATACGCCCCAATGGCAGTCAACAAGTAAAAGTAAATTAGAAGCAGAGGAGTTTAACGGAAAGAGTAGGTCAGAGTTAAAAGTGTACCAAAGATATATTGATGACATATTTATCATTTAGGAGGGGTCAGAAAGCAGGCCTTAATGTGGTTATGAATCCCATTCATGAAATCTGACCTGGGCACATATATCTGTAGTGTTTACCTATCTCTCTCCAAAGAGTCACTTCTGACAAGTTCTCCGACACACGAGATAACAGCAGCTGGAAATTTGTGTCAGGGAGGGTGCTTAGAGATAGATAAACAGAAAGCTTGTCTATTCACAGTACAGCTCTGCAAGTTCCTTCCTTCCTCTGCCTATGGAGAGTGGGGGTGTGTGTCTTTCTTCCGAATAGCTCCCACACAGTGTATGCCCAGACTCCACACCCACTGCTGGAAGAGGAAACAAGATTTGTAACATGATGTGCACTTTCTAAAGAGTGTAGAAAGGGAAAGACTGCAGATATACATGTAAAACTTATGTAGGGAGATTTGTTTCATCTCTGTGTATCATCTGAGGCTATTTGCTTCACTGGGTATAGGAGAGGGATTACAACTACTTTAAACGTTTTTTGGAGGAAATCAATGTAAATAAACACAACATATCGTTCTAAGCTAATTATCACAAAGAGAGAGTCCATTATCTGGACCTGGAAATATATCAACAAAATAATAGGCTGGGCACACAAACCTTCTTTAAGGAGACAGACCAGAATGGATACATTCTGGCCTCCAGTGGTCACCATCCTAGTTGGCTGGGGGCTGTACCCAAAAGCCAACTGCTGGGGGCGTGGCCTAGCACCAGGAGAAGATGGCAGCATAATTCAAGAGCTCCGCCGCCCAGAGCCTCTATAGAGCCACAATCAGCGGGATAAACGCACCAGATTGCGATCAAAATGACCGGGAGAAGCTCGTCAGCCACCCGGTCCTTGCAGGACACCTCCACACAACTCAGCCGCAACATACCGGCGATGTTCCGCTCTCAGCACGCGGACACGCAGGCCTCATCTCAGGCCTCGGACCGGAGTTATGCCACCATCGCGGCCGACATCCCTGGAGCCTCTGCAGCAGCAGGTACGACCAGCGCACAGCCCCAGCACTCCCTGAGTCTAGCGGACCTGGTAGCCTCAGACATTAAAAACACGCTATTTGCGGCGATCTCAGACCTAAAAACTGACATTAGAGCAGTGGCCTCAAGGCTGGAGCATGTGGAAGCAGCGGCCATTACACATGGAGCAGCCATTCAACAAGTGCAGCAGGTCGCAAGTGTGCATACTCAACATCTAATAGATATGCACAGACATATGGAGGACCTTGATAATAGGGGGCGCAGGTGGAATCTGAGGGTGAGAGGAATCCCAGAGTCGGTAGAAGGACCCCAACTACAGGCCACCATTTGGGAAATTTTTAACACGCTGCTAGGCAGACCACCTGATGCGCCGGTAGAGATGGAGAGGTGCCACAGGGCCCTGAGGCCTAGGGGTAGAGACACTGACCCCCCCAGAGACGCAGTATGTTGCCTAGTGAGTTTTACCCAAAAAGAGGAGATACTGAAACTTGCACGTACACATGATCACTTGGACCATGAGGGAGCACGTATCCAACTATTTCAGGACTTGTCCGCAATCACCCTGCAACACAGGAGAGATCTCCCTCCCCTGCTACAAGCCTCAGACGTATCCCTTATAGGTGGAAATTCCCCTTCTGCCTCCAGGCCTCTGCAGGAAATTGCACGGCACACTTGAGGACCCCGGCCGACCTACAGCCATTCTGTGACACACTGGGAATCCCTATAGTAGAGGTGCCAGATTGGTACAGTGCATTTATTCAAGCAGACCCCTGGATCCCCACACAACCAGACGCCACGCCAAGCTCGCAAAGACAGCGACAGAGGAGACGCAGACTCTCAAATGCTTCACCACCGAGGATGCGTGGCGACATAGAAAATGATGAGAGCCCACGTGTATCCCCATCATCCGTCCGATGCAGAACCGACCGCTAAAGCCCAAGACAGAGTGATGAGTAAGCAGAACTACACCACCCTGCTTTTCGTTTGTGCTACTCCCTTCCTCTAAGGCCTAAGTGCCCTTACAAGGGAGGCTCTTTTTTCGCCCTCCTTTTTTTTTTGTGTCTTTTGTTTTTTCTTTAGCTTGATATCAAGCGTTGATATGACTCCCCACCACGGAACAGAGACCAGCGCACGCAAGCTACCTTGACACGCCAGTCAATCGAGTGCCAGGCAACTGTGCCAGAATGAGACAACAGGTAAAGCCCCCAGGTATGGGTAGACCAAGTCTTTCACATCTCGGCTATACTAACCTTGTGCACAAGTCCGTCAAACAGGCAAGTTGCTAAGCAGCAGAACTGGTTTTCACGAAGTATGGAGGGGAGCGTTCCCCTACCACTAGGGAATGACTTATTGTATCACACAAATGCCTAGGTAAACCAAAGCCACATTTGTTGATTGGGAACTGCAAAGCTCCCCCCATGGAGCTACTGAGTAAACTTGCCAGAAGGTGAGCGATTGCACCACTAAAGGACCCCTTCCTGGTGTTCAGTAATGCCACCTAGTTAAAAGTGCTAAGTTGTTCACGAGAGATGCAGTTCTCCCTTGGAGACAGGGGCTGATCTGTGACTCGCGGGAACCAACAAGGTGCTGGTGCATTTAAATTTAAACTTAAAGATATGTGATCTCAGTAGACAAAAAAGCTCATGACAGCTCAGGTACTCAGCATGCCTCCCTTTTAAAAGGCGCCTGGCTAAATATGCGGCTGTTCTAGTTATGTTTTCATTTATTATGTTCATTTTATTATTATTCTAGGGTGATGTACTCCTTACCAGAGATGATGTGCAGCCTTTGAGGTCAGGAGCCAGTTGCTCTGGTTCTCCTTTACCGAGCAGGAATCTGGAACTCTTAATACCCAACGCTGAAGATCATCATAATAAAAGGTCCTCTCACACATGGAGATCTCGCTAATTAAGGCAGAGTTTCCATTCGGGAGAGAAACCGGTAAACCAAGGTGGTCAATGTTAGCGCTGGGCATATACCGATGCACCTGCCCTTAGACCGCGGATGTTGGGGGCCCCATACCCGCTAGATATACAAGTTGTTTTTTTTTTAACTATATATCTTTATTTAAATTTTTACAGTTTACAAATTATTCAACGTCTCATACAACACTTTTACAAGGGTCATGTTAAACATAAATCATTTAGCGGCTCGATTGAGATCTACCTCATTCACAACACCTTACATTCCCCCTCTACCCCACGCAACCATCCTCTTGCTCTCCAATGATATCTATTTATCCACAAGGTGCTTTTTGATTAAATTATTTTGATTGGCACTTTCTAAATCAAATGGCATGTTCCTCTCTCCATCCATGGTTTCCATACCAAGTAAAATTTGGCAAGGTTCCCTTGTTTTATGTATATAGTTCTTTCTTTCATGATCACTCTGTCCATGTTTTGCTCCCACTCAGTAGCTGTAGGAGGGCTAGCGGACTGCCACCTACGAGCGATTAATATCCTAGCCTGAAAAAGACAGCGCAGGACCGCTATCTGGCCTTCCCTGGGCCTACCCACTCCCCCTCCTCCCCCAAGAACGCATAGAGTAGGATCCAGTTCCAGGTGAGTATTGAATACCTGGGAGACCCTGTCCACCACCTCTTTCCAGTATTCATATAGTTTTGGACATTTCCAAAACATATGGACAAGGTCACCCCCCAGTCTCCCGCATCTTGGGCATTTGTCATCCTGCCTACACCCAAACCTAAACAGTTTATTTGGGGTATAGTAAGCCCGGTATATTAGGAAGAGGTGTGACATCTTCTGGGGGGGGGGAGAGTGAAACCAGTGGAGCCAGTTCGAGTATCCTTTCCCATTGAGGAGCTGAGATGGTCCCCACATCTCTCTCCCACTTAGCTTTATATGGGCTTATTTGTGTGGCTCCCCTAGTCCCTTTATACAAATGCAGGTATAAATCAGATATCAAACCCTTCCGGGTCCTCACCCGTGACAAATTCTGTAAAACCTGCATGTTTGTCCACTCAGGTAGTTCACCTTTAAACTGTTCCGCCAGAGCATGCCTCACCTGTAAGTATCTAAAAAAAGACTTCCTAGGAAGGAAGAAAAGATCTCTAAGGTCCTGGAAGCTTCTGATCCTGCCCTCGTGGTAGATCTGAGCAATATATTTTAGGCCTGCTCTCTCCCATTCTCTGACAGTCCCCAGCTTTTGTACTTCGCGTAGGTTGGTATTCTCCCATAGCGGGGAGAAGGCCGTAAAACCTCTATATCCCAACATTTTTTTTGCAGTGCCCCATACCCTAGCCATTAAGTCCTGGGTGGGGAGCCCCTTATGGAAGGTTCCTGCCTCTAATATCTCAATCAAAGAGTTGTGTGAGGCTTTGTAGAGGAGGATCTTCCACTCATGCCCCTCTTTCTCGACTTCGCAACCCCCCAGGTGCTGCAGCTGAGCTGCCAAAAAGTATCTAAAAGGATGCGGCAGGGCTACTCCTCCCGACCCAGTTGGGAGTTGTAATGTACTAAGACTTATCCGAGAGATTCCCCCTTTCCATACTAGTTCTCTAGATATGGTCTCTACCTTGATAAACCACTTTTTATAAATCCATATTGGCGAATTATGAAGTATGTATAACAGTTGTGGCATAAGCACCATTTTTATTAAATTGCACCGGCCTGCTGCTGATAGGGAGAGTTTTTTCCAAATTTGGATTTTTCCCTTAAATTTAATCAAAAGTGGGACTAGGTTTTCTATAATGAAATGTATGGGGTCTCTCGAAATGGTGATACCTAAATATTTAATTTTCTGTACTATTTGGAGATATACAAGTTGTGGTCTGGCTGGGGGTGGAGGCCTCAGGCATCTGCGGAGACCAGTGTCTCGTATCCTGAGAGAACTACACTTATCTCAATGCGTTGAGTCGCAGGGATCAGGGTATGCCCGCAGGTTATATATATCTCATAGGTCTTAATGTTATACAAGATGTATAGAAAGTTTGTCCCTAGAAAAATGGCAACCCCAATGCCCACAGTCTGCCACTCAACAAGGGGCAGAGGGGGGAAGGGGAAAGATACCATGAGTGTTCCAACAGAGATAGCTCATGAGACGGTTTCAACTGGTATGTTCAATTTCCTCTAGAGGAGGTTTATCCCATTTAGACTCCAACTCCAATTAGAGGTATCTGGGTGGCGATGGCATCTAGACTCACCCAGGTGTTAGGCTTCATTCCCAACTCAAGGAGGCTGGTTACTCCCTTGAACTTATTCCGGATTAGTATACCCCTATACCCGTTCCCCTGTAGAACACTCACTAGGTGGGTAAGCAGGACTATACCCACCTCCGGAAAGAAAAAAATAAGTTTTTCTTCTCTGTACATTTTGCCCAATTTAGGGGCATACGGCAACCATAAATAGGGAGCTCCAGTTGTGACTGGAGTGACCTACAGTATTAACTCAAGCCTCTGACTCCCTTTTCTTCTCAAGTCGCATTCTCGGGTTTTTCTTCTCTTTTGTTTCTTCTTGTATTTTCTGTTTTCTTTTTCTGGTTTCCCTCCTCCTCTCTTCTTGGCGTCTTCCTGATCTTTTTCCTCAAACATCTAGCTCCCCTTTTTCACCCCCTCTTCTTACCTCCTCTCCAATCTTTCGTTTTTACCCTCCCTCCTCCTTCCCCCTCGGCTGCCCGTGATACTCTTCTTGTGGTACGCCCACTCCTTCATCCCTCTATCACTTACCCACACGTACCGACTTACTACTCCACCCGGCTCTCCCTGAGTGATCCCTCTCCGTCTGTTGAGGCTTGACAGACTGCAAGCGACCCCGCCTTACTCTGCAATGTCCACTGCTGTGCACTCCTCAGCTCCTCTATCGCTCAAAGTATATTCTCTAAATGTCAAGGGCCTCAATGTCCCAGAAAAGCGCAGTAGTGTACTGGCGGAAGGCCACAGGCTCAAAGCCTTGAGAGGACAAATAAATTCCAAAATAAACCCCTCTTCCCCCTTCCCCCCTCCCTGTTCCTTATGTGTCCTCCACCTACTAAAATAAATCCAGAAATGCGCACCATATCTCTTGATTGAGTAAGAAATATCCATAAAGATTTCCTCTAAGACAATATGGGCTCTGCTTTACACTACATTTAAGCGATTAACAATGTATAAATGCTGTAAATATGACTGTACAGAATGTATTGGAAAAATGTATCAATTTCGGTATTGGGTTAATTTTGGTTTCTACACACCATAATTAAATTTACATCATTTGTATACAAATTTCGATTGCAACTCTATATCTGTAATCACTACCTCTTTGATATTTTGCCTATTAGATATATACTGCTGAATGCTCCCAAACAAGAATAAAAACAATATGGAACCTTTAACTCTAAAAGAATATATAACCTATTGGTTCTGTATACATACAATTAAATGCATGTTTTTCTGCTATGTATTTAACATCTCTTCCCCCTCTCCCATTTACATTACAGACTCTACCCTCCATTGTAAAGCATCTGGATGAAGGAGCTTCGACCACCAATATCAAATAATTTCCTGCATCTGTATTACGGTGATGATGGGGGACGTCCAGTAGGCTGCCCGGCACGCCCAGCCGCCCGCCCATCCTCTGATGGACGGGACGGCGAATCAGGAGTTCCCGGCATCGTCATCCGACGCCGGGACTCCATATTGCCTCACTCAGTGAGCATGCGCTGTTTGCATGTGAGGCATGACGTGCCGGCGGGAGCTATGGGCGTGTCCGGGTCACGTTGCGTGACCACCCATTGGTGCGCGGGACCCGGATGCGCGCGCAGCACTCGGGGGGCCGGATAGAGAGAGCATTACGTGCCTCCCCGCCTCACATCAATCAGCTGTATCTCAAACAGCTGGTTGAGAGGCCGGGGAAGATACTTAACACACTGCTCGTCCCACTCAGAACCCGCATCAGTCGGGCTGAGGAGGAGGCGAGCAGCGAGACACTGGCTTAAGGTATAAACTGACTTCATACTAATTTACCCCACTATAAAACACTGAATGGATTTGTACCCTTCTTTTAATATGGCATTTTTCCTAACTCCCAATTCTTTTAACCTACATTCCGGCTCTCATTACCTGTAAGCCAATATCATTGATTGAGAATCATTTTCATTTACTAAAAGAACATAATAGCATTAAGGCCACCCTTCTTCCCCCCCCCCATACCTTTTTTCCATATACGCTCAAAACTTACTAACAAATGAATAATATAATAGAATACTCACTATTGTGGGTCTATGTGCAATAAATGACAAATTGGTAGAAATAATGAATGAAAATGGGAAAGAAAGAATCTGTATAATAACAAAATATTTACGTATGGGGACCTCTACACATAAAGGTAATAGGTCATATTGCTCAGCTATATTAGGTCTATTTGCACCAATTCTTCCTTCGGGCACACCCCTTATACAATTTAACTCCTATCCCCCTTTTCATTTAAACTTGCAAGGTTTAAGAACATGTGACCATATTCTTATAGCTATATGGCATACAAAATACAAAACATAAAACCTTTAGCGAATACCTCATATGCACACCAAGATATAGATATATACAGTGGTGTGAAAAAGTGTTTGCCCCCTTCCTCATTTCCTGTTCCTTTGCATGTTTGTCACACTTAAGTGTTTCGGAACATCAAACCAATTTAAACAATAGTCAAGGACAACACAAGTAAACACAAAATGCAATTTGTAAATGAAGGTGTTTATTATTAAAGGTGAAAAAAAAATCCAAACCATCATGGCCCTGTGTGAAAAAGTGATTGCCCCCTAAACCTAATAACTGGTTGGGCCACCCTTAGCAGCAACAACTGCAACCAAGCGTTTGCGATAACATGCAATGAGGCTTTTACAGCGTCCTGGAGGAATTTTGGCCCACTCATCTTTGCAGAATTGTCCTAATTCAGTTACATTAGAGGGTTTTCAAGCATGAACGGCCTTTTTAAGGTCATACCACAACATCTCAATAGGATTCAGGTCAGGACTTTGGCTAGGCCACTCCAAAGTCTTCATTTTGTTTTTCTTCAGCCATTCGGTGGTGGACTTGCTGGTGTGTTTAGGATCATTGTCCTGCTGCAGAACCCAAGTTCGTTTCAGCTTGAGTACACGAACAGATGGTCGGACATTCTCCTTCAGGATCTCTTGGTAGACAGCAGAATACATAGTTCCTTTTATCACGGCAAGTCTTCCAGGTCCTGAAGCAGCAAAACAGCCCCAGACCATCACACTACCACCACCATATTTTACTGTTGGTATAATGTTCTTTTTCTGAAATGCAGTGTTCCTTCTACGCCAGATATACTTGGACACACACCTTCCAAAGAGTTCCACTTTTGTCTCATCGGTCCACAGAATGTTATCCCAAAAGTCTTGGGGATCATCAGATGTGTTGTGGAGAAATTGAGACGAGCTTTGATGTTCTTTTTGCTCAGCAGTGGTTTTCTCCTTGGAACTCTGCCATGCAGGCCATTTTTGCCCAGTCTTTTCCTGATGGTGGAGGCATGAACGCTGACCTTAACTGAGGCAAGTGAGGCCTGCAGTTCCTTGGACGTTGTTGTGGGGTCTTTTGTGACCTCTTGGATGAGTCGTCGCTGCGCTCTTGGGGTAATTTTGGGGCGGCCGGACACTCCTGGGAAGGTTCACCACTGTTCCATGTCTTCGCCATTTGTGGATAATGGCTCTCACTGTGGTTCACTGGATTCCCAAAGCTTTGGAAATGGCTTTATAACCCTTTCCAGACTGATAGATCTCAATTACTTTCTTTCTCAATTGTTCCTGAATTTCTTTGGGTCTCGGCATGATGTGTAGCTTTTAAGGATCTTCTGGTGGACCTTACTGTGTCAAGCAGCTCCTATTTAAGTGATGCTTGATTGTGAACAGGTGTGCCAATAATCAGGCCTGGGTGTGGCTAGAGAAATTGAACTCAGGTGTGGACAACCACAGTTATAGTATGTTTTAACAAGGGGGGCAATCACTTTTTCACACAGGGCCATGATGGTTTGGATTTTTTTTCACCTTTAATAATAAACACCTTCATTTACAAATTGCATTTTGTGTTTACTTGTGTTGTCCTTGACTATTGTTTAAATTGGTTTGATGTTCCGAAACACTTAAGTGTGACAAACATGCAAAGGAACAGGAAATGAGGAAGGGGCAAACACCTTTTCACACCACTGTATATATCCCTGGGGAGGGTCACCATTCATGGAAACAACCTACTACTATAAATACTTTTGGATCATTTTTTCCTTAGAGCCATTGGTTGAAACACCAACTGCACAGCAAAAAGACTATAAGAGTAGTGGTGCAACAAATCAAGATACACTAACAGGTATCCAACATAGGTTATGAATGCATGACCCACCACCTAATAGGAATTTTCTTCTTGCCATGACAATCGATATACTCATATATGCCTATAATTGTTTCACTCTAATAGGGTTCTCATAGCAATATCCGACCCCAGTGTGCCCTGCCGGCGTCCTCCAACACTGTCTCACCGGGACAAATACAGCAATTCCAACAATTGGAGCAATCTGGGGCATCCCCCATTTCTTTCTGGATGCCTAGATCCCCCTAGTTGACGGGCATTTATTCCCAGCCAAACAGCCAAACAATACCACCTAGGAGAGTACAGGGTGAAGAAGCTCCTCCTCCCAGCCGTTGTTTTTAAATTATACTGGAATGCTTCCTTACACGGTATGTTTTCATTTTGAGTCCTTATTTTACTTTACTTATATTTATACAAACCTTTTTGATTTTGTAATCGCTATTACATGTATAAAGGTTTACATTGTTGACATATTATCTTACTATGATACTTTCTATATACAACAGGAATGTTGTCATACTCTCACCTCTGAAGAAGGAGGAAACTACTAATCTCCGGAATGCGTCAGGTGTGAGATAACTGTTACAAAAACGCATTCATATTTTGTACCTTGTAAATCAAGTACTGTTTGAACATTTCAGGTGCTTTTTATTTTGATACATATTGTCATGTATGTTAACCTTTTATACACTAGTTTTTTGTAATAAACGTTTTTTCAATCTACACTATAGTTTTCAATCTGGGGTTAAATAGTTTTTATGCCTTAAAAGTCCAACCCTTAGGGGATCCCTTCACCCTTTTTTTCTCGATTATGTGGCATATAATATAAAAATTCTTGTACATATGTGTAGTCCATGCTAAGCCTACAATTTCTCACAGGCTCAAAGCCCAAGTGGTCTTCTTACAGGAAACCCACTTTAAGTCAAGCTCTATTCCACGCTCAACGGATAAATGCTATCCGGAAGTATACCATGCAACCTGTACCGATTCCAAAACCAAAGGGGTAGCCATCTTACTGGCTAAATCCATGGCATTCCACCTCACTGACCAACTCACAGATCCTGAGGACAGATTTATTTTTTTGAAAGGCACTTGGAAAGACAAACCTGTGACTTTAGCAAATGTTTACTGTCCCAATGCAAATAGGGTGCCCTTCCTTAGAAACCTTATCTCAAAACTAGCCTCATTCCAGACAGGCCTGTTGATACTGGGAGGGGACTTTAACATGGCCTTGGACCCACTAATAGACACCTCCACAGGCACTTCTTCATTCCCATACTCAGCGTTACGCCAAGTAAAGCTCCAACTAGCATCCCTCACCCTTCATGATACGTGGCGTACACTTAACCCCCGGGAGAAAGACTACACGTTCTATTCGATACCGCACAACCGATACTCATGACTGGACTACATTTTCATACACCAAGCTGACATACTTGAAAAGCGCTACGATTGAAAATATGACGCTATCTGACCATCACCCTGTCACAATAACCTTACAATTTCCGCAGAGGGAGGGATATACTAGGATGTGGAGACTAGATGCCTCCATCCTGGCAGACCTGGTAGATGCAGAATTTATCAGCAAGACAATGCAGGAATATTTTCAGAACAATGACACCCCAGATGTGACCCCTATGGTACATTGGGAGGCACACAAGTGTGTCATACGGGGTCACCTTTTAGCCATCGCAGCGAGGAAAAAAAAGGAACACCAAAAACTGATACTTGCTCTCTCTGACAAGATAACCACTCTTGAGATGCAACACAAATGCACAGGGGCGGCCCAAGTAGCACAGGAATTGGCAGACACCCGATCCCTATTTGTCGAGGAACTATTTACGAGGGCTCGAAAACGTCATATCTTGTCCCAGAAGCTGTTTTTTGAACAGGGCAATAAGCCCGGGAAGCTGCTGGCCAGATGCCTGCAGAAACGTACTCTGGCATCCACTGTCCATCATGTAACTGATCAGTTAGGGAAGCACCACACAAAAAATTAGGACATTGCACAACAATTTCTCCTCTTCTATAGCAAACTGTACAATTTAAAGGACGCGGCTCACAGCCCTAGGGAGGATGAGGCACGTTCTAACCTGATGAAGGAATTCTTGGGCAAGTTCTGCCCAAGAGCTTTGTCAGAGGAGGATTGTGCAGAACTAGAAGCTCCATTGTCCTCTGAAGAATGGGTAGCGGCCCTAAAGACCATGAAGCCGGGCAAGAGTCCCGGACCAGACGGCTTCACGGCGCAATATCATAAGTCCTACGCAGAAATATTGGCCCTGCGCTTTCTTAAAGCCTTCAACACTCTAGCAACTGCACCCTGCCCATCAGACACGCTATTAGAAGCGTACATCACTGTAATTCCCAAAAATGACAAAGACCCTGCAGACGTGACTAGTTACCGACCAATCTCACTCTTAAATGTGGATGTAAAGCTCTTCTCAAAAATCCTAGCCACTCATTTAGCGTATCATATACCGGCATGGATAGAAAAGGATCAAGTGGGATTTGTCCTAGGCAGGGAAGCCAGGGACAATACTATTAAAGCCCTGAACTTACACCACTGGCTAACCTCCATCCAACGAGAGGGATTCTTTCTGGTGATGGATGCGGAGAAGGCGTTCGATAGGGTGGCCTGGGACTATATGGAGGAGGTCCTGAATGCCCTTGGTTTGGGAAGACGCATGCGTGCACTTATTGGGGCACTATATGTTAAGGTCAATGGTCGCCTATCGAACGCCTTCCCCATCCATAACGGCACAAGGCAAGGATGCCCTCTATCGCCCCTGCTATACATTCTCACTCTTGAGCCCCTCCTGCGTAGTATCAGGGCCAACCCGGACATAAGAGGTGTCGAGGTCCATGGTAGGGAGTACAAGATTGCAGCCTTTGCGGATGACATCTTGCTCTTCTTATCAGCACCATTGACGTCCCTACAAAATCTCATGCCAGTCCTTGAACAATTTAGGCACATCTCTAACCTAAAAATCAACTATTGTAAATCATTTGCACTGAACATCTCCCTCCCCAACAATTTGGTACAGTAATGTCAATCTAACTTCCCCTTCAAGTGGAAAAAGGAAGCTATTACATACCTGGGCATCCAACTTCCCAATAAGCTAGACAACTTATATGAAAAAAATGTTGCAGCAGAATTAAAAAGCCTACAGCAAGACTTAAAAAAATGGGATGTCCCTACTTTGTCCTGGTTCGGCCGGGCTTTAGCTCTGAAAATGACAGTGCTCCCACGCATTCTATACAAAATGCAAACGGTACCAATTCGCTTACCACCAAACTTCTTTGCAAATTACAAAAAGCTATGTAGATCTTTTCTTTGGGGTTCCAAACAGGCACGCATCGGGTGGGCGAAACTGTTCCTACCTAAATCCAAAGGTGGATAGGCCTTCCTGATCTGCAGCGCTACTACTGGGTGACACATGGGACTATAGTGGTAGACTGGAAAATTAATGCACGACATAAGGATTGGGTGGATCTTGAACGGGAGGTCGCGGGACACAATCTTCACCTTCTCCCTTGGTTCTCCAGGAAACACATAAATACTCAGCTTCTCTCACATCCCCTTATTGGAGCGACCCTTCAGGAGTTTCATAGGGCCTGTAAGGTACACGCTCTGTCGAACCCTGAGTGCCCAATCACCCCGATTAGAGACAACCCAGACTTTCCCCTGGGACTAGAGAGTACATTCCTGGCACAGGAATGGCCCTATGCAGAGATGTTGGCAAAACATTTTTTTCATAGGGGCAAGTTCGCCCGACAGCGTGACCTAGCAACATTGTCTAACACCAAGTTCTTCCCCTTCTGGTCCTACATCCAACTAAAACACTTCTTGGACAACCCGGAGAGAAGAAAGGGGTTCACGACAATGCCTACAGTGCTCGAATCGCTGTGCTCGAGCTCAGTCCCCCAGAGTCATGTAATCTCAACCCTTTATGCTTCCATGTTTAAAGAACCATTTGCTGAACTACGTTCGGACCATGCTTTTTGGGGTGCGGTGCTGGGCAGGGAGATCGGAGAGAAGGAATGGGATTGCGTTCACCTAGCTATTCACAAGGGGTCCTTCAACGTGCACACACAGGAAAATGGATATAAAATCAAGACAAGATGGTACAAGACCCCGGACATACTTCACAAAATATTTCCTATGGTATCTGACCAGTGTTGGAGATGCGAAAAGGAAACCGGGACTTTCCTCCACATCTGGTGGACGTGTGCACTAATTCAACCCTATTGGAGAAAAGTACACGAACTGACGACTGCTATCTCTGCATTACCCCTGGAATTTTCTCCAGAGCAATACCTCCTGCATCTATCTAAAGTTCCCCAAAAAAAATATTTCAAATCGATAGCCATGCACTTGATCAATGCGGCTAGGCTGTGTATTCCGGTACATTGGAAGTCTTTATCCCCCCCCTCGATCAAAAATTAGATACAGCGTACAAATCGCATTGAGATGATGGAGGAGCTGATACACATCTCTCAGGATAGAATGTCTAGCTTTACAGACACTTGGGAGACGTGGCTCACGTTTAAAAAATCGCAACAATATCAGGCACTGATTCAGAATAATGACTGATTTTGGAACCATACATAATGTCGCTGTGATGGATATGCGACACAGGGAACAAATCTCGATGTACACCGTTCTAGGCCTGCCTGGAATACCAGGCAACCAGGGACCATAGAAACCTAAGGCTTTCAACAGATGGAGAGGGTATCTGGTGGGAAGCCCCACCCCCCTCTCTGCAGGATAACTTAGCAGTAAACACATACACCCTCTTCCCCTCCCCTCCTCCTCCCTCTCCTCCCTCTTTTCCCCTCCCCCTTCTTCCCTTCCCTGTCAACTCACCCTTTCTCTATCCCCTCTTTCTAGAATCTACTTAATCTTTTTATGTGTTATCTTCTTCCTCATGCCTTTCTGCCTTTCCCGGTTATACTGGGCTAAGCAACAAGCGAGTTGGAAAAGGAGCGGAATTGACAACATGAGCCATAAAGTTTGCTGAAACACACACTAATGCCCCATACACACGGTCGGATTTTCCGACGAAAATGTCCTATCGGACAATGTTGTCGGAAATTCCGACCGTGTGTAGGCTCCATCGGACTTTTTCCGTCGGATTTTCCGACGGACAAAGTTTTATCTCCTGCTCTCAAATTTTCCGACAACAAAGTCCTATCGGACTTTTTCCGATTGTGTGTAGCGAATTCCGACGGACAAAGTGCCACGCATGCTCAGATCACATTACAAGACCAAAGCTATTGGCTACTAGCCTCTACATAGTCCCATCGTAGGCAACAAACGTCACCACGTTCAGAATGATCGGATTTTCCGACAACTTTGTCCGACCGTGTGTATGCAACACCAGTGTTGGACAAAATCCGTCCGAAAAAATCTGATGGATTTTGTGGTCGGATTTTCTGACCGTGTGTACGGGGCATTAAAGTACGTGGATATTAGTGACAAGCCCACCCCCGGCCGACAAAGTGATCTCACCAGTTCACATTATACTAGAGGGGGGTGGACTTACAAGTGGACCTTATCATAACTTTACCACAGTATGTTTCTTATGTTACGGGTCTTCTGCACCTTCTAAAATGTTGTACACGTTTCTAGTAGCATTGACATGAGCCATTTGAAATGTTGATACTCTGTATTGTATGTTTTATTTACGATCATACCATGTATGCTGTTAAATTTATTCAATAAAAACGTTTTTGGAAAAAAAAAAAAAGCCAACTGCTGAGAATAAGAAGTAATTGTGACCTTAAACAAGACTTTAAAAAGCGAACATTATTATTTGCCAATTCACAGAAAAGGGATATAAGGAACACATCTTCACACAAAAAAAAAGAAAAAGTGAAAAGTATGGATAGAGAACAATTACTGAAACCCAAACAACAGCAAAAAATAAATAAATATTATAGTATTGCTTTTAACACTGAATTTAACAGACTATACAAATAGATAGAAGAGGCAATAACAAAAAAAAAACATTGGGCAATATTGCTTAGAGATACGACCTTGGAAAATATCCTTCCCAAATGCCCCAAGTTTATTTACAAGCATCCGATCCACCCATCCTAAAAAGTAGACTGGTCAAAAGTATCTCTAAACCTCCAAAAAAAATTGTCCCATTTTTAGATCAGGTGGGGTTCTTTAAATGTGGGAGATGCATGGCACGCCAGGTATGAAAAAACGGCAACAACAACAAAAAAATCAGAAATTCCTATCAAATAATACAGGTGAAACATACCAAATTAAAAAGTTCATCAGCCGCACGCATGTCACCTACTTGTTGGAGTGTACGTGCGGGTTACAGTACATGGGTAGAACCACCTTTTAATTGAGAAACACATCCATACTATTATAAAGGTTTTAAATATCACAGCCTCTCAGAACATTTTAGAAAGCACCATAATAGGGAGCCATCAAGTTTAAAAGTTTGCGCGATCGACAAATTGGAAGGTCATTGGCGAGGCACAAATATGAAACAGGCTGTTTCACAGAATGAAACATTCTTGATACATAGATTGGGCACTTTGAGGCCCACAGTGGAAATAGACATCAATTGCTTCATTCAAAACTTCTAATACAAAGCATGGTTGAGAACATAGACATGCATGCATTTTTACGGTAATGCATGGATATGAACACAACTCAAACAGATGCCTCAGGAAAGATGTGGTGTAAGGGGTTAACCACATCCAAAGAAAAACTCAGGATAGAATAC